>CM053793.1:67917091-68517091 GCA_028749045.1 Cupressus sempervirens
TTAGCATAGTGTTGAAAATATGTGTTATCCATTGTGTTGGAAGTAGGGCCCCTTAGGAGAAATGGTGTCTTAGCTTTATCGTTAGCTTGTTTGCCCTTAATGGTAATGACATCGCAGTATTTACAATCCACAGGTTCAACCATGTTGATGACATTGTCATCATTGGAATATGCATAGCTGACCTTATTGTTGGGCTATGGTTTTGAACTCTCTATTTTTTCATAGGTCGGGAAAGGCTCTTTGAAGGCCTTGTGATCCAAGTTCTTGTTATGTCCATCTACCACAAGCTCACTAGCATCAATCATGTCCTAGACTTTGTGGTGCAAGTTTATGTAGTTGCTAGTTTTGTGCCCCTTATTTTGGTAATACTCAAGGAATGAGGTTTCATTCCACCATGGTGGGCATGGTTGTGGATCATAGTGGCAAGGGTTGTCCAGTGGTGAAATAATCTTGTGTTGTAACAATGTTTTGTAAACCACATCCAATGGTTCACCCCGAGGTGTATACTCTCACTTAGGATGTGTGGTCCATGAGTTTCTTGATTTGTTCCCATATGTCTTGTTGTTAGGAGGAGGCTTCTCAACATTTTTGGCCACATTAAGACCATGTGTGAGATTAAATGTCACCTTAGCAGGTTCGGGAGTGATATTATCAACAATGCCATCATGTACAATTTCTCAGTTCTTGTTGACATATTTGATTTTATCCTTGTTGGAGGTGGAACCTTGTTTTGTGTCCTTTTGAAGAGTGAGTTCACCTTTCTTGAACATAAATTCCTTGATATGGATATCCTATGTGATCATGTCTTCAAAGGTATGTGGATCTTGAAGTTGGACTCTATACCTGAAATTAGGTAGGAGATTATTAGTGAAGATGTCAAGCTTTTCCATTTCTAGAATTTTGCATGAATACTTAGTGTAAAGTTGTCTCCTCCATTGGAGGAATGTGAGAAATGGTTCTCCAACTTTCTACTTGAGGTTGCATAGATCTCGAATGTTGACAGGGTGTTGAATGTTATGAGAATACTGTTGGACAAATAAATTAGCAATTTTGTCAAATGTCTTGATACCGGGAGGTAAGTGTGAGAACCACTCCAAAGGCTGACCACATGGACTTCTGGGGAATAAATGCATGAGGTATGTCTAGTTGTGTATAAACTCCATAGACAAGGCACCAAATTTTTGCAAGTGGTCTTGGGGATTAGTGGTGCCAAAGTACTTGTTGTACTTAGGTAGCACTACGCCTCATGGGAAAGGAGGCATGTTTATGCTCTGCTCTTGTCAAATGGAAATGGACAAAGAGCATCTAATGTGTATGTTATTGCGGGTTTTTCTTTCTCATGCATCATCTAAGCCATTGGTCTTGCATAATTTTCAATTGTTTTTGGAGTTTGGAAGTCTTGGTTTCTTATTCAAGCATGATGATAGTTTTCACATTGAAATGAGAGGGCAGTTTAGCTCTCTCTTGGGCAAGTTTGAGAAAGTACTTTTCTTTCTTTGCATTGAGTAGAATTTTTGTGACCTTTTGAACGTTTTTGTCTCGTTGACATTTTTCTATGTGTTTAGGGAGTATTTCCACCTCTTCCTGTTCCTCATCAGTTTCAAGGACTTTTTCTTTCTCTTTATCATTCCTAGCTGGTTCTTGGTGTCTTCTATGACTACCATGTTTAGGTTCGTGATTAGTCATTCTAGGAATGTGTTCAATTTTAGTACATTGTGATTCGAAAGATCCTTTGAAAAGGAAGTTTGACATGTTGTTTGGGGACACAGGACCTCTACTAGTCTCAAGAACATCTTAATACAAAGGGTTCTTGGTTTGTCATAAGTTTATGGAAAATGTTCGTTGGACTCGAGGTGACCTGATGGGTGAGGGAGATCATGAAGATGCCTTACTAGATTAACTAGATGTAGATTGTGTAACAAAAGGAAGGTGACCTCTATCATGATTACGACCCCTAGCACGACCTCGCCTAAGTCTAAGAGGATAAAACATGTTGTCGCTCCTTGTTGTGACAATCATACATAAGGAAAAGAAGCAAGAACTTGGACAAGGACTACACTAAAACTTAGTCTCAACAGGACAAGATAAGAATGTTGTATACTAAGGCATGAGTAGTCTAATTTGAAGGCTAGAATAGCCAAAGGTTATGACTATCGTAACATAGAGTATGACAAGCACTAAAGAATGAGAATCCAAAGAAGGATGAGATTAGTCAAAGTACAAATCACAAATCTTTAGTTAATCTAAATGCCACTATTTGGGACTATGTACAGATAGAGAAGGGACAACTCAATGCAGGAGATAGACTAAATGCAGATCATAGATTGGTCAAATAAGCTAATTTGATAGTTTTAGAACAAGGTCTTGTACGAAGATCCTCTATGAGGTGTGTAAGAAAGTATATTGGGTGGCATGAAATCTTAGAATAGCAATTTAAACTCATGTGAAGAGTTGCTTCAGTTCATGTGAACAAATGATAGGTTTAGCAAAGACACTTGGCAAGATCTTGCATGGGCATACACAAGTTCTTGCGTGAAGACCTAAACTGGCTCATGTGAAAAAGTGAGTTCTCACGTAAAGAAATGCAAGTTTGTGCATGAAATTTAGGACCAGACTAACAACAAAGTTGGATTTCGAAGAGATTTTCAACAGTTTTGGATAGTTTCAAATAGATTGCAGGTTTTTTTGACAGATAATAGAGAGAATGTAGGTTGGTTTTCAAACTTATGAAAGTGATGTTGGATTTCAAACAAGACAAAGTGTTTTCAATAGGACACGTAAAGCAATTAGTAGTTGAATATAGTCCAACTAAGGGAAAAGCAACTCAAAGGGATAGGGGAGTCTTGACTTGTAGTTTGTTTAAGCAGGTTTGGACATGTTTAGGACTCGATAAAAAAAACACTTTTATCCCTAGAAATAGAAAATGTTAGAGAAGGAAAAACCTTTGTCCCACAACTTATGTGCATCTATGTACCTTACACAGCCATCTCACCCCCTAGAGGGCACTCATGTTTTTGGTATATTCAAAAGACTCAATAGTATACATTGAATAAGTGCCCTTGTGGTAGGGGACAAGCATGTATACCACCTTCCAACATCCAGTAACATGCCTATGGTGAGTTCTATAGGAGAGATTCTCCCCCCTCCTTGCACAAAGATTATGCCTCCTTTCAAAGGTGAACTAGGTGACTTCTAACTACAAGGTTTTTACTTGGCTTTCATTTGTATTAATCCTTGGTGGCTCTGCAAGTGGAGTTGAGACCAACAGCCCACACCAACATCTGAGAGTGCACACACTTGCTTAGCAAGACTGGGGATGGTGTTGGCCAGTGCAATAGATAGAGCTTCCCCTTGATAAGTGTTGTAACTTAGGTTTGCACCCTTGTCCAAAGCATATGCATGAGAACAACCTAGTGAAACATGGAAACAACCTCCAAGCTGTGGGACTTGAACTATGAGGTTGAGTCTCTGGAGAAGGCCGGGTTCTTCTTGTATATGAGCAATGTTAGTATGCTAATAGAAACCAAATTTAAATAAAGCTTCTACAAACTAAACAAAATTCATAAACTTCAAGATAGACTAAGATGAGCTCTCAATTGAGAATATGAGCCATTAATGGACTCTCTCAATAAGAAGCTCTCTTGTTGAGTAGCTTTATCTAAATGGATAGGATGTATGCTCAATATGCTTCCAAAGGCTTCAATGGATGATTGTGGATTTTTGGTGTGGATAGATGGCTTTAATATGGATTTGGCTCTCAAAATAGCATTATAACTTTACTTCATGGATTGAGTTAAAATGGCTTGGGAGAGGATTCCTTAAATAGGCAAAAGGCTTGAGGGATGGAGGGATAAGATGAAAGGATGAGAAAAAGCTTATGGAGGGTTTAGATTGAATGAGAGGAGAGCACATGGATTGTGCTTCCTTATAGCCAATCAAAGAGTGACACATGTCACATGGTGAGAGGATGGAGGAAAGGGGAAGGATGAGTCAACAAAGGAGGCTCAAGGGATAAAATCTTCATAAAGACCCTCATAATGACTTGTAAGAGCAATAAAAGGGCTTGTAAGAGTCATTTATGACCTAGTGGACTTCATAAAGTTTTATGGTTGAGATATTTTGAGGGTGATGAGAGCAAATTTGACTTGGACTTGATTAGGAAGGTTTTAAGCTTGCTTAGGCTTGTGCAAATGATTAGAGGATGGATTAGGATGGTTTAGGATTAGCTTAGGGATAGGCAAGTGGATGGCATTTAATGAGGGTGGGTGAAGGAGGAGATATTTGTTAGCTTTGGCTTGGGTTAGTAAGTCTTAACTCATATTTAGGGAATGTGACAAGGTTAGGAGGGGATTAGGATTAGGTTTAAAGACATCTTCTAGAAGAGTCTAGATTTTGGAGGAGGATAAAGACTTTCTAGAATAGTCTAGAATTTCCTAGGATGAGGATGGAGACTTTCTAGAAGAGTCTAGAACTTCTTAGGGTGAGGATGAATTAGATTTTTAGGAAATAAATAAAGTTTTATTTATTTCAAGGGTTTGGGTTGAGGAAATATTTATTAAAACTTTTTTAATAAACATGAGGATTAACATTTAATCTTAATTAAATATTTTGAGTTGGGGTTAGGGGTAGGAAATGATGAGATTAGCCTTTAATCAAAATTAAAGAAGGATTAGAAGATTTTGGAAGAGGTTATTGGTCATAAGGAAATTGGCCAAGTTTTGGGCAAAAAATAAATTTTTTATTTATTTTAGGATTTTTGGTCAATTTATTAATTAAATAATTAATAAATAAAGAAATAATGTTTAAATAAGATTTAAACATTTTTGGGAGGGATTCCTTAATTAAATATTTTTAATTAAGATAAAGGGATTTAATGGCATAAAAATTAATTAATTAATTAATAAATGATGATGTCATCAGGACTTTTTCAGAAAATAAAAATACTTTATTTTCTAAAGGTTTTTAGGTGTCTACACTTCTTACTATCAGGATGCACCTAACTAGTCTTGGAGAGGAAAAGGGAGAAGGAGAGCACAAAAGAAAATCTACCTAATATAATCTAAAGAGGTGATGCACCAAAATAGAGTGTTCAGACCAAACTCTACCCATATATGCACTATTGAACCAGAATGAAACTAAGGATATACACATTCAGACTTGCTTTAATCTAATAATCACATACAAATTAGAAGACCAAAATGAACAACATAAGGAAAGAGAGATTCACTTATATTATCATTCATAGGCCAAGGAGATATAGTCATGTAGATCATAGATCTCTACAAAACACCAGTAAGAGGCAAAGAGTTCTTGCACTTTCATACCAATGGCTGAAAGAAATAAGGTAGAAAATCATGTAGTTCAGAGGCACAAGGGAATTTACACTAAGAATCTACAGAGCAGTAATAGAGAAAATAGAGAAAGGTCGACGACCCATACAAAATTCACAAAAACTGCCTTTATAGTATAGGCATAACTAAGAATTTCCCTCCATAACTATCCTGCAACCACCATCATCAAGGCTCTACTAAGAACAATCATGGGGATCTGAAGAAATGTGATCTAAGTATAGCTTTAGGTACCATAAAATCTGACTGTTAACTAAAATAGGGCCTTGAGAAGACAGAGGCGGTGCCATAACTATACTGATTAGGTAGATGGATCGACTGGGGGTGGTGGAGTGTTTTTTTGCATTCAACATTCATTCTATAGTGGGTGGCATTGATCACAAAGATCAAATTGCATTAAAAAATCCTAACTTTCTTCATTCCTGAGCACCTAAAACAGCAGGGTCAGCAAGTCAACTAAACTCTACATCCAAAAATGGGCTATGTGGACCAATAACCTCCTTTTATCTTGCCACCTCGCAAGATTCCAATGTGGTTGACCATCTCCTTTTATTACTAACTGCACCAACCCTCAAACTCCAACTGCGACAGTCACATTAACTGCAAGTGCATCTAACCGTTACTGCCTCCACCAGACCCACTGGGATACGTGTCACTGAGGTTCTATGTTGCTATGTGTAATATCCTCATAGCTTTCCATAGCAAGATAGCACCCATCATGGATCCAGACTGATTTGATGATCATGAAACTTTCCATATTATTGCGCTATCTCCTTAAAACTTCTGGGCCCGTAAAACACTTGGTAACCATCTGGCACAACCTGACATCCTCATCTTGGTGAGACTTGGCCCCACTGATCCATGTGGCACAAGGGCACTATGTCACTATGGGTAATATCCTCATAGCTTTCCATAGCAAGATAGCACCTACCATTGATTTCCTTAGATATAACAATCGTGAAGACTCGTCGTATTACTGTGCTTTGCCCTTAAACTTCTAGGCCCACGAACCAACTCAGCACACCTGGCATCTAACTCAGCCCAAACTAGTACCATCCCTACGGCTTTCATAACACTCGGCCCCACTTTGCCATGCATTGTTGAGGTGCTATGTCACTACGGATAATATTCTCTCAGCTTCTCATAGCGAGATAGTGCCAACCATTGATCCAGACTGATCTGACGGCGAGCAAGATGGATCTGACCTACCAATATACCAACCAATAGAAACTAGCCACGTGCCAACCTATCTGACAAATCCTCATCACTGATATCCAATGAGGCATACTTGGGACCCACCCTCCTTCTGATGTCATTGCAGTATCATTTTTTGTCTGGGCACTATGTCGCTAATGGCGAGATACATAGATTTTTTGATAGTGCCATAGCACCCACCATGGATCTAGCAAAACCTGACACTGGAGAAACAACAAGGAAAAGGAGGACCCACCTGCCACATGGCAAAAAGGCCCTATGTCGCTATGGCAAAACAATCGTGCAACTTCCCATAGCGAGATAGCGCCAACATTAGATCTTCCTCGATCCAATGATGGGGACTTGCGAGCCCGCAGAAACATTAAATGCACAGGGAAGAAAAATCGTAAGTTTCCATCATTTAATTATTATTTTTTTGATATTCCTAGGACATTTAAAATAACATTAAATTGGAAAGTGACTTTTGGGCGGGCAAGTATTCAAAATTCAAATATTTGGCGAGGGACACAATATGTAACAATAAGTGATATCAAGAATCAAGGGAAATAAATTAATCCAACCTTGGAGTCTTTCACTCTACAAAGCATCTTGATTATAGTCAGTTGGAATCTCCAGCGAAAGGAGTGTGCTCACTTGGGTTACTCTCGAAGGTTGGATCATTCTGGCAGGCCCTCTAAAGGATTGACTCAGATTAGTGGCTTGATCATAAGGGTCAAAGTTTCTAATTTCCCTCAAGGGTAAAGAGCATACTCCTCTACCTTACTTTCTCACCCAAACACGTAGAACAATTAATTTACCAACTTAGCTTAATCAATCCAGACTTATCCTTTCTCAAGATTCTAATTCCCTAAAAGGAAACCATCACCCCTTCATAGAAAAGTAACCATACTAGAGAACCACTAAGTTGCTTGCCTTCTTCAAAATGTCATCTTTTAGAAGCATCTAGGTTTCTTATTCACCCTTGTTCATGACCTCCAAGTGGTGATGAGCATAATCCCCTATTCTTCTGTCTTGCACCCTAGGAAGTTTACAAGCCCTAATTAGTCTATGTTTTGAAAGCAAGAAAGAAAAAATGTTGTTTTGTGGGTTTTAAAAGTAGTCCTACAAACAAAGGGTCAGTTCATGTTTGAGTGGATTTTGTAAGGAATCTTCGACAAATATCCTGCAAACAATAGTTAAGCTACAGAAAACTAGAGAAACAGAATAATAAAGATTCAAAGAAAAAAATGTTAGAAAAATTAAACAAACAACATGCTGAAAGTAGCAGAATTAGACTTGCTATTTTAAGATCTCGTGCAAAATCTTGCACAAAACCGAGTGAAAAAAAATTTTACCCACACAAGAAAATGATGTACCACACAAAGACTTACGCAATGGGGCACTATTTCGTGTGAGAAGGTTTAGAAATTCGTGTGAGATCTTCAAATCCTTGCATGAAAATGAAATGTCTCGTACGAAGATTCGAGTGACTGTATGAAATAGTACGAACATAATAATAAAATAACAAGAAAAAATGTAGATGAGGCTAGAGAAATTGATTTTCTCGGCCCCATAATGGGCGCCAAAAATGTATATGCAGAATGTAGCCTCAGACTTCACACACACACTTCAACATGGTCCTTGTATGTGGATTCATCCTAGAATGAACATAAGATTGTTCGCCCAAGAGGAGTCCTGCAAGACGACCTGTTGCCTTCTATCTAGAAGGATTTTGCCTATTTATGCTCTCAGATTTGAGGTGCAAGCAACTAGACCATTCTAGAATGAAGGGTTTTGGATGCAACTATATGATTATGCAAATTAATCTATATGTTATGCAAGCATTAAACTAAGAAGTAATAAAAGAAATTAAACTACATATATGCATTGTTTAATCTAAATGATATTAAGATGTTAAGAAAAAGCACATATAAAGCTATGAAAGTGGGTATTCAATCTGACAGCAATTAAATAGCATAAAAATTCAACCTCTTTAATGAGGAATTATGAGTCCCTTAAATAGAATTCCTAGAATTTGTCAACAATTGAGATCAACATGGATTGACGATCAAGATTGAAGCAAAGACTCAATCAAAGTGGAAGATTCTTGATTTAGATGTAGTTAACTACCTCAGATCCTAAATGTCAGAAACAATTAACTCAAATTTACTTTAGTGTGAGAGTGAGTGAATCAAGTTACTTCTAATTTGAGAAGTAGTTAACTAGGAATTTCCCTTTTGAACTGAAAATAGAATTTAGGAAAGATATTTAATTCAATAAAATGAGACATGATCTCATAAATACCCTTTTTATTTAATTGAATAATTTCATTTAATTAATTAAAATAAGCATAGTTATTAAATTAAATAAATTTAATCCCATAGTATATTAGTCTTAGGTGATAATTTACTTGAATTAAAGTATAAATACTTTAAATTAAATTAAATCTTAATCAATAGGATTAATGCGACTAATATGAGTCAATACTTTAGGAATTAAATAAAGAGTATGATGAATACAAATTTAGGGTTTTCTGCATTTGACAATTAAGTCAAGTAGCAAGTAGCAAAATAAGAATTGCCTGGTGACATAGGACTTTAGAATTGATCAGATAGACCAGAATTGGTGATCATGGCAATGAGCTAACTTTCACGTATTACAATGCCAAAGAGGGAGATTGTTGCAAAATATGATTGAAACAATTATTATGTTGTCATTAATGTAAAACCTTATTTGTAAGACAATTTTCTATCTGAACTGAGTGTCATATCTATTTTATTGATGAAAAGGATTTGAGAATTTAGTCATAACAAAAGAACCTAGAGGAAAGGTTGAGTTATGTAGAGGAAACTACAAATGGACACTTGATTAGTTAGACTTTGACAAGATAAAGTGATTTTTTAAATCATGTTTCAAGTGGAGAAGACAGTAAAACTAAAGCTCTAAAAAAGTGATCATAGACATACCAAGTGCATAGGCTTGACCAAACAATAGAGAATAAGATTAAGGAACTTGAAGTATAATCCAAGTGATGCTAGAGTCGACCTACTCACACTAAGTGCTGAGTAGAAATAGTGTTGACCAAGCATCAGTATTGATCAAGTGACAGTATATGTGTCAAGAAAGAAATATAGTAGTGATCGAGTAACCAAGTGATGACTGAGTGTTAGAACTTAGTGTTGGCTAAGGAAAAACATTTTGATGGCTTATGAGGAATCATAATTTCTAGTTGATAGATTTGATTTCTTAAGATATGGAAAGCATGTTGAAGATAAGAACCGATGACTAGAACACTTAAATTAAGGGAAACTATATTTGAGCATTTTTATGTAAGGATTTTTGAAGAAGTTTCTTGAAAAGAAGATGATGAACAAAAAGGTGGACAAATTCATTGTATGTGTTGAATCTTATCATAACCCTAAGATCTAAGGTGGTGTTTAAGTAGCAAAAGATCAGAATTGCTTATTTAAGGAGGTACAAGGGATAACTTTAAGAAGGTTGAAGGTTGGACTAGAGTTGATGCTACTAACTAGAAAACTTAATTAGAAGCCTGAGAAGATTCAAGAAGAGTAGAAGTGTAATTTCTTGAAGGGTTTCCAAGAGAATTAGAAATTGAGACAATAATTGAAGGGCTGTCAGTGAATTGGCTTGTGAGCCAAACTGAGATTTGTATTTGCAAAGTGATTTTTACTTTATAGATTAAAACCTATTGTTACTTTCTAACCATCATATAAGTATTTGAAATCCTTTAATCAAGGTGGCATTCGAATGGAATGTTCTAAAGTCCTCTAACAAGGCCACTCCTAACAAGGTGATTAAATCCTTTAACAAGGTCACATTTAACAGTGTGTTTTGTAACCTTTAACATGATTAGGTCCTAACAGAGCTCACTTCAAAAGAGTAAAAAAATGGTGACATATTACTGGTGGTTCTCCCAAATTGGGTTTCCACATTAAATCCTAGTGTTAAACTTGTGTGGATATTTTATGTGGTGATTTATTGATTAATGCTTACATTCTGCAAGTTTGTTATATTTTGGATAGTGGACTACTAGTTTATGTTTATTGAAAGTTGACTATCAAAGTCGAGCTAATGAATGATAAGATCTGAAGTTGTTTAAGTATTTTTTTGTTCAATTGGTACATATGGACCTTAGATAATTGATTCACTCCTGTCATATCCCTAGTTTAAGATAGAATTTTAATAATAATTAGATAGTGCAATGTTAGTAAATAAATAGTAATAATAAAGTTATATTAAAACTACTACTAAAATATAAAAAGTAGGAAATTATTAGTATTTAATCTATATTATCAATGAAATAATATTTAGTATGATATTTTAAATAATTAAAAACTAATAAAATCAAAATGAGTAAATAAAGAAATTAAATTAAATACAAGAGATAATATTGTAGAAAGTATGTTAACTTTCTAAATAGAATTTAATAGTAAACACAAATAAGTAAGTGAATAAATAATATAACATATAATAATATAAATAAATTAAATCAAATGAAAAGGCAAGAGATATTTAACAAATAGACATGACTCCTTAAAATTAAGATATAAAAGGGAGGAGTGTTTATTTTAGAGATGGAAAGAAAAAGAGTAGGAGAAGCTAGGAGTTCAAAAAGGGAAAATGTATGAGGAAAGTAATATGAAGAAAATAAGGAAGTGACTTTCTAAAAAAGGTATCAATGATATTGAAAGGATGTGAACCTTTGAAAGGGTCATAATTATGAATAGTTGAAAATCTTCAAAAATGTTGTAATTATAAAGTATTGGGACTTTTCGAAAGGATAGTTATGAAACGTTGTGACTTTTTGAAAGGATTATAACTATGAAGTGTTGTGACTTTTCAAAGGATTTGTATTATGAAAGGTTGTAACTCTTGGAAAAGAAGAAACAAAAAGAGCCACATAGACCAAGGAAAGAGGAAGGTAAGAAAAGTATGTTTATGGATTGTATTTATTTAATTATATTTATAAATTTATTTATAATAAAAAATCATACTTGTGGATAATGTATGCATATACATATGTATATCTAAAGATGTAAATTGAAATGGATAACACACATGACTTAATGGTTAATGGTTTAAGATCAAGAGAGTTTCTTTTAAGGAAGAGAGTGATCTTAATATGAATAATAGCTTAAGATCAAGAGAATCCCTTTGGGAAGAGAGTGATCTTAATGTGGTTAATAGATTGAGATCAAGAGAGTCCATTTGGGAAGAGAGTGATCTTAATATGGTTATAAGGCCATAATATTCCATAGATGTTAACATATGCATATGTGTCAAGGGCCCTAGATAAAGAATGTACATCTTCTAAGAAGGACTTTAAAGGGAGCACTTCATAGAAGACAGAGATATAATCAAGGATCTAAGGATCATCAAGAGGGTTACTAATCTCGATGTAGAGACATCTTTAAGGTTGGGTTAGGATAGAGGGTAGAATAGTGAAATATATTTTATTTTTGTAAAAAATTTAACATTGGTATTTTAGGTATTATTGTCCTTGCTAGTGGGGACATTACAACCCCTCCCCCCTGGGGTCTCATTTATTCTAAAAATTCTAACACAGCCTACACAAGAGAAAGAATGAGGCAATCAATTTGATAATTCATCTAAGAAGATTGAACAAGTTGACCAACCTAAACAAACTGATGAACCTAAGCAACTTGAGAAGACTGAATCACCCAAGGAAGTAAGGTATGAATTTAAAGGTAGATGATTTGCATGTAATGAAATTGATTGTATGAAGAGGGAATGTATAGGTAAGTCATTCAAACTTTTTTCTATTTTTTATTGTTACAATTGTCATGGTTTTGGTTATAAATAAGTTGATTGTAAGAAAACTAAATTTGATAGTGATAATAGAAATAGTATAATTTTTAGAGGTACTAACCCTACAAGACAAAGAAAGAGATCCAATGAAGGAGCTAATGGAGCAAGGAGCAACATTGTGTGTTACAATTTCAACAATTTTGGACATAATACTAGAAATTGCAAAGTAGCTGTTAACCAACTTAGACCTAATCATAAAAACATCACCAATATGTTAGTTATGAAAAAACTTTAGTCATATAGTAAGTAAGATATTTAATAATGGATATGAGTAACATCAGCAAGAACCCAAATTTAATAAGGAATAACAACATAAATATCAGAAGGAATGATAGCAACAATAACAGTCAGAAAAATGAGTTGAGAGAGCATGTGGAAGACTTTAAAGAAGTATTTGTCAAAGCAAAAGATCCATCAAGCTCACATGTAGTATTGGAAGAACAGTCATTTGATGCACCTGAAGGAAGACTGAAGTCAACAATTATATGTGATTCATCCTATTTGAATTGAGCATCTTGTATAATTGAAATAAGTATCAAAAACAAAGAAAAGGTAGTAGATGAAAAATTATGACTTGCACAATTAATATGAGGTAGTTCATGATTAGTTAAAGCTACAGTTAAGAGCACATATGATTTGGAGATCATATGTGTGTGCCCAAAAGAAAACAAGTCTACCAGTCACTAGAAACAAGTTTTCATAGATTATGTATGTGTGCAATTAATGTAGAGATTGATTTGGTAAGATTTAAAGGGTGTGAATGAGATCTTGTGTATCATTTGAGCATGTGAAGAGTTAAGGAGCAATAAAGAGTGAATTGAAAGTGAATTAAAGTTTGAAATTTAGAAAACCCGACATTCTGCATAATCAAGGTATTTACCATTTTTTGAAAAATTATTTGTGAAATTGAAATCAATGTTTCTGAAAATCATGGAAAATCCTTTAATTCATAATGTTGAGGAAGAAGCAAGACCTAAGTTATAAGTTAATCCAGTGAAACCCTTAGTGGATGACCTTAGTGTCAAATTTTCAAAAGTTATGGAGAAAGTTAGTCCCTTAGAAGATGTAAGTACCTACACTAGAAGAAAATTTGGAACAATAGGAGAAGAACATGTTTCCAAGGAATTCAACCTAATCTGTACCAAGGATATGAGTCTTAAGCAAAATTTTGAATATCTAAAACAAAATAACCTAGTGAAATTTCTATTTTAGCACAAGTTTGACAATGAAGAATAGACTAAGATTATACTTAGCAGAATTCATGATGGAAAGTTTTCATTAGGGGATAATATAAGAGAAATATCAACTAACCTAATTCATGAAGTTAATGGCTATATGCAATGAGGGTAGTATACCTATAGATGAGAATAATGTTAAGAAGTTAATAATTGAAAATACAAAATTTGTCTATAATGGAAGAGGAATGGTGATAAGAAAAATAAAACAAGATAATGTAAGATTTATGAGCATAATCATTGCAACAAAGATATGTTCTAGTTCAAGGAGTGATGACATGGTAGCTAGATTCATACATGCAACCTACAAAGTTTGCATTAAGAAAGAAAAAATTAACTTGATCAAAATTCCAAGAGCACAGTTGGTTGAGAACCTTTAAAGGAGCAAGAAGGTTAAGAGTAGTCAATTTGGATTCCAATCATTGATAATGCATATGTTTTTCCAATTTATCAAAATAGTTCATTTTGTGCTAGTAGTTGAATTACTTAGCAGTGATAAGTACACCATGGAGAATATATCAGAGGTGCATATTAAGCATCCTATTGATAAGATCAATGATAGTGCAAACCTTATCATGAAGATCTCTAAGAATGAAATGAAGGAGAGATACAGAGTACCACCATCTATGGAAGAGAAGTTCAAAAATGACATTTGTTTTATGATCGATACTTATTTCACATATATAGAGGTAATTGAACCTAGAATGTTGTATCTTGAGCTTCTTAGCTATGTGGTTATAGAAGAAGAAATTAAGGGATATGTAGAGATAATCCTTAAATTTGATAAGGATGAAGAGTTTGGCATGCTTGGAACCTATGATAAATTAATGCAATCAATGTTATGATAAAACCTCAAACAAAAATAATAGTTACATGCAAATATAACCCATATTAGAAAATAATAGATCACACATAAGAGAACACAAGACACCAAGATTTAATGTGGTTCACTCAACCCCTAGGCTATATCCACCAACATCAAGTCCAATATTATTATTATCTAGTGATTATAATCCACAATCCCTTATAGCTCAATATCATCGCAAGAAGCTACAATATCAACATTACATTCTAAAATCCCCAACCCTAAGCCTTTTTATACAAGCTTTTATCGCTTACAAAATTAGGGCTAGAATATGTCATCCAATAAGAAAAACAGTAGTCAACATTTTTTACAATATAAGGTCATTTTTGGCTTTGGGGGCCCTGCCCCCAAAAACCCCCATAGGGGTGTTGCCCTTTGACCCCACCCTATACTGCGACAGGGAGTGCACCTACCCCCATAGAAATAATATAAGAAAAAAATCACATAGAATAAACCTCTAAGTCTAATTAGGCTCCACATCACAATAATCTCCCACTTGGAGATTGATCAGACACCACAACAATAGCCTTCCACTTGGAGACTAATCATAGCATTGCTAAACCTATAGTTCCCACTGAAATATATCAAACCACCTTGGACTCTGTTGTTATTTTATTCTATTTATTCTAAAAGACCAACTGAAGATGAAGAGGAATTCAACTTCTCCCTTGTCACTACCTTTGTAAACATATCCTCTAAATTTTCATCTATATGTATCTTGTCTAGCTTTAACTGTCCATCATCCAAAACTAACCAAATGAAATGGTACTACAACTGTATGTGTTTTTTCCTTGAATGCAAGGCAAAATTCTTCACAAGATAAATGGCACTCTGACTATCTATAAACAAATAATTATCCCTTTGTGGGTGTCCCAACTCTTCCATGAATAATTGAAGCCATATCGTCTCCCTAGCTACCTTTGTAGTAGCAACATACTCTACCTCTATAGTGGATAAAGCATTAACCTTCTACAACCTAGAAGCCCAGCTCACTATTGCTCTGCCAACATTGAATACACAACCTGTAGTACTCCATCTGGTATCAATATCCCATGCCAAATTTGAGTCACCATAGCCCTATAAATCAGTAGTAGGGCCACCAAAATGTAAACACTAATTAGATGTTCCTCTCAAATATATGAGAATCCATTTAATTGCATTCCAATGCTCAATTCTTGGATGACTCATATACTTGCTAACAACTCCCACTGCATGTGCAATATCTAGCCTAGTACATACAATAGCATACATCAAGCTTTCTATAGTTGAAGCATAAGGTACTTTAGACATCTTATCATCCTATTTTTGTGTCCTAGGACACATCTCCTTAGTCAACTTAAAATGACCAAGTAAAGGTGTACTGATTGTGTATGTGAATTTAGTGATGTTAGGAAAACAATGAAATAAACAATGCATTCACAAAACCAAACTAACAAAACATATAAAGAGAGACAAAGTGAGGTCCTCAAATGAGAATATGAGCCATGGATAGGGTCTCTCAATTAGGATGATCACTTGATGTATGGATGTGTCTATTTGATAGGATGTATGCTCAATTACTTTCGAAGGCTTCAATGGATGTTTGATGGCTTTTTGGTGTGAGAGAGTAAGATAGGTAAAATGGCTTCTCAAAACAGCATTATAAGTTTATGGTAATGGATTGTGATTAAAATGGCTTGGGAGGGGATTCCCTAAATAGGAAAAGGGCTTGAGGGATTGATGGCCAAGATGGAAGGAAAGGAAAAAGCTTATGAAGGGTTCAGATTGAATGAGAGGAGAGCACATGGATTGTGATTCCTTATAGCCAATCAGGGAGTGACACATGTCACAGGGTCATTAGTTAGAGCAAGAGGGGTTGAGAGGTCAACAAAGGAGTCTCAAAGCTCATAAAGACCCTCATAATGGCTTGTAAGAGAAATGAATGAGCTTGTAAGAGTCATTTATGGCTTTGTAAGAGCTTTTATGGCTTGGTGGTTGGGATATTTTGAGGGGAGACTTTGGCTTGGTTTAGGAAATTCTTAAGCTCATTTAGGATTGTGCAAATGATTAGGGGATGGGTTAGGCTTGGGTTAGGATTAGATTAGGGATGTTAGAGATGTACAAGTGGATGGTATTGATGAGGGTGGGTGAGTTAGTGGCTAAGCTTAGTTGGTATGGGTGGATGGGGTGGATTAGGCTAGATGGAGGATTTAGGATAGTTTAGGGGCTATTAGATTTGAGGGTTTTATTTATTAAAGTGATTTTAATAAAATTGGTATTTGGAATTAGATAGAAGAATAGGATTTAATTGATAAATGATGGGTTATTTGATTTATCAATTAGGACTATAGATGATTAATTAAATTAATTAGCTAGGAGATGGCAAAAGATTTTAATTAAATAGGAATTTAATTAATGATGCCTTTAGAGATAGCTAAATAGGATTACCAAAGCAGTGTAATCAAATTTAGGTGTCTACATTTTGCCCCTCTTTGACATAGTGTTGAGACAACACTATTTCAAAAAAGTTTGAATGGAGATGACACAAGGAAGATGTTTTAGCAACAAGGTTGCCCCAGTCTCGGATAAGAAGAGGAGAGACTAGACTTAGAGATGCCCCCTCAAGAAGGCGGCAGAGAGAGAAGATGAGGCTCGACAGCTTCTTGAAAAGCAAAAGAATGTAAGACAAGTAGAGACATAGATTGGCAAAGAGAAGGGTTTGAATTAGCTCAAATGCTCACTACGGGAGAATGATAAAGGGAGATCAGATGCACAAGTGGAAGCAAGCCTAAGACGATCTAGGACTGGGGGGGATGAAGGGGTGGAGCACGAGAAATAGAGACTAGGAGGAGGGGATGGATGAGGGGAATATAAAGTGGTTTGGATGGGGGAGAATGGAGATGAAGGAAATTCATGGAAGTGGGTTGAACAGGGGAGACATCAAAGAGAAGTACTACCATGTAGTTGAGCACGAGATTTAATATAGGAATGTTAGTTAATGGCCAAGGTTACCAAGAACAGTAAGGCCTATGTACCAACTTTCTAGAGGACTGACAAACTAACTCAAAACAAACACGCAAGGATTTCCCTAGCATCACACATGAATCCCAAAGGAAGCAGCGTGGAACTGATACTGAGTAACCCACAAGCAGAAAAGAAAAATAAACAAAAGACTTGTGCAAGACCTTGCACACGGATTGCCCCATTCGTAGCACACCATGATATAAAATATCATGGCGACCATGAGGAGGGAACAACCCGAAGCACTTGGAAGAGATATGTCAAGACCCAAAGGGAAGACGCCAAAAGTAAAAGAATGCGAAAAGCCAAAAGAGAACTATTTGCCAATGAGGGGTGTAGGATCAGGCACTAATGGACCGAGATCAAACAGGAGGAAACCTATATCCTACAAGGATCCATCGGAGAGCACCTAACCTGAGGGAGTGGGATGAGTGATGCATTTGGCAAGCTGAACTAAGAAGGATAACACTCTGGTGATAGGAGATTGAGCTAAAGGATGCAATAGAATAGTTAATCAAGAGTTGGTACAAGTGTACAAAGTTGGTGGGTTTTGGTTTTGCGGGATGAGAATTTGTTTGGGAAGGGTGGGATGATTGAGAGGAGTAGGCAGGGCACCGGGGTGGGCTATAAGGGGTGAACAAGGGGCCATAAGGGGTCATTTGCAATCAGATTGAGGAGGAGATATTATTGATTAAGAGCTCTGCAGTAGAGATTACGATGGCGGGTATTGGGTGACTAGAGCACCGAGCGAACATAGTGTGACAAGTACGAGTACAAGGGATGCTCGATCGATCGATAGGGTCTAAAACCTCTTCATGATTTTTGTTTATGCTATCAATAGAGCATTCTCGTGAAGGAAAAAATGCAATCCCGCAAGCACGGGTCCAGCAGGAACACGAGAAAGATCAGCGGGATTGTGATCTCGCAAAAAATAGCATCAGGTGGGAGGATGCGGGGGTTTAAACAGGTATTTACAGGAATGTAATCTCGAGGTGGGAAGTTATGTAGGAATGCAATAGAGTCAGTGAAATCGCATCCCCATGAAGAGGAACATGATTCATTTGGCGAGAATGCATACCTACAGGTTAAGGTCATTGCATAGCAAGAGGGGGGAGAATGGGCATAGGGTAGGAACGCAATCTCGCAGGACCAAGGATTGACAGTTGGAGAGACCGCAGGAAGGCGCTAGTGGGATCGAGGTAAAAGGTCAAGGGTTAGAGTAGAGTCAACATCATGATCCCACTAGAAGATAGTTCTGCAAGAACGCGGGAGGTTAGGCTTCGTGAGAACGTTATTTTCGTGAAAACGTAATTTTTGCAAAATAAAGATAGAAAAAGTTAGGGTTGAGGTAAGGGAGGGTGGGAGGATAAACAAGGAGATAAGAATACTAACAGTTGGATTTGTTTTGGTGGTGTGCAATGGTCGTTGGATGCATTAGTGTCACGGGAGCAACGAGCAATAGTGTTGCGCGCTGGAGAGACGTTGACGCTGACTGATTGGGCATGGATCAAGGTGATCAAGCTAGGCCACCTGGCGAGGTTACCCCATACCCGCACCTACATGACGATGGTCATAGTGTTGTGTGAGAGATGGCATAGTGAGACAGCGATGTTCCACCTACCAACGAGAGAGATGACGATGACACTGGAGGATGTGTACCGCATATTCAGACTGCCAGTGTGGGGGACGCTAGTCATGATGACCAAAGAGATCACAACAGAGGTGGTCGTGTAGAGACTAGTGGGGCCTAGAGTGGAGTATAAGATTCGAATGGGACAATTCGCATTGGACGAGCTTCTAGATCACGTGATGGCGGAGAGGTGGATCTACTTCTATGTTATAGGGCTAGTTTTGGGGTACATTGCCCTAGATATAGGTGGTACAGGGGTGACACTGGCATTGATTCCAATAGTGATGTAGATTGTAGATGCAAGACACCCAGCGGCATGGGGTTCTCTGATGTTGGCCGAGCTATACCAGGACCTACATCAGATAGTGTACTAGGGCGATGACCGACAGGGGAGGAGCATTGGGTTCCCTACAATGTTACAGGTATGGGCGTGGGAGGATATTGTAGTGCTCATGTCATTGGGGTGCAAAGATAGGCAGCCAGAGGAGCCAGTGGCATACAGCTGGGCTAAGTCTTTGACATACCACCACACGAATTTAGTAGATTATTGGAGAGTGCGGATTGATGAGATAGTGACGGTGCTATGGAGGCCATACATGGACTTGGGACCATGGGCAGAGGAGGGAGAGCAGCTCCCCTACACCATTTCTCCATGTTTTGTGTTTGGGAGATGGGAGTATGTGGCAGAGTAGTACAAGCCAGACAAGGCACTATGGTAGTTTGGGTGGCAACAGGTGGCATTAGGGGATTTGCACTAGTATCAGCGAGTCACATGTGAGCCAATGTCGATGTATGGGCCAGCCCTACGGAGGGATGGGTTGTTGAGGGCATGGCAAGAGCTGAAGCCGCAGCAGTGGGATTGGTTTGATGGGGTAGCAGATGTAGGCTCCACATAGGAGTATCGAGATACTTTTGTGAGGTCGAGACTAGTGGGGAGAGCACAAGGCACGAGGGTAGCGATGCTGATAGGGGAGCTAGCCCAAGCAACCCAACAGGGGTGATACGTGGTGAGGGAGTTGCGACAGCGGGCAGCAGCAGTTACACAAGAGGAGCCAGCTTGGTAGAGGAGGGTGGGGGGGAGGAGAGGAGAGCTTAGCTAGAGGGCAGAGCAGAGGAGAGGGGAGTCCAGCCAGAGAGGAGAGGAGAGGAGGCACAGGGGTGATAGAGGGTGATAGAGGGAGATGTAGGGGGATCATCTGTCGAGGGAGGAGATGACATATTGGTAGGCTGGTATGCCTCGCTAGAGCAAGCACACGCAGTGATGAGCTAGCTACTCTGAGATACATAATAGGAGAGAGATTAGCTTCGGGTAGATTGGGATCAGTTTAGATAGGAGTGGGATATAGCCCAGGGGCAAGCAGACAGGGCAAGGGTGGAGGTGGGGAGGCTACAGATGGAGGTGGGCCGAGTGGAGGGGAGGTTGGATGCCATGATTGTGGAGCGACAGGGGGTGCATGCTAGACTAGATGCCCTCTAGCAGGAGTGAGATAGATTGGTGGTGGAGGTGGCGACCTTATGAGCATAGGTGGCAGTGGGAGGGGGATTGGATGAGCTACGAAGACTGTGAGAAGAGATGGAGGAGTTGAGGTAGAGGGATGGATTCTACTAGGGGAGGTACCATGCCGCAATTCCAGCATCGCAAATTGAGCATTATAGGTGGCCGACTCAGTCAGGCATAGCAGGTACCCACACAGGGATGCAAGGAGGAGGGGAGAGTGGATGGAGCACTGGGAGGGAGAGTACAGGTGGGTCCCAGTGCACATGGCAGAGTCAGAAGGCAGAGCTGAGCCAGCGGCGGGGGAGGAGGGAGGAGGCAGAGAGCTTTGGGATAGGGGGAGGACTGATGAGGCCACCACCTCCACCACAACCACCACCAGGGGCCGAAAGAGGGGCAGAGGAGGAGACTGATGATGCAGGGACAACGGGTTGAGCATCGATGAGCATGTGATGTTTTGGGATATGGAGTATCATGTATATATCAAATTTTTGAGACACATGAAGATTTTGTGCAGGCTCAGACTCGTTTGTATGATATGGACATTTGTACACTGTTGGACTGTTTATTCTTTCATTCTTTTATTGATATATAGATCTGATGATTTTGGTGATATATGTGTTATGGACTGGTGGTGTTATGTATAGTGGTTGATAGTGATGTTTTGATGGTATGGTTGACGATTGGTGATGCAAGATGTGATATGTGCTATGATCTTATGATTGTGCTGACAGTTTGTGATGCAGGATGTGATATTTGATGATACACTATAATTTTGATGTGATTTTGACTATGATAGTGCAGATATGATGTGATGTGATTTTTACCTATGAGAGCACAAATGTGATGTGATTTGATGTGATCCTTGATGACATGATTTTCCTTATGATATTGTAGATGTGGTGATTTTGCTGTATGATAGATGTCATGTAGTATGATAGGTTTTTGATATGATCCTGAGGATGTGATGTTGCTTTATAATGGATGTGATGTGATCCCGGAGAATTTGATTTTTTGGAGATTTTTTTGATATGATGTTGTATGATGATGAGTACAAACTATATATAAAAATAAGTGAAAAATGTAAAATGAATTACCAACTAAAGGATGAACAACATATTTATGATATGGAAAAATGAATATAATGTCATGACACTTAGGATATGTTAACACAAACTAAAGATGGATAAAAGATTAAAATAAATGAATTGACAAAATAAAAGATGAAAATACAAAAAATGAAGTACAACTTTGATGATGAACCTTAATGCTAAAATGAAACCTAATCTAATAATGAATTACGACAATGCTAAAATGAATCATAATCTAATGATGAGTGACTATGCTAAAATGAATCAGAATCTAATGATGAATGATAATGCAAAAATGAACTAAAAGAGAGAACAGTAAATTTATGATATGCTAAAAAGAACACACACTAAAAGATACACCTGAGATTTATGATAAGCAGGCGAGAAATAACATAAAAGACTAAATGCGATGATATTTCGCGATATGAGAAAGGATACAAGCTATGATAATACAACATACGAGTTTTTAGGAGATGCAACACAAACAATGATGGTGGAATAAGATAACCAATGTTTTGACTTATGATAGTGTTCTATGATATGAAAAGTGTTCATAGGAGATACTGACTCTAAGGAGAGTAATGTTGGAAAAAAAGTGACCAACAAACTTGCAGTCAGGAGGATAGCAGAGATTTTTAGAGCTAGGATAGTAACTTATGATAGGGATCGCATCATGATGAGAATAAATAAGAATTGATTTTCAAGGCTTTGAATCAAATGATTTTGAGGATGTGAAAAGTGATAGTTCAAGGGAGAGGGGTGATGATAAGGAGGAAGATACCCAGGGGTTTCTAAAAAAATAAAAGTGAGGTGTAGGGGAAGCTTGAGCATGGGATATTTCGTGAGGAAGTACCACTTTGTAGTGTAAACACTTTAGTTGATATAGGATTGTTAGGGATCTGCCAAGGTTACTAAGAACATCAAGGCCTTTTCCCCAAAATTCCATAGGACTAACTCAAACAAGCAAGTAAGGATTGCCCCAGCATCACACATGAGTCTCGAAGAGATCAGTGTTGGAATGATGCTAGATGATCCATAAGAAAATGAGATTACCCAAGTGCATCATGTTTTATCGAAAGATGAAAACATTTTGGAAATATGTAACGATAATATCAAATTGACTCACAAGCAGCAAAAGAATGTGATCAAAACCAACCTCCTTAGTTGTCCTAGTCAAAACACACCATGATATGAAATGATCATGGCGATCTTGAGGAGGAAACAACAAAAGATATGTGGAAATAATTAATCAAAAAAAGAAACAACAAAAGATTTCACAAAGTGAAAAAGGAACCTTTTTGTCAAAGGGATCAACTGACGAGCTATTGACAAGTTGCAACAAGACCTGGACAGTATGTACAAGTATGACTAGTTAAGGATATGGGAAATCGTGACTAGATAACAAAACATAGTAGTAGGTATATGCATGATGGGGGAAAGCTCAGGATGAGGAGATAGTGTTGTTATAATACATGGTTTTGTTTAGGTAAAGCGTGATTTATGTACAAGGGTTCGGATATCGTTGTATTCACATAGGTATGGTATATGGGAGACAAGGGTTAGTGCAAGAAGTATGAGACACATGTTATATGGGATGCATATGCTACATCTGGTAAAGTAGGCAAATAAAAAGCACTTGATAGGGTAGATCTAGTAGAGTACAATGGTTGGATACATCGAGTATGATACATAGGATGCTATAAATGAGGTGGGATGTTTACATAGTGCAAAGTGTTAGAGGGTGATGTTGCAAGGCATGGTGAATAACAATAAGGAACACCTTGGAAAAGCAGGGGGGGATGAGTGATATATTATGGAGGGGTGATAAAGGGGTGTGTATCAGTGATAGATAATGGAAGAGCTGTAGTACACCTAGCGCCTATTTTCTAGGTTTTCACCAAGGACCTATCCAAGGCGCTTGAATTGCCAAGTTTTCACCATTGGATGCTTTATTTATTTTGTGCCTTTTTTCTTTCCTTGATTTGCAAATTCTATGCTTAGGCATAGAATTTCTTGAGGTGAATAATGTTGGTAGGATCATTTAGGACTTCACCCTCAAGGGTAGATAGTTGATAGGCTCCAGAGCCAAAAGACGTTGTGACCACATAAGGACCAAGCCAGGTGGGCTCGAACTTGCCTTTCTTTTCTCTATCAGCTTGAACCTTCATATTCTCTTTAAGGACCATGTCACCTTCCTAAAAACTGCGCAAATGGACTTTCCTATTGAAATTACACTTGAGGCAACTTTGATAGACCATCAGATGGTCATAGGCCTATTGCCTTCTTTCATCAAGTAGATCAAGTTGAGTAAGTCGAGCCACTCTATATTCCTCATCAGATATCTATCCTTGGAGAGAAATGTGGAGTGATGGGAGTTCAACCTCAATAGGCAGGGCTACCTTAGCACCATAGACCAAGGAGTATGGAGTTGTGCCAGTGGCTGTACGAAATGAAGTACGATATGCCCATAGGATGGGATTAATTTGAAAATGCCAATCACAACCAGAGTCATTGACAACTTTCTTGAGGATTTTGAGGAGAGTTTTATTAGTTGCCTCAATCTGACCATTACCTTGTGGTAAATATGGACTCGATAAGTGGTGGTGGATGCGGAGGGAAGTGCACAATTCTTCCATATTTAAGTTTTCAAAATTACCTCCGTGGTCTGTGAAAATGGTAGCTGGGATGCCAAAGCGACATATGATATGATACAATATAAACTTGGACACCTAAACTCCCATGGCCGTAACAAGGGAAACTACTTCGAACCACTTACTGAAATAATTAGTGGCGGTGATAATCCACTTGTGCCCTTCTGAAGAAAGTGGTGCAATAAGATCAACAAGATCAAATCCCCAGCAGGCAAAAGGTCATGGTGGTGCAATGGGTTGCAAGTCCTGTGCTGGAGCTCGGATTAAATAGGCATGTTGTTGACAAGGTAAACATCATTTCACAAATTCACATGCATCATGTTCGAGAGTAGGCCAATAATATCTAGCCTAAAGGGTCTACTTTTCTAGCACCATCCTGCTCATGTGAGCACCACAAAGTCCAGTGTGTACCTCTTTGAGAGCCATCGCAGCCTCATTTTGATCTAAACATCAACAAAGAGTATCATGATAACCATGACGATATAGGGTTTGGGCAATGATAGTGTAATAGGAGGCTTTGTGAATAAGGTTTTGGGTTCATGTGAGGTGAGGAGATATGATACCATTTAGTAGGTAAGCATGAATTTCATGGTACCATGGAGATTGGGGACCAACCAAGATACAGACTCGTGTTGATTCATCATTCTCGTATGCGGGTTCGTGCAGCTGCTCAACCAAGAATTTATATTGCATAGCTTTGTGTGGTATTTCTAAGAGAGAACCAATAGTAGCCATAGCATCATTTGCCTTATTTTGGAGTCTAGGTATCTATATAAATTGGATCTGAGTGAAATGCTCCTTTAATTGATCAACTATATCCTTGTAAGGTAGTAACTTGTCATCTTTGGTTTGATATTCATTCAAAGCTTGTTTGATGATAAGTTGAGAATCACCATAGACCTGAAGCTCTTTGATATTCCATTCAATGGAAATTTTTAGTCCCACAACAAGGGCCTCATACTCTGCAATATTATTGGTACACCAAAATTGTAGCTTCAAAGTTTAGGAATATAATCGCCTTGAGGTGTAACCAAGAGTACGCCTGCACCGGAGCCATGAGATGTATAGGAGCCATCAAAATATAGCTTCCAAAGTGATTTTTTTCTATCAAACAGAGATATTCATCTGGAAATTCCATGATGACTGGGTGATCTACTACTAAGGGTGCATCAGCCAAGTGATCTACAATAGCCTGGCCTTTGATGGCCTTTCTGTCAACATACTGAATGTCAAATTCACTGAGAAGCATAACCCATTTTGCTAGGCATCCGGTGCGTATTGTACGAGAGAGCATATATTTCAATGAATCAATCTTTGATATCAATTGTACAGTATGACTCAACATGTAGCAACGTAGCTTCTAAGTGGCAAACACCAATGCTAAGCATGCCTTCTCCATTTGCATGTAGTTGAGCTCATAGCCCACTAATGTTTGGTTGATGTAATAAATAGCTCGTTCCTTTCCTACATTGTCAAGTTGTGCTAGTATAGCACCTAATGCGGTAGGAGTAGCTGTGATGTACAATATGAGGGGGCACCCTGCAACTGGAGGAACCAAAATAGGTGGATTAGCTAAGTATTGTTTGATCAAAATTGCGTTGGCAAGCTGGGTTCCATTTGAAATTTTGATCTTTCTTAAGCAAGTGAGTGAAAGGTTGACACTTATCAACAAGCTGAGAAATGAACCGCCAGACTAATTGGAGTTTTCCTTGCAAAGAACGAAGGTGCTTGAGTGTCTTAGGAGGATCCATATGCATGATGGCTTTGACCTTCTTAGGGTCAATCTCAATACTGCACTATGACATGATGAAGCCTAGGAGCTTTTCTGAAGTAACACCGAAGACACACTTCTTTGGATTTAGCATGAGACGATATTTTGTCAGTCAGTTGAACACTTCCTCAAGGTGAGATAAGTGATCCAAAGCATTGAGAGATTTGACTAGAATAACATCCATGTAATCCTCAAGTATCTTATGGATTAGGTCATGGAAGATGACCGTCATTGTGCATTGATAGGTTGCCCCAGCGTTCTTTAACCCAAATGGCATCATATTGTAGCAAAATTTGCCCCAAGGTGTAGTAAATGTTGTCTTATGTTGATCTTCTTCTACTATATGAATTTGATTATATCCAAAGAAACCATCCATTAGTGACAAGAGTTCATGACCTACGGTGAGATCCACAATCATGTCGATATTTGGTAGGGGAAGTCATCCTTTGGACAAGCTTTATTAAGATCCCTAAAATTGGTGCAAATTTTGATATCACCAGAGGGCTTGGTAACAGGTACCATATTAGAAATCCACTTAGAATAATCTATTGGTCAAATGATTTTGGCCTCTAGCAACTTCCCTAGCTCTGCTTTGACTAATAAAGCCACTTTGGGGTGCATTTATCAAAGTTTCTGCTTGACAGGCATGGCCCCCGGATCCACTGCCAGATGGTGTACAACTAATTTGGGGTCCAACCCTAGCATATCCTGATATGACCATGCAAAGTGGCCCATATTTTCATGGAGAACTTCAAGAAGAAGATTTGTTTGTTCAGGTGGTATCTCTGTCAGACTGATGTTTAGAGGCCAAGTTTCTTCTATCAAAACTGAAGATATAGGAGGTCGATGCTCTTGTGGGGGGAGGATGAAATCTCCATCCGCAGGTGCCTCTAAGAGGTTTTCACCATTGGATATGTCCTTTATCTTTGTTTCATTTTTTGAGTCACCCAATGACGCTTCAAAGGAGTTTTCACCATGGGATGTTTTTCTTTTATCTTTTTGTTTTTTTTTCTTTTAGCATTTCATTTTTGCGACTAGAGATTTCCTCCTCCTTGAAGTAACCTTCAGGATCCAGCTTGTAGACATATGCCAATGGTGGAGGTGACCATTTATGTGACATTTATACCCCCATGAATTTAAGGAGTGTGTGCTCGGTAGAGAACTCGTCAACATGAACGACACTTAGTTGGTCCCAATCGATGAGTTCGGGGTGAGCAAGGGGGAGGTCTATGAGATTCAGGGATAACTGGCAGAGTACTGAGGCTCTGAGGATTATTTCATTGAGGAACATATCGTCGTAAGCTTTCTTTTCAATTTCCTTAGGGATGTCTTCAACCTCGACAAGAGTGTTTTGGATCTTCATAAAGGTGTGGCCTTCCGTTGTAGTGCCCCCAGTTGCAGGGAGTCCATAGCCCAAGCCTTTGGTTTTCTACCCTTGGTGTGCTTCTATAGGTCATCTCATGTCTGATTCCTAGCATCCTAAACCACCTCCTTGATAATCCCATTGCTCTATGGCCAAGCGATGTGACCATGGATATTTCTATTTAAAGTGATCAAGAAGTGCTTCACTTTTAGGAGGTGGCTCTTTGTATAGCCATGTGTTTATGTCTAGTGTGTTTTCTACTCCATCAAGGATACCTTTGGTGATAAATGTGGTAGGGCCCAACTGGTGAAGTTGAGAGGTGGTTTCTGGTATAGGCCTTTGATGTATTGGGCATCCTTGAGTATGTGGGTCAAGTGGTAGAGAGCCAATAGCAAAAGCATCTTGAGACTATACTCGCCACAACCTTGGTAGTTGATCTTAACTGTGGAGAGGGTGGAGGCTAAAATGGTGTCTGATTCGTGGCAGGTGCCAGAGGAGCTGGCCATGGTGGTGCAAATTTTGATCCTTGGACAGTGATTGGTGTATGAAGCTTCAACCACATTGCAATAAGCAAAGGGTTTAGGATCTGTGTGGATGGTTATCCCAGTGCCATTATGCAAAAATTTGATGCATTGATGATATGTGGATGGAATGGCCTTCATGGCATGAATCTATGGATGACCGAGGAGGATGTTATATGGAAGATTGAGATCAACTACATGACAAAGTGTTTCTTGAGTGGCTAGGCCGACTCTGATAGGGAGCAAGATGGTTCCTTCAGTAGTACACTCCAAATTGTCATATGCCTTGATGGTGATCACCTTATTGATGATATCTGCTTCAGTATATCTTTCTTGCTTGATGAACTTTAGAGTACATAGGTTTAGAGCTGATCCATTATCTATCATGACATGTATAACTACAAATTCAAAAACCATAATAGCGATGCAAAGTGGGAGGATATGATCGGGTTTAACTGCTGGGATATCAATGGTTTTGAAAGATAAGGCACAAGAGGCTAAAAGATGGCCAACCAAGTTGCAAAACTCAATGGCATTAATGGCAGAGGGGATGCATGACTCACGTAGAGTGTTGTCAAGGATCTCTTGATAAAGTGGGCTTGTCCGTAAGAGATCCAAGATGGAGATCTAGGCTGGTGTGTTTCCAAGGTGTTCCAAAATGTTATACTATGGCCCTAGTGAAGGTGATTCTGATGGAGATGCTCGAGATGGAGGTGGTCATGCTGATGGTGGTCTGATTTGTGTGGATATAGGTGGACCAGCTATATTGAGTCATGTTCGACGGGTAGCAACTGTACACTAAGTGTCTAGGCCTTTGATATTGATGACATTGACAGATGGTTCAACTTGGGATATGCAACCAATTAAGCTACCATAGTCTAAGTATGCTGAGGTATAATTCTGAGACGTGTCTCAATTGTCACCTTGTTTACCACAGCATTGTTAGATTTGTTGATAAGAGGGTTTGTAGGTGCCTTTCTTGGGTTCATGTTATGAGGAGGGAAAACATTTTGATACATCATTAATCCTACATTAGGTGAGGGTTGTGCCCCCACTATGATCTATTTTCGGTCAATGAGGTCCTATAAATAATCCTTAAGTTGCATGCATTTAAGGGTAGTGTGCCCTTTGACACAATGGAATTTGCAATATTCATTATCTTTGTACCAAGATGCTCTAGACTAATTAGGTTCCAAGGGTTGCATTTGTGGATATCGAACAAGGTTATCTTTGGCCAATTTTTTGAAGATTGTATCAAGAGGTTCCCCCAATGGGGTGTATGTTTGTGGTTGCCTCTGAACACGGGGTTTACTACCTATTGCTAATGTGATAGCATTAGTTTGATTATGAGGAATAGGTATTTGTTGATGAGTTTGCATGGGTGGCTGGTGATACACAGGAGGTTGCTGTTGATAAGTTTGTTGTTGGCAAAATGTGGTGGGAATATTGGTAGCCGCCCCAACAATATGGACTTGTCGAGTGTTAGTGGCACCATCTATTACTGTATTCTTGTTTTTGTTCCAATATCGAGTTTTTTCATTGCTCAAACCACAGTCCTAGTTATTTTCTTTGTACAATCGGATGACACCATCCTTAATGAGGCCTTGCTCGAGGCCCATTCCTTTTTCTTTGATGTCCTTGTATGTTTGCAAATAGTTCATAACCATATGATGAGAGAGGCTAGGGTGTGCATTGTTTATGAACATCTTGACAAGATGGCGGTCGGGGATGGTGCAAGAGATCCTTGTTGTGATGATTTGCCAGCATTGCAAGTACTTTGTAAGACTTTCCCCTCCCTTTTGTTTGGTGTGGACAAGGTCCACTACAGATAATTCAATTTCAATGAGATGGGTATACTGAGCAACAAAGGCCTTAGAAAGTTTTGCAAAAGTTTGAATAGTACCTTGAGGGATACGACAAAACCATTCCAAGGTTGGTCTTGCTAAGCTCTTGGGAAAGATCCACATGAGGAACACATCATTATAAGCGACATCCTGATAATGCATATAGAATTCCTTAACATGTGTGACTGGATCACTCTTCCCCTAAATTTGTCAAACTTGGGGATCTCAAAATGTTTAGGAAATGGAGTCAATGTGATAGTCCTATCAAAAGGGTATGGGCAATCATTTTCAAATTTGAAAGTTTTGGTGTCTATCCCATCCTTGAGGGCTTTGAGAGCATTCTTCATCTCTTCCCATTTAGACTTTACAAGCAAAGGAGCAGGTGCCCTCGATCTAGGTGCCCCCAGAGTAGGATATGTGCCAGAATCTGAAGTGTGATATGGAGAACTCTAATGACCATATGTCGTCTGTGGAAAAATGGTTTGCATAACTAGTGGAGTGGATGCTATGGTTTGTTGGAATGTGGGTTGTGCATATTGTTGCATTTGCTGAGGTTGGTGTGGTAGATAATTACAAGGTTGTTGCCCTAAGAGATAGTTCTGTGTGGGTGCTTGGGCATATTGCTGATGTAAAGACTGCGGCTAGAATGGTGGTAATGCAGATAATGCTTGTGTTATGCTCTAGGAATACATACCATGCCTAATATATGTGGGTTGTGCACCTGCTTGAGAGTAGGACTGATTTGGAGTAGGCACAAGGTAGTTAATTTGTAGCAAAGTGTTTACTGTAGGGAACTATAGTGGCAATGGATTTGGGCTATTTTTTAGAGGTGGCATGGAAAAATAATTGGTGAGGAATGGGAGTGAATAGCTATGTAAAGCAGTGGATGACAGTCTCAGAGGTGCGACTGTGACTGTAATGCTAGGGGGAAGACTAATGATAGGTGTTTGTGTCGCAATAATATTCCAAGGTCCCAAAGGAAATGCAGCTGAAGAGCTTTGGCTAGTTACAAAGGGGTTGATAGTGATGTTTGGTGGGATGGAAGATGAGGTATTGGACCCTAATGGTGGCATTTGAGTAGCAAATGAACTAGATGCAATATGGGGTGGAAGCAAAAAGGTAGTGTTTCTAGATGCAAATGGAGGATTTGGTGGAGCAAAAAAGTGAGTGATGGAAACAGATGCAAATGGTATACTCGAGGTTGGTTGAGATGTAGTATGCACTAATGGTTGAGTGGGAATGGGATGAGTGTTCTGTGGAATAGGAATCGGCACCTAGGTCGAGGGGATATTTGGGTCTTTTGGTTCCACCTGAGGTGGTTGCCATCCAAACAATGGGTGAGTAGGATCTGTTATGTTGATGGGTGGTGGACGTCCAAACTCAAAGACACCAACATTGTCTCGTAAGAAATTTGCCATGATGGTTTCCTTGTTGCGATCTATGATGGCATTTATGATAGTAGCATGACCAAGTCGGTTCATGAAAGCCTCAATATCTATGGATGATCCTAGTTCTTTTGGGATTTGAGATGGTAGGTCTGATGGTGTCAAAGATACTATAGAGTACGATTGAGCTCGAGATGTGTTACCACTATGACTAGGATCCATGTCTTTTTTTGGTGTGTGCCTACCAAAGCATGTGGTGGGTGGCATGAAAGGATGCTTTTCCTAAAGATGCAAATGCAGCGAGGGATGATACTAAGGGTGTCTAAATGATATGGTGCTAAGTGCAAGAAACCTATGTTTTTCCTAAAATATGAATATGGGAAATGTGATGGTGATGCAAAAGGTGCGACCCTAACCTTTGGCTCAAGGTGATATGGGACACCAAAAACAACCTATTCCTAGCAAAGTCTTGTGTTTCGAAGATACTCAAGATGATGAGAGATGTGATGCAAAAATGTTTCTGAGTGAGGAAATAATGCTAAGGTTTTAATAATGCTAGTGGAGGATTCTTCTTCAACAACCTAAGATGAGAGGAGATGGTCTAACTTCAAATGCTTGAATGGGATAGTGCAATTACTAGATGAGAGACTAAACCTATAAGTGTGTAAGTGTGTGCGGAAAAAGGAAGGACCTAATCAGAATGAGTAACAGTAGAGTTGTTGATAAGGCTCATATTAACACCACGTCGAAGGGTTAGGTTTTGGATTTTGTAGTCTCATTCAGTTTGTAATGCTACCTCAGCTGCATCTTTCTCAATTTGATCCAATTTGGCAATCCTAGGGTTAGGGGTATGCTTCTTATGCTCTGCTTTGATTTCCTTATAGGCTGGTATTTGAGGAAGCTTAGCTTTCTCAAACTTAGTCTTGGGATGGCTTGACATGAGATATTTCCAAGGATTAAAATCACAACCGTGGGGTTTTTGGAGGTAGCGACTACGCTAAGTGCCCTAAGCTAGGATTGACCAAGTTTGAAAAACATTCATTCAACAAGTAAAAGATCAAGAAATAGATAGGAACAACCAGATAGAAGTTTTGATCTCTAGAATGTGATACTTGTGCCAAGGAGTGTGTATGTTTTTACAAAAAATTTGAGTAATCACTTCAAGCACATGGCCAAACTATTTGTATCGAGGAGGTGGAATCTCCCTAGCTTTGTGATATGTCGGTCGTCCATGGGTATGTGGATCAAGTGGGATTGCTCTGATAGCAAATGCATCTGATAGACTATATTCTCCACAGCCTTTGTTGTTGATCTTTACGGTAGATAGGGTGGAGGCGAGGATGGTTTCTGTGTCATTACAAGTGTGGGATGAGCTAGCGATGGCTATGCCGATGTCTATTCCAGGGCAATGGTTTGTATATGAAGCTTCAACCGTATTGCAGTAAGCAAAGGGTTTTGGATCGGCATGGATGGTCACCTCAGTGCCCTGATGCAGAAATTTGATGCACTGATGGTAGGTGGATGGGACGGCCTTCATAGCATGAATCCATGGGCAACCAAGGAGGATGTTAAATGGTAGGTTTAGATCAACAACATGGAAAACTGTCTCTTGGATGATCGACCCAACCTTGATTGGTAGCAAAATAGTTCCTTCTATGGTCCTTTCCAAGTTGTCATAAGCTTTGATGGTGATAACTTCACTGATCATATCTGCCTCAGTATACCCAGCTTATTTTATGAATTTTAGGGTGCAAATGTTCAAGGCTAATCCATTATCTATCATTACTCTTTTCACGAAAAAATTGGATACCATGATGGCTATGCGAAGCGGAAGGGTGTGATCTAGCTCGATCGCAGGTATGTCGGTGGGTTTGAATGATAGGGCACATGAGGATGAAAGGTGTCCAACAAGATTATGAAAATCAGTAGCATTGATATCAGAAGGGACACGGGATTCTATGAGAGCACTGTCAAGGATGTCTTTGTACACAGGACTAGTGTGGAGAAGGTCTAAAATGGAGATTTGGGCTGGCATGTTCCCAAGGTGTTCCAAGATATTGTACAAGCTTTTTTATGGAGCTGATGGTGCTGATGAAACTGGTGGGCCTGCGATGTTAAATCGCGCTCTTCGAGTGGTGACTACACACTCATTATCTGGTCCTCGAATATTGATAGCATTGATAGAAGGCTCTTTCTCAAATATACAACCTATAAGGCTACCATAGTCTATATAGGATGAAGTGTGGTCATTGTTCTTCCCATGTTGTTGGTTTGGTTGGCGGTTGTTGGTGTTGTTGTTGTTTTGGATAGGTGCTTTTTCAGGATTTTGGTTATGAGGAGGAAATGCATTTTGATAAATCTGTAAGCCTGCATTGGGAGAGGTTTTGGCACCAACAGTGATTTCTTTTCGATCAATAAGGTCCTACACATAATCTTTTAGTTTCATACATCAGAGGGTGGTGTGACCGTTTACCCTATGGAACTTGCAATACTCATTGTCCTTGTACCATGCAGCTTTGGATTAGCTTGGATCAATTTGCTGGGTAGGAGGAAATTTGATGAGGTTTTCCTTAGGCAATTTCTCAAAAATGACATCCAATGGCTCACCAAGGGGCGTGTAGTTTCTAGATGCAGGTTGGAATTTGGGTTTTTGCCCTGCAGCTACATTGATGGCATTAGCTTGATTGTTAGACCCTTGAAAGTTGGGTCTTGTATTGTGGTTTTGATAGCTTTGGTTATTCTATTGTTGGTAATTGATAGCTTGTTGGTTGTTTGTTTGATATGGTGGGTTAGACTAATTTTGGGAAGGACCAACAATATTCACATGTCTGGTGTCAGTAACCCCATCTGTTGCAACATGCTTGTTTTTGTTCCAATACCTAGACTTGTCATTGGAATGTGATTGATTTTGGTTGGTCTCTTTGTAAATCTTTACCACACCATCTTTGATGAGTCCTTGCTCAAGGATCATTCCTTTCTCTTTGATATCTTTATAGGTCTGCAAACAGTTCATGGTCATGTGGTGAGCCAAGCTAGGATGTGCATTATTAATAAACATTTTCACCACATGGCGTTCTGGCAAGGTGCAGGATATGCGGGTGGTAAGGGTTTGCCATCTTTGCAGGTATTCGGCAAGGTTTTCTCCACCTTTTTGCTTGGTGTGGACAAGATCAATTATTGATAACTCTGTTTCAACAAGATGGGCATATTGGGCTACAAATGCCTCAGATAATTCAGCAAAGTTTTTAATTGTGCCATAGGGGATTCTGTAAAACCATTCAAGAGCTGGTCCAGCCAAGCTTTTGGGAAAAAGACGCAAGAGGAAGACATCATTGTATGCCACATCTTGGCAGTGCATGTAAAATTCTTTGATATGTGTGACAAGGTCTCCTTTTCCTCTGAATTTGTCAAATTTGGGTACCTCAAAGTGTTTTGGAAATGGTGTCATGGTAATGGCTCTATCAAATGGGTAAGGACACACATTCTCAAACTTGAATGTCTTTGGATCATTCCCTTCTTGGATGGCTTTCAGAGCTGTCTTCATTTGCTCCCATTCTGAATTGATAGGTGATGATTGGGGTGCCCCCAATGTAGGAGTGCCTTGAGGTAGGTATACACTAGATGGGGCCACTGAATGTGGATGGCTGTGAGGGATTTGTTGATAGGGATTGTACATTGTTTGGGCAGCTGCATGGTGGTTGATGGGTTGTTGAGGGGGAGGTGGCGCATATTGCTACATGTGTTGCGAGGCTTGCTGTTGATATGGGATTTGAGGTTGGGCTTTAGGAACATAAGCTGGCTGTGGGATAAATGGATTTCTTTGTGGGGGTAAGGTATAAGATGGTTGTGAGGCTTGGGGAAAGGATCGGGGGGCTTGTGGGGTTTGACCAATATATGTGGGTTGTGCCCCCATTTGGGATGGTATCTGCAAATAATTGGTGGTTGGCTAGATTGGTGGATTACCTCCTAGAAGTGGCATTGAAAAGTAGTTGGTAATAGGAGGTAATGGATTAGTTGGTGGTGGAGGTGGTGGGAATTGAAAGCTTGGGAATGAAACTGATGGGGTTTGATAGCTTGGTGGCTAGATTTGGAAGCTTGGTAGAGTGGTGGCGAGAGCTAGGGTCACTTGGGAGCTTGGCAGAAAATTGGCAGTAGCTTGTGGGATTTGATAGCTTTGTGGAGCGAGGGTAGTAGCTTGTGGATTTGTGGCTGATGGTATTGAGCTCCCAAGACCTAATGGAAATGATGGGATTATGCTTTGGCCTATGGTGAACAAGCTAGGGGTGATGAAAGGTTGATTACTTGGCCCCATGGGTGGCATCCCTGTTGTATATTGTTGAGGTTGGCCAAAGATGCTAGCACTGATTTGGGAGATGGGTGGATTTGGAAGGCTGGGTTGGGGAGCAGCAGCAGCAATAGTGAAGGGGGTGAACGGTGAGGTGTTTTGGGTAAAGGGGGTTTGGAGCGAAGAGGTATGAACCAAGGATGGAGTGGTGGTGGCTGGGTTGGCTTGCGGCATGGAGATTTCAACTTGGGTGGATGATGGTATGTTTGGGTCTGTTGGATCATATGGATTGGCTGGAGGCTCTTCTTTTGGCATATATTGAGGATAATTTGGATCATAAGAGCCTATGGGTGGTGGCAGCTGCCCAAACAATGGGTGAGATGGATCTGATAATGGAGGGGGTCTTCCAAAGTCAAAGGTTCCTACATTGTCCCTTCGAAAATTAGCCATGATTGTCTCTTTGTTCTTGTCTATAATGGTGTTTACCAATACTGCATTTCCTAGTTGGTTCATGAAAGCTTCAATGTCAATAGGTGATGGCATAGCTTTCTCTGGGTTGAAGGAAGGCTGAGTGCTCAAGGGGGGTGATGCTGTTCGATCCAAATGATAGGGCTCCATTGTTTCGTTCTTCTTGGCTAAGCGAGTGACGGGTGGCATGAAAAATGCTTCTAGGGATGAGATGCAACAAATGTTGCTGGATGCAAAAGGGGGGAAGGCTTTTCTATGCAAATGATTTCCTAGGTTGAGGCAAAGCTATATGATAAAACCTAAGGAGGATTGGGTTGGGGATTCTAACTTCAAAGATATGTTGCCAAAGCACAAAAGGTCTGCTTTCCTATGTGCAAGCTTGGTGGTGATTGTGTCAAGGATAGACTAATGATCCTTTAGGAAGAACACGAGATTGACCACTTGTGGATCCCAACCTTTAGCTCAAGGTGATGAGGGATAACAAGTGACAAAGCTAGATTACCCTAGACAAAGCTCTGTCAAAGGGATAACCTTGGTGAGATTGGTGGATTTGAAAGATTTTAGGAATGGTAAAATTTTGGCAAGGTGACAACAATTTTGAAGGCTTAGATGTGCAGTCTTTGGATTGTTGGCTAGATGGTTTAATTCTAAATGAGATGGATGAGCTAAAATGCTTAAGGGGAAGACTAAAGATGGTTGGCTTTCCTACAAAGATGACTCTAAAGTGAAACTTATCCAAGAAGATGTGGAGAAACAAGGGTGTCTAATCATAGAAATCATGCCTAGTTGGTAAGGCATAAGTAGGATTAACTCCTGGATGTTGGCTAAATTTGATGGTGCGCTCTAACCAGGCCTCTTGAAGTGCTTTCTCGGTAGCTTTGTCCTCTGCTTTGTGGAGTTTGGCAATTCGCGGGCTTGGTGTTATTTTTTTTCTCTTGGCTGAAAGTTCTTGGTATGCTAGAGATGGCTTGAGTTTGACTTTGTGAAACTTCTGTTTGGGTTTGGGTTGTTCCAACATAAATTCCTGAATTTGCTTAGCTTTGAGAGATCTCAGTTGTTTTGCTTTGACTCGTTCAACTTCTAAAATAGGCAGTGATTATGCTAAGTGTGCCCTAAGCTAGGATTGACCAAGTTTGGAAAACATTCATTCAACAAGTAAAATAAAATCAAGCAATAGATAGGAACACCCAGATAGAAGTTTGTGGTTCTCAGAATGTGATACTTGCGTTGAGGAGTGTGTATGTTCTACAAATGTTTTGATTAGTCACTTCAAACACATTAACATCCTAGATGGTTGTTTGCAAGGCTGACAGTTGGTTTAGCTAGGGAGTCCTCGATATACGCAAGGTACGTGAGGCCCAAATCCGTAGATGAGACCAAAAAGATGTCACACAGCCGAGAGGAGCGGTAACCCACTTCTCCTCTTTCACTTCTCAAGGGTATAAAGTTCTTTGAGGCTTAGCCCGAGTGACAAAATCTTGATCCCAAGAGAGGTGTCTTTCGATTCACCTCCCGATTCTTATACTCCGTCGGAATGCTGGAGTTGAGGTCGTCCAAGGGGTGATGAAATCCCCAAGCAAGCCTCTTAAAAAGAAATAAGGTTTTGGATCCTAATCTTATGCACCCAAGATGGCCTCGAAAGACAAGGGGAGAGAAGACTTGGATGACCTTGGGCTAAAAGACACGCTTGTTCTTTTACCAACTGACTCTTATGTGTGCTAATTTAGACTTTGCAAGCACTCATGTTTAAGAGACAATGTTCAATTCCAACTTGAAGCGCCAACAAAAGTAAATCGATCAAAGAATGCAAACAATAAGAAGAGTTAGGGTCAACAAAAGCAAACTCCCGTGCCCGGAGGCCCTCCACGTCAAGTATCAATTAATTTTTTTTAAGGCATTCAAGATTGAGTGTGAGTTTGTTTTAAGCCCAAAACAAAAGTGTGTGAGATTCGATTTCAAGCGCGCACCCGGAGGCTCTCCACGTCAATTGTTGTTCAATTTTAGTACCCAAACTTGAAGTGTGATCGATTTAATCTTGAATTTTGGTCATTTAAGAATTTTGATAAAGTTAAAGCAAACGTTCAAAGACCAAGTGAGTTAGTTAGATTGTGGAACATTTAACACCTTTTTCAAGTAGACCCATCCCCATAAATGACACTGAGATTGCAACCAATGGTTGAATTGATGGGTGATTAGAAAAGAGGTGAGTCCAAGGAACTACTCAAATTGATTTTTGCAAATTTGTATTTAACTTAACAAAGTTTCTTAATTGTCCAAAAATTAAACTTTACCTAAATTGCATGTGAAAAAGAGATTTGTTTTATTCAATTTTAGAAGCTCCAAATGAAGTGTTTGATATTGCAATGGTTAATTGATCCTTGGAATTCAAGATTTGATTTTTTTTTTAAGCATGCATTCCAAGAAAAATTGATTTTAATCCATCGCATTCAAGAGTGTGTTTTGAGCAACATTCATTCAATGGAAAATGTGTTTAACCATTCAAGTTCATTTTAGCAACATGCATTCAAAGACGAATGGTTAAACATTCAAGTTCATTTTTTAGTAACATGAGAACCTGCAAGAAACATGGTTAGTGGTTCTATATGTGCTCCAACCTGCAATGAGACAAAAAAAAAAAAAAAAGCAATTTAGTTAGTTACTCAAAATCTTCAAAAATGAAAGCTTAACTATGAGAAAAAAAAAATTAACTTTTTTTGCTATTTTTCCTATGCGTAAAAATGCTTTAAATGGTCTAAATCCTACGAAACCACTAAAAGTCACTTTTAAAAAAAAAAAAAACTACAAAGTGCAGAAATAAAGATTTTAAAACAGAAGTGCAACAGAGACAGGCGAAGACGATAGTCCATCAGGTGTAGACACCAAACTGTGGAGACGCTGATCTGTAAAGACGCTAATTTGCGAAGACGATAGAGAAAGAGTCGGAGATGATAGAGTAGCTGGCGGCGGCGGAGACGATAGTTTAAGTTGGCGGTGGCGGAGACGACAGTTTAGGTTGCGGAGACGACAGAGTAGCCAGCGGAGGCGCTAATCTGCGGAGACGACAGTCCAAGATGCGTAGATGACAGTCGGAGACACCAAACTGCGGAGACGACAGAGTAGCTGGCAGAGACGACAGTTTGTAGGCGCAGACGCTAAATTGCAGAGACGATACTGCGCGAAAAAAGCTGAAAAAACGCAAAAAAAAATTCCAATTTTTTTTTTTAATTTTTCGTTATTTTCAGTTTTTTGAGGGTATGTCTTCTTCCTAAGTGCATTCTTTAACCTACAAAAACAAGAAAAACACCCTACAACTCACTCAAACAACAAGAAACATTAGATTGTTAGAAAAATAACATATAGATAGAAATTGATGATTAAATGACCCATAGTGGGGTCCCACTGGGCGTGCCAAAATGTAGAACAAGATCTAGTGTGCAAAGAACATTAACAATAAGAGAAACATTCACAAACTAAAACTAAATTCACATTTATGCTTAGACAAAGAAAGCAAACAAGAAATGGAAACCTCAAAAGAGAAAACACTCCATACTTCATTGATTTTGTAGATGTGTTTTTTGATGTGGATGTATGCTCAAATGCTCAAAATGGCTTTAATGGAGATGGGTAATGACAAATTGGTAGCCTTGTGAGCTCTCAATTTGGCATTATAAGGTTAAGATTGATGACTTTGATTCTCAAAATAGCATGGTAACTTTAGCTCAAAGATTTTTCATGATATGGCTTGGGAGGGGATTCAATTTATAGACTAAGGGCTTGAGGGATGGAAGGCTAAGATGGAAGGAAAGATGAAAGCTTAAGGAGGGCTAGGATGCACTCAAAAGGGAGCACATGGATTGTGCTTGTTTAGCACCAATCAGGGAGTGACACATGTCACAAGGTGAGTGGATGGAAGAAAGGGGAAGGATGAGTCAATAAAGGAGGCTCAAGGGATAATATCTTCATAAAGATCCTTCATTATGGCTTGTAAGAGCTTGTAAGAGTCTTTATGGCTTTTGTAAGAGCATTCATTGTTGGGTGGTTGGGATATTTTGAGGGGAGTTGAGATTGTTGACTTTCCTTGGCTTAGGAAAGTCTTAAGCTTGCTTAGGGAATGTGACAACATTAGGGGGTGGATTAGGCTTGGGTTTAGGATTAGATTAGGGATGTTAGAGATTTGCAAGTGGATGGCATTCATGAGGGTGGGTGAGTTAGTGGCTAAGCTTGGTTAGTATGGGTGGATGGGGTGGATTAGGCTAAAAGGGGGTAAAAGATTTAATTAAATAGGAATTTAATTAATGATGTCTTTGGTGATAACTAAATAGGATTACCAAAGCAATGTAATCAAATTTAGGTGTCTACACTAACAAGGACTGAGACACTATATGCATGTAATAGACTCCTGATAAGGTCAATATCTTTAACTAGATACTTTTGATTAGTGGATCATTTTGTGGGTACCATCCTCACCAGGGTTTTCCCTTGAACACGGTTTCCCTAGTTAACAAAATATGGTGTTATGATTTCTCTTATTGTATGGTTATGTTTACTATTTAGTACAATTAGTTTGCTTTCATATGCAAGTTATAAGGCAATTAATAATATCTAGTTTTGGGCTAAAGTTTGTAGAATATTGATTCACCCCCTTCTCACTATTCCTTAATTCTTACATAGTCAACCCATTTTGAAGATCATCTAAGGCCTCTAAGTTCTTCAATGTTGAGCTTGAAGTTTCATACCAAAATTTCACTCCAAAATTTCACAATAAATCTACAAATACTCATGATATGTAAGTGAGCCTCAACTGGTAGGATGATTTGTCCAAGATGAACATCCACCTCTAAAATTAGTGTTGGTAATATGGTTAGATAGATGTCTTGATGGTTTTCATTTATGGCAACATACATTTAGCATTTCATTTATGCATTTAGAGTTAGAAAATTGTCTAAGTGTTAGATAGTTTACAACAACACAATAAAAAAATGTTAAGTGTATGGACAAATCATTGAGAGTTAGCTCATGCACAGTTAAGGAAAGCTTCAGGACAATATCATGATGATGTGTGTCAGTGCATAGATATGTACGGATAGTACGATGTGAGTTGTGATTAAAATTTAAAATACCAGTGCGAGTATTTAATAGAGCATAGTAGAGAATCGAATTGTATGGCCTTAGGAATTGTTTTGGTTATTAAATAATTACTAAGTTATGATGAGCCAACTATGTAGACATTATTATGTCAAGCATGTGAACACATGATGACCAACTAAGTAGAGTTTTGTTAATGTGCAAATTGCACAGTAATAGAAGAGATGTGAAGCAAGATGTGAATTATTGTGTGAATGATCTAAAAGATATGCGAGCCTTATGTAATGTGAATTATGATGTATGATCAGAACAAGTGTGAAGTACACCAGAAAACAAATATTGTATGTATATTTATTCTTGTGAAGAACTTAATTATATAATTGCATGTTAGGGTAGTGGGAAATTCTTGCATACATTGTATTTGTTCTACCAACTCCTAAAAGGGTTGAAGCAAATCTTAATAGGATTAAGGCTTCTAACAAGGCCTAGTCTCCTAACAGGGACTCAGGACACTATATGTACTTCATAGACTCCTAATAGGGTCAATACCCTTAACATGATCCTATTGTTTCTAGTGAATCATCTAGTAGGTATCATCCCCATCGAGGTTTTCCCTTGGCCATGGTTTCCCTAGTTAATAAATAATGGTGTTATGAGTTCACTATGTGCATGGTTATATTTATTGTCCAACATTGTTGGTTTACTTTCATATGCAACTTATAAAGTAATTAACAATAATTAGTCGTGGGAAAAAGTTTGTAGAATACTTATTCACCCCACCCCCCCACCCCCCCCCCCCCCCCCCCACCTTCTTAGTATTGCCTATTTCTAACAATTGGTATTAGGGTATAGTTACTTTGAAGAAGTTTAACAACTTAAGTAAGATTCCTGAAGATATGGAATAGTTGAAGAAAAACCTAAAAGAAGCTCTTGAGCAGATTGACCTTCTTACTGAAGAAAGAGATAACCTAAAAGATAGGTATGAAGATGCAAAAGTTTACATTGGCAAGTTAAAAGACACGAATAATAATTTAGAATCTGCCAAGGAACCAATTGCGTAGACTAGTGATAGTGATGAAGTAGGAGATCTTCAGAAGAAAAATGAGATCTCGAAACATGAACTAAAAATCGTTGAACTTAAGTTGAGTCTTAAGAGAAATGTAGCAAGAATGAACTAGAATCAAAAACTAAGAATGCAGATCTTAGATACCAGTTAAGTTAAGTTACATCTAAACTAGATACTACCAAGATTGAACATGTTGAATTAGAGAAGTACAATATTATTGTGAAAGGATAATTGACACAAGCTAAGCAACATTTAGAGAAACTCTACTCCAGTAGTGAAAAATAGATCAATAGATATTTCATCAGAGACCTTCTTATGACAAGATAGGGCTTGGATATCTTATTGGAGAGAAATTAACCAAGAAAGTTAAAATCAGAAGAGAACCGAATCTAGTTATTGAATCCCCTAAGGAATTTGATCTGAGTAAAGTAGAATCAAGCACATCTATTGAAGTATCAAAGGAAGTCAAGTTAATTGATTTGTCAGCTAAACCTGATGAACCTAAGAAAATAGAGCAAGTTGATAAGCCTAATCAAGATGAACCACTCAAGGAAGTAAGACATGAGTTCAGAGGTAGATGCTTCATATGTAATGAATTGGGACACATGAAAAGATATTACAGAGGTAAGTCTTTTAAACCCATTACTAATTTATATTGTTATAATTATCATGGTTATGGACATAAGGCAGTAGAATGTAAGAAACCTAAGTTTGACGGTAATAATGAAAATAGTAGAATGTCTAGGAATACTAGCCCTATAGGTAATGAAAGAGGAAGATCATAAAACAAATCCAATTATGGAGAGGAAGCTAATGGAGAGAAGAGATAGTTCATGTGTTACAAGTGCAATAATCCTAGACATATTGCAAGGAATTGTAGAGCACCTGAGAATCAAAATGGAACTAATTAGAGAAGAAATGCATCTATATGTTACTTATGTAATAACTTTGGACACACAACAAGATATTACAAAATGGATAGAAGGAACCTTAATAGGAATTTGAATAATAGAAGGAACAACAATAGGAATGATAGAAGGAATGATAATGGTAGTAACAATAGTCAGAAGGAAGCAATTAAGAAACATGTTAATGAATTCAAGGAAGCATTTGTGACAACTAAAGATATAGAAAGCTCTTATATAGTTTTGAAGGAACATTTTTTTGATGCACCTGATAAGACATTGAAGTCACATATTGATTGTGACTCATCCTACCTAAATTAAGAAGCTCTAGTAGTAGTAGTAGAGCATCAGTTAGTCAAAATTGATGTTAGAGAGAGAGAGAGATGGAAGTTGCATAGTTAACAGGAGGTTAAGGACATAGAGAGAAGGCTATGGTCCAGTGCACAAGTCTTGATATGATCGTAGTGAGTAGGAATTGAGAAATCAAACTTACTAGTAAATAGAGATAGTATTTGAATATGTGGTAGATATGCATTTAATACGCAATGAGATTTGAAATGATTTAAGGATCACAAAAATATTGTATGTACCATTTATTCATGTGAAGTGTCTTGAGTGAATTAAAGAGCAATTTGACAGTGAATTGAAGTGCAAAGTGTAGTTTGAGAAGCGAAAAGTTGCAGAAGCCCTAAATTGCATTTTTAAGGTATTTTGTGAAGCTTGAATCCATTTTTTTGGTAATTTTAGTTACAGTTCAAATGGAAAGTCATAAAGTGCATGATATAAGTGATAGACCGCATTATGAATTCAAGAAGCATCCATTTGTATCATTATTGGATGATCCAATGGGCACATTTTCACAAGTTCCAAAAAATGTGTTACATGTCAATGATTTAAGAAGCTACATTCACTATAAGATTGAGAGCATAAGTGATGATGAAATTCATGAAGATTTGGGAAATATGTGCAACAATGATTTATCTTTGAAGTTTGAGTATGTGCACCTAGAGAATTTGAATTTGGTGAAGTATATGTTTTACAAAAAAATTGATAATCATGACTGGACCCAAATTATTTTGAGTAGGGTACATAATGGTATGTTTGGGTTAGGAGATGAGAAGATTGTTATTGGAAATGACCTAATTCACAAGGTCATAGGATTGAGCAATGAAGGATGTAATCCTGTAAATGAGAAGAATGTTAAGAAAATGGTTGAGACAAACCTAAAGACAAAGTTCGATGGAAGGAACATGAATGTTGAACCTATTCAAGATAAAGGAGTAAAGTTGTTAACCAAGATATTAGGGTACAAGTTGAACCATGGATCAAGGGTTAACTTAGTACCAGCTAGATTTCTTCATGTGGCTTATGTAATGGTAGTTGAAGGAAGAAACATTAACTTATGTGAGATTATTAGAATGCAATTGTTGGATAACATTGCAACATTGAAGAACACTAAGAATGTAGTATTTAGATTTGAGTCCTTGTTTTTTATTAAGGAAAATAGGCTTTAAAAGGGCCTTGAAACCCTAAACATAGAAAAATAGTCAACAGTATAACATTAAAGGCTACCAAGAGCCAAAAAGCAAAAGAAACAACATCCCCCAAAAGAAAACACAGGAAAGCACCATGGAAAGACACCAAAAAACTAGGATAGGCCACCAAAGGCTAGGGAACATCAAATGATGTCTCTGAGCATCTCAGTAGTGCTAATTTAAAGCTCAAATAACTTGCCCACCTCCTCTTTCATCTCTGAGAGTTCTAGAACTAGGGCCAGAGTATCTTTTTTCCTGGTGCTGGATCTAGTAGGTTTCCTAGCTCCATCATCCAGAGTCCTTTCCTTAAGGGTGTTGTCCTGATCTTGTTCCTTGCAAGATTTGAGTCCTTATTGACTCATATATTATTTTATGTTACAAGGAATTTTCTTGGATTGATAAACTGGATTAGCAATGAGTGCACAATGAAGATGGTGACTCAATGCTACAGATCCAAGCCAGATAATGTCAGAGATGATGACATTGATAGAATGATGAAAAGTTTCCAATCAGAGATGAAACTAAGGTATAGAATACCTCCCTCTATAGTAGTGAAGTACAAGGAAGACTTATTCTTCATGGTGGAAATAGACAACACCTGCATGGAAGTAGTGATTCCTAGAGTCAAATTCATTGAGCCTATGGGTTATGAGATGAGCTCAGAGCTCATAGAAGGTTATGTGAAGATCATACTTGAATCTAAGTAGGACACAAAGTGCCCTAGATGGGAAACCTATGAGGAGAGATCAAGAATAGTTCAATCTAAACTATATAGAAAAGAAAGCAAGAAAAAGGTTGAAAAGGAGATAGATTCCATTCTTGAGGAATCTAACATGACAAGACAAGAGTTCAATGAGATTAAAGGAATTGCACTAGAGATGAAAGCCAATGGTCAACTGAGGTGTTGGCAAAAACTTCCATTATTGTGGTAGGACCTTTAGAAGGAGTAACAGTTGCACAACCTTGTGTGCAAGCTCCTATTACACCTTATGCAGTAGTTGCACAAGTGCAACCTATAAGGGCAAGATATGAACATACTAGGAGGTAGCTAGAGGTGGAAGCACCTATTGCATAGAGGAAATAATAGAGATTGGCAAAAGGTTAAGCAAGAACCTATACCACAAGCCAAGAAAAGGGTCAAGCAGATTGCCAGCAGACCAAGAAAGAGGAGGAAAATAATGCAGATAAGCAACTCTGAAAGTTCTAAAGATGAAGCTAGAGATAAACATGTTGAACAAGATGTGCATGAAGCAAGAACAAAAACAGGAAAGAAAGCTTGGAAACCCAAGGTAGAGAATTTGAATATGTAGATAATAAATGATGATAATTTTGTACAACTGAATAAATATTACAATATGTATAGTTATATGGATAGAAGGCAGTTAGCGAATGCTATTATAAGAAATATGATATTGAAGAAGAAGAAATTTGAGAATATACAAAATAAGATTCCTAAAGACCTATATAATAGATTGATTAATAGGAAGAAGAAAGTGTTGGAAGAGGATCAAAACAATAAATAAACTATGTGATGTTGGATCAAAAGAGGAATCCAATAAATTTTTGAAGAGCATTGAACCCTTTCTAAGGAACAAAAGAAGAGCAATTCTTCTAATGGGAAGCAATTATGAGGAAGTTAGACAAGAAACAAAGGAAGCTATAGTGAAATATATGTCCTCGGTACCTAAGGTGAGTGCAAAAATAAAGGCTGATAGTGTAGTGTATGTACAGGCACATAAACCTTCTAGTGAAAAGGAAGAAGACAAGGAGACACAATAGACACCCTCACCACCTCAAATCATTATGGGTACTAAACCCATGCAAGTGAATGGTACACACATAATTGTGGATATAAAGGAGAATCCTTTTGCAAGATATGGAGCAACTATTATTGGCAATTTCATTGCCTACTCTAACTCTAATGATGAGGAAGAAAAGAAGAAGAAAGAAGCAAGGGCAATGAGAAAGGAAATGATACAAAGAGAATAGGCAAAGAAGAAAATGAAAGAGGAAGAAAAGAAGTTAGAAGAAGACATAAAGAAAAAGGAAGAAGAAAGGAGGAAAAGAGAAGAATAACATGAAAAGAAAGAAGAAGATAAGAAAATAGCTGAGGAAGCAAGGAAAGAAGTAGAAAGGTTAGTTGTAGAGATGAAGAAGGCTAAGGAAGAGAAGAAAACCGTAGAACTGAAAGTAATTCCACTCTTTCCTGCAATAGCTCTAGTAACAACAGTAGCAACATCAACAACTAGTCCATTAGTGGAAATAGTAGTAACATCAAATGGTGAAGATTAGAAAGGTTTGATGAGCACATTGAGAAAATTGTTTAAGAAAAACAAATTAGTAAAGTCTTTGGAGAAGACTCCCACCAAAGTCTTGGACAGAATGTAGAAGACAATTACTTCAGTTGTAGCTATTCCAGAGTTGCAGTCAAAGGCCATGGAGTTTGTGAAAACGTTTGATTAGGAATTCACAACTTTAGTAGAAGTAACTTCAATGAAAGCCTAAGTAACACATGATGTAGTACTATTCAACACAATATGCACCAATGTGTTCAATGATCTGAAGGTACTTGATGGAAACATCAAGGGACTGAGAAAGCATATTGATGACGGAAAAAGTGTGTATGGACAATGTGCACAGTCATACAAGTACCTTGCTGACTTTGAGAGTCAAATAATAGGCAAAGTAAGTGAACTTGAATCACTCATTGTCAAGTTACAACTCCCAGAATCCAGAATTGAAGACTATGGAGTAGAAGTGGAGAAGATACATGGTATGATCAGAGCCTTGTAATTTGAGAAAGAGAAAGAAACAAGGAGATTCTCTAATATTAGAGAAAAAATTTCATCTAAAATTAGTATTTTGTAGATACAACTTGAGGAATATCTTATAGCTAAGGCTTCCTATGACAAGTTTGCCTATACTGACTTGAGTGTAGTTAAGTGGCATCCTATGCACTTTGCACACTAATCAACATCTCAAAGACAATGAAGGACAACTGGAAGAAAGAGATAGAATGACTAAAGGTTGCGTATGCAGATTTTTTTTCCAGATTAATAGGTTGATCAACAATAGAACACCCAAATTTTTATATGCATATTTTGGCACCTTTGACATTGATGTCAAAAGGGGAGAGTAATATGTAAGGAAATTGTATGTTTGCTAGTACTAAGAAGAAGTATACACAAAGGGAAGTAATATTGTAAGGGGGAGCTTATGTATGTATCAATGTAGAGGAGTGATAAGGGATGTAATGATCCATCAAAACATGAATAAAATTGTTATGTTTTGGAGGCAATTCTTGTAGGTACCTCTATTTTGTTTTTGTTATGTATGACATCATTTTGGGACTTATCCAATTTTCTCAAATGTTTCCATCAATTCTAAAGGGGGATATTTTTGGCAATATGGTCAGATAGATGTCTTTATGGTTGTCATTTATGGAAACATACATTCAACATTTCATTTATGCATTTAGAGTTAGAAAATTGTGTGAGTGTTAAACAGTTTATAGAAGTACAGTAAACATATGTTAAGTGTATAGATGACTCATTGAGAGTTAGCTCATGTGCAGTTAAGGACAACTTCATGATAGTACCATGATGGTGCATTCTAGTGTGTAGATATGTACAGACAATACGACGAGAGTTGTGATTAAATACCAGTACAGGTATTTAACAGTGCAGAATAGAGCATAGCAAAGAATTGGATTGTATGACCTTAGGAATTATTTTGGTTATGAAATAATTACTAAGTTATAATGAGCCAACTATGTGGACTAATGAGGCTAAATATTGCCTCTATTTCATGATAGTTTTAAACACTTTGTTAATACTCTGTTTCATTTTCATCAGGACATTTGTGAACTTATGTCTACCTAAACCAATGATTAACCTATGGGTAGATAGTATGTCATCTTTTGCCAATATCATATATATGATGCAATATTTCATATAATTATTAGAATGTGTCTTCTTATATTTGAATTTAATTTGATAATGCTTATTTGAAAACATCTCTACATTATAACTAACCTATTAGCAATGAAGCTGAAGATGATTGGAAGAATTCAAAGATGAACATTGAAGACAACAAATAGCATTCAAGGAGAAAAGAATGTTGAAGATTAGCCACGGTGGAGAAAAATCATAACGGTACCAAAGGACACAGCTACGAGTATGGAGGAGCTATGAAGACTTATTGCATTCTCTACATTTATTATTATGGAAAGTGGTTGTTTAGACTTTATTATTCTCTCCTTGAGTTGTTATCTTTTCTTCCCGCCTTGAGTTGTTATTTTCCTTCTCTCTCCTATGGATTTATAACTAGGTTGTTTACTTCTCTATTTCAAAATAAGTGTTGATCTTATATATATAGGGATTGGACCAGTTGTGTTAATTTAGTTAGAAGGAGAAAGTTTATGAAAACAAACTATTAACTTTTGCAGTGAGTTATTTTTATAGTTCTATGTATTGTTCCCATGTAATGAATTTCTGAAATGTAATGAAATAGTTTTTGGCTTCTATCCTATGTTAGTAGTTTAGTTGAAGCCAACCAAGGGGGCCCACTTGGGAAGCAGATTAGATTAGGATAGTATAGATTTATTTCTAATCATTTCTAGTATTGCAAGTAGAAGTTGTAAGTTCTTTCCTGTAGCATCATGCTTTGTGAATATTCCTACAACATATGTGAGAACAATTATAGTAGATGAACTGAGTTAGAATTTATGTTAGCCCTTCATTGTATTTCCAATATTCATAAAGAGTTAGGTGTGTTAGTTTCCTGCAACAATAGTGTAAATTCTTTTCCTTGCATTTCACTTTCCTGCAGCATAAGCACAGTGACTCATTAAGAGTCCTAGTGCACATGTTGTGCCAACTATTTCAAGTATATGTCCCTGGGTTGACAAGATTAAATGCACCTCATAGTGGGAAAAATAATCCTTAGAATGAATACACTATTCCTATGCATGGCCTAGAGCATGATTATTATATACCTATTGTGAGGCAGACCATTTTTTGGTGTCGTTGTCGGGGATGGTGTCAAGCTAGGAGCATTCTTGAGTCATAGTTCTTAGATAAATTTTTTTTAGAAATTTCTAGTTTTAAAGCTTCCTTCACCAGTGTGAAGAGTTCAATTGCATGCATCAAAGAGGAAGATGATGAGATGAATATGGAAGATTTCTTCCATGGGAGTCTGTTAATTTGAACAAAGAAGTTGAAGAAGTTGAGTTGTCTTTTGAAGATGCAAGCCCTATTTTTCCTACAGAATCATCTTCAAGACCAAAACATATAGATACAGGTGGTCTTCAACCTTTTATTGAAATTTTGGCTAGTTTCCTTGATAATACTCCTTTAAATCCACCAGTTGTTAATAATCTAGTACCCAATGTTCCTTTTCAGTAGCAACCTCATAATCTAATACCTCCAGTAATGGCACAACCCACTTTTCCATTTCCTCTCCCAAGCCTCATAAATACTGATAATCTCAAGAATATACTTGTAGTTGCTTTTCCAAAGTTCTATGGCCTTGCAACCAAAGACCCTAATACTTTTATGTTTGAATTTGACATACTCTATCATAGTTTTGACTACAACACTAATACCCATAAGCTCAAATTATTTCCAGCAACATTGAAAGAATCAACTCTATGATGGTTCATGGGCTTAGGAGCCAATGCAGCAGGAACTTGGGATGAAATGCAAACTCTATTTCTGGATAAGTATAAAGAGTATTGCAAAGCATCTAGTTCAAGAGGAGATGATGTCTTTAAGATATCATAGAAAAAGGAAGAAACATTGGAAGACTATGTTTCATGTTTCTTGTATACATTGTAGAAGAACCTTCAGCATGTGTTGTCCAAGGATTCACAAAAGCTAATCTTTCTAAGAGGTGTGAATGATAATTGTCTAGAAGCACTAGACTTGATGGCTAGTGGTGATGTATATCAAGCTTCCTAAGATAACCTCAAGAAGATCTATCAGAACTATTCAAGGTCAACCATGAAGAAAGGTTGAGGACCTTGTTCCATAGTCACTAAAGGAATCAGCCAAGGGATTTCAAAGCTTGAGATATCAAACCTATTGCCAGATTTTAAATAGGACATCATCAATGATGTCGCTACACATCTTGACACAATGATTGCAAAGAAGAAGTATGCAAAAGATAAGTTACAACTAGCTGAATACTGCCCTCATTTCCGAAAGCAAAAGAACGATTGCCAATGTAAATTGGTTGCAAGCATGGAGAACCAGCATCTTCCAACTGAGTACCTTAAGATAGATGGAGATGATGAGCAAGTATTTTTTGTTTCTCAACACCAACCATGGGCCCAATGTCAAGGTATGCCTCAAGACCCTTTGCAAAATTCAAATTCATATGGTAACCAATGGCAAAACTATAATCCCCAAGGTCCTCCACAATATCAACCTTATTGGAATAATGCTAGAAAAAACAATCCGCAACAACCCCAATGGACTCGAAATTCCCAACCATCCTGGCCTAACCAACAAAATAATCAATGGCAAAACTAGTTGAACTACTAGCAAAACTAGCAGAACCAATGGCAACCACCCCAAGGGAATTGGTAGTCTACGAACCAATGGAGGGGATCTCAACAATGGCCTAACCAAAATACTAGTACTCCACAATTACCATCTCCAATTCAACCACCTGCTCTAATGCCACCACCTGCAAATCCTACACCTCAAAAGTAGATAGTTTCCTGCACAACCTCAACCAAATCCAAATAGCCAATAGCAATAGCAACTCATGTATAGTGTTGATACTCAGCAATATCCTGCTTACACTTTGAGTGTTGCAAATATACATCTAAGATCTGGTACAAATTTACCAGTGCCTAAACCACCTCTTATAACTGAAATAATAGATGCTCCTACAACATCACAACCCTTAGTTGCTAAAGCAGTTGACCCAACCAATGTCACCATTTCAACCCAAGCTCAACCAACGATGGAACCTCCTTTTCTAGAAAAGCTTATACGAAGTAAACCTGTACAAACAAAGGAACAACCTTTTGATATTGTTGATCAGTTGAAGAACATGCATGTCCAAATACCTCTGTTCCAAGTCATTAAAGATGTTCTAATCTATGGAAAAGCCATTAGAGCTGTCTTCTTGAAGAAGCCTGGAAGGAAGAAAAAGGACCCCACTAGAGTCCATGTTGTGGGACAATTGGCTGACATTATGTTAGGAAAATTGATCACACCAAAATATTTTGATCTAGGTAGTCTAGTAGTGAATGTGAGCATAAATGGTCAGTCTGTTAAAAATGCTTTAATAGATCTTTGTGTTGCTATAAATGTCATGACCAAGGACACTATGAAGAAGTTGAAAATAAAAGGATTAAGGGCTACTCCAACAATTCTACAACTTGCAAATAGTTCTACTGTCACCCCTGATGGGATGACAGAAAACATAGTTGTAACCTTAGATTCTCTAGAGTATCCTATAGACTTCATGATTCTATCCCCCAAAGTTAATCTATCTGGTTACCCTGTCATCCTAGGTCGACCATGGTTAGCCACAATTGATGCAAATATAAGTTGTGGATCAAGGAATATGACCATATCCAATGGCCAAGCAACAAAGAAATTTGATTTATATCCCCCAGAACAACCATTACTAGATTTGAGCACATCTGTTTGGCCAAATTTAGGAGATGAAGAAGAAGAGTTAAATTTTGTAGTACAACTCATGATGTTACATAGACAATCCTTTCTAAAGCTACAGGAGGAAGATTCAATACTTCAGAGTATTCTTACTAGTAGTTGTGTGGTAGAAAAATATGTATTTGAAAGTTCTGTGTTGGAATTAATCACATATGAGGAATGTGATCAGAATTGTACTCTGCTCAAAGAACCTGATATTCTTCATCCACTCTTACCGTGTGAATTAGAAGCAAGTCCAATCTCTAAAGCTACTATGATAGAGTCTATCACTATTGTTGAACTATCTAAAGGTCATAATCTCCATGTTAATCCCAAATTAACATCCACATAGATGGAACAATTAACAAAGTTGCTTCAAAGGCATGAAAAGGCCTTTGCATGGGACTATGGTGATATGAAAGGATTAAGTCCTACATTGTGCACGCATAGGATACACATCAATGAAGGGTGTCTACCACTTTTTCAACCTCAAAGAAGGATAAATCCAACCCTTAGAGAAATATTTAAAATTGAATTGCAAAAATTGCTTGATGTTGGTTTTATTTATCCTATATTTGATAGTAGATGGGTGTCACCCCTGGTCATAGTACCCAAAAAGGGAGGAAAATGGAGAATTTGTATAGATTATAGGGAATTAAACAAGGCCACCAAAAAGGATCACTTTCCTTTACCATTTATAGACCAAGTTCTAAACACTCTAGCTAGAAAGAAGTATTTCTCTTTTCTAGATGGGTATAGCAGTTATAATCAAATCAGTATTACTCTTGAAGATCAAGACAAAACCACATTCACATGCCCATGGGGTACTTTTGCATACTCTATTTTACCATTTGGTCTATGTAATGCTCCTGCAATGTTCTGATGAGCTATTATTAACATGTTTGCTGATATATCACATGATTGTATGGAAATATATATGGATGATTTCACAACATTTGGAGTCACTTTTGAGGAAGCAATGATGAATCTTGAAAAGGTTTTGGTAAGGTGTCAAGAACATAATTTGGCACTTAATAGTGAAAAATGTTTCATGTTCATGCAGGAAGGTGTGGTACTTGGCCATTTCATATCAGCTATAGGAATACAAGTGGATCCACGTAAGATAGAGGTAATTCAAACATTGCCCATACCTACAAAATCGAAAGATGTAAGATCTTTTCTCGGTCATGTTGGATATTATAGATTTTTTGTGAGATATTTTAGCAAAATAGCTAGCCCCTTGTATAAATTACTCACAAAGGAAGCATAATTTAGTTGGACATCTGAATGTGATGAAGCCTTCCTGCAACTTAAGAAACTTCTCACTATAGACCCAATTTTACAAGGCCCTGATTGGAATTTACCTTTTCATATATATATATACAAATGCTTCTGACTATGCCATAGGTGCAGTTCTAGCACAACAATCTCAAAATCTTGAAAATGCAATATATATTATATTAGCAAGAGCCTTCATGGACTAGAATTAAACTACACAGTGACTGAAAAAGAACTACTAGACATAGTTTATGTCTTGAAGAAATTTTTGCATTACATAACTGGCTATCCCATATTTGTTCATATTGATCATGCAGCAATTAAATATATCATGAACAAACTTGCTATAACATGCAAGTTAGCAAGATGGTTACTATTGTTGCAAGAATTTGATATAACTATTGTTGATAAGCCTGGAAGAGCTAATGTCGTATCTGATTATTTATCAAAAATCCATCATGATGATACTGACACTACTTTGGTAGATGATGCATTTCTAGATGAGCATTTATTTCATATTTTTGTTCAAACTCCATGGTATGTGGACATTGCTAATTACCTTGCACTTAATAAAATACCAGAACATTTTTCTTACAAGGAAAAGAAGCTGCTTGTAGAGAAAAGTTTCCATTTCTCTTGGATAGATAATCTCTTGTTTTACACTGGACCTGATCAAGTAATGAGAAGATGTGTGAGACAAGATGAGACATATGACATTCTACATGCATGTCATAATGAGCCTGTGGAGGACACTTTGCAGCAAAAAAAAAGCCTTGGAAATCTTGGCAACTAATTATTATTGGCCTACACTTCACAAAGATGCAACCAACTATACATGAAGTGTGATGAGTGTCAAAGGATAAGCCAACCAATAAGAACATATGAAATGCCTCTTAACCCATAGATGGCATTAACACCATTTGACAAATGGGGCATGGACTTCATTGGTCCAATTGATCCTCCATCCAATGGGAAACCCTATATCCTTGTGTGCATTGATTACCTAACAAAATGGGTTGAAGTCAAAGTCATGAAGCATGCTTGTGATGAAAAAGTTGCAAAATTTATGTATGAAGAATTTTTTACTCGCTGTGGTGTACCCAAAGAGTTAGTCATTGACCAAGGTGCACAATTTACCTCTAATCTGATCTCAGAATTGATGAAATAATACAACATTAGGCATCGAAAATCAAGTCCTTATCACCCTCAAGCTAATGGGCAAGCAGAGGTCACAAATTGTTAGCTAGAGAACATCCTAACAAAAATAGTTCATTTACACTGTAGGGATTGGACCAGTAGATTACAAGAAGTTGTTTGGGCCTACAGAACAACATGGAAGACTACTACAAGATTCACACCATTTGAGCTCCTGTATGGGAAAGTAGCAATGCTCCCCATTGAATTTGAACATAAAACTTTGAGAATTGCACTAGAGTTAGACATTGAATTCCCTGTAGCACAAAGAGAACATCTTCTGCATCTTAACTCTTTGGATGAAATGCGCAAAACTTCTTTGGAACGCACTAAAATTATACAAAAACAAAGAAAACAATGGCATGAATCCCATATTATCAATAAACAATTTCAAGTTGGTGATAGGGCATTACTCTATGATTCCAGATTTAAAGATATGCCAAGCAAGCTACAGACAAGATGGCTGGGTCCATATGAAATTAATCATGTCTTTGATAATGGAGCTATTCAATTAACTACCATTGATCCAATGCCTTTTAAATTATTAGTTAATGGTCAAAGACTCAAGTTATATAAATGACCCCAAACAAAAGAGGACTTCCTGCAGCAGTTCCAGCGACCAAATTCAAATACAAACCAGGTAACTCTTCCTATAGCCAAAGGTGTTAACCTTCTACTTGTCACTCTTAAACACTAATTTATTTGTGCATGCTCATAATAAAGACTTTATACCCACATAAAATTCCAAATTTCTCCATTCACTTTCTCATTTCATCTCATTTCTCTACCTTCCACCCATCCACCTCATCTCATTTCTCTACCTTCCACCCACCCACTTTCCACGTCATCATTTTCTAATGCTTTCAATAAACACCACAAGTTTGCTAACGGATGTTGCCATTGTTGATGTAACTTCTGCCACCTTTCGGTATGTGAAAAAATCAATCAACATGTATAATATTTTCAAATTATAATTCATTTATAGTCCACTAATTTCATTAATTATATTTAATACTACATTTTTTATATTATGGCGGTGTTATGCCAGTTCCATACCTCGTACTAAGTCTGACAAGTGTGGACACTTGTCCATATTTTGTAGGGGGTAGGGAAGGTTACTAGAACCCAATGACATTCCTATTTAATCATAAAGATTTTTCCAAATCTTCATATTTCCTTAAGTACACAAGTGTCTAGGTGTCGTACCCCTTATTTTTGAATGATTTTATTGTCAGGTTGTGATGTGAATTATATTTAAATTTTAAGCAATTTGAATCCCATTTTTGGATAATTTTTACACACTTCTATGATTTACTCTCATTAAAGCTGTATTATTGCTCATAATGAATCATTATGACATTAATTACCTATCAAATGAAATGTGAAAATGGGTCTGTAAAACAACAAAAGAAGCCTGAATTTGTAAAGGGGCAAATTGTGCAAGTAGTGTAGATAGTGAAAGTGTTAAGCAGAAATGAGTGGAAAATTGTAGAGGCGAGAACCAATGGAGCATATTGTTTTTCTCTCAGATGTAGAGGTTGTGAGGAGATTTAATGAGTGTGGCTGGCTAGGGTATTTCCTAAGTTTGACTGCATTTGATGAAGAAGCAGCCATAGAGTTCACAAGGACATTTGATGAAGGAGAAGATTTTGTATGGGGCTTAACAATGGTTGCTACAGAAGAACATATAGCAGAAGTAACTGGGTTACCCACGATAGGAGAACATTATCCCAATACTCATGATGCAAGATTAGCCAGGGCTTAGTTTGTCATACCATCTGATCCTCAGATGGATATTACCAAGCAAGGTTGCAACAGAACATCTCTTCTACCACCATACAATGAGTTGGCCATGCACATTATTAGGTACCTCACATGCAAAGGAATATTTTCATATTTGCATGCACATCATTTTAAATTGCTTAGTTGTATAAGGCATAATCATCTAGTTAATGTTCTCAATTTCTTATACAATATGTTGTGTATTAGAGCAGAAGAAACTCAAAAGGGAAAGGACAATTCCATCACCCATCATGACCTAATTAAATTACTTATAGAAAGATCACTTAGGGATGTTTCTCCCTTGACGTGGGTGGAATTTTTCCAAGCTAAAACCTTACAACCCCAAGCTGCCTTTCATGAATAGACCAGTGAGGAGAATGTAGTTCCCACTAATGAACCTACTAAGAAAAGCACTCAAGAGGTTGAGGCCAAAAATGTGCAAGGCAATGTGCAAGAAAATATGAAGGAGACTGTGCCTTTACCTGTTCAAGAAACCCAGAAACCTACCTCTAGCCGAGCAAAGAGAAAACAAAAATTACAAGAAGAAATATCTACTCCAATAAAAGAAGAGCCAAACCCTACAGTCGTGAGGCAAAAGAGAACTAAGAAGGGTCCTGCAGCAGTTAATCCTGCAGCAAAGACACCAAAAGGAAGAGGTAGGCAAAAGGCTATGATATTACAAGAAACCCCCGTAAGAAGAAGTCCTAGAATAAGAGAAAAATTTCTAAAGAATCCCCCTCATCCAAGCTATCTACTAAAAAATCCCCTATACAAATTGTTCCTAATCACTCTCCTCTTCATCTTGAAACAACAAACATTCTTGAAAACCCTAACAAGGAATGTAGGGTTGAAGTTGATGAAAATCCAAATGATGCCCTAGCAGGCCAACCAAGTACTTCAAGAAGTAAAGATGAAGTAGTTCCTAAGCAAGTTGATCCAAACATTTCCCTAGTTCCCTAAAAATCAACATGGCTTATTGATTTTGTAGAACAATTATGGAGGGAATAGAGAAAGAGGAAAACAAACCATGAAGAGCGCAATGGTTCCATTACCCTGCAGAAACTCCTTTTCCAATTGTTTCGGCAACATATGTTTGCTAAGGCCTTATGGGAAGAGGAGAGGAAAAGAATGAAGAAAGACATAGTGTCTCTAAGTGCAGAAACTACAAATTTGAAGGAGCAATTAGCAAATCAAAAACAATGAATGGATCGTGCCCTCAATTTGGTTGATCAAGCACTAGTCTGTAGACTGCCACCACAGATTTATGCTCTCTATTTAAAAGAGCAATTTTTTTATTCCAAATTATGCTAACCCTTAAGAATATAAATGCAAAATTTAAATCAACCCAGGAATTTTATGGTATATATCAGACTTTTCCATCCTCGCAGCAGAATTTTCTCTGTGAATTATATGTGCATAATTTTGTTATCCCTTCAAAAACCTAATGGAACCCTTTACTCTATAAAGGGGATATACATTTAAGAGCTTTGATGTCCCGAATGTCCAATGAAGCAAACTATGATAGGCAACTGAATAATTACAAAGATGAGGAAATGATAGAGCCCCTACCATTAAGAGTCGAGAGTAGTAAACTAGAAGAAGTTCTTAGGGACTAGTTCAGATTAACTTATGGGGATAAGAACAAGGGAGTAAGGGATATAATCTTCATTGTTATAACCAAGGCCTATGTTGATTATGAGAACTTACCCTACTTTTCTTTCTAGAGAGCCATGGCTGGTGCTAGAAGTAGATGGGCTAGATTACTTGAGTCACTTAAAAGGTCAGAGCCACATAGTCCCATCAACTTGGAGGCTGCCCTTCACCAAGCTCCAAAGCATCTAGAGTTAGGGAAACAAGCTAGACTAGAATTATGGTGCCCACTCACTATGCAACCTCCAATGCTCATGTGGCCTTTATATGACATTAATGCTGACAGACTTGAGAAGTTGCAGAAGGACAACAAAAGGGAGGTTTGGGAAAGAACACAAGGATTCTATTATACCTTCAAGAGCAATAGGAAAGGAAGGGTAGAAGTCGGGGAATTTAGGTCACTAACTAGGAAATTCCATGCTTAAGGACAAACATCAATTTACTAGGGGGCAAATGATGAGACCTCTATTTCATGATAGTTTTAAACACTTTGTTAATACTCTATTTCATTCTCATCAAGACATTTGTGAACTTATGTTTACCTAAACAAATGATTAACCTATGGGTAGATAGTATGCCATCTTTTTCCAATATCATATATATGATGCAGTATTCCATATAATTATAATTATTTTGTCATTAGTGACAACACTTACTCAATTCTGTATGCTTACCAAGCATCAAGTGGTTACCTTGTAAACTTAGCAGTTCAACGGTTTACACCGAGCAGATAGTGGCTACCGAGCAAATACAGACAATGTGAAGTCCAGTAGTGTCTACCGAGCTTCTCAGTATCTATCGTGCTTCATAGTGTCTACTAAGCAATGAAAGATACAATGCAAACCAAGTAATGAAAGATTCAGTGTTTACTGAGTGAAACAAGGTAAACTCAGTGAACAGTATCTATTGAGTGACACTTCATCTATCGAGTCACCAGTGGTTACCAAGCTTAAAAATACATCGAGTGATTTGTATGGACCGAGCCTTCACTTCTACCAAGTGCATGATGATGCTGAGTAATGCAGTGGATGCTGAGTATTAGAAGGTCATCGAGTTAGTTCAGTGAACTCGAGCTATTTACTATTGGGCCGACTCTGTAATGTATTTGTTTACTTGTATTTTGGCCGACCTTGTAATTTTGTAAGTTTGAAAGGTATATATGTAATATGTATTATAAGATATCAAGAATGAATGAATGTATGTATGATGCATGGAATGAGAAGGAATTGCGAAGTAATGTGAAGTATATGTGAAAGATCATCAGCAGCAGTTCAAGGTACACAACAAGGTCAATTTAAAGAATGAAAAGTTATATCCATCACATGAGGTGATCAGTGTATAAGGGATCTTATCAGCAATCAATTGCAAGTAAATCTACTGCTTCATCCTAACAGGTGAATCATATTTTCAAATCCTCTCACAAGGTAGACTTAACAGTCTTTGTACAAATCTCCCAACAGAGTGCATACTTCATTGTATGTTTGCAAATCCTCTAACAAGGTGGACCTAGTAGTCCTTTGTGCTCCTCACAGGGAAAATCAACAGAAGAGGTCAATGTAAGCCTTAACAGGCCAACTTTATACTATAGTATTGAAGTTTTGTGGGTATCATCCCCACCCCAGTTTTACTTTCTATTTGGAAGGTTTCTAGGTCATCAAATATTGTGTTCACTTGTGTAATGATTTTTTTATGTTTCAAAACTAATGCATGCAGTAGCATAGATGGATGTATGGTAAATTAATAAAAAAATTTAAGGTTATTGATTCAACCCTCCCCTCTCAATAACCTCTCACATCCTGAATATTTCCAACAATTGGTATCAGAGCATTGTGGTTCTCAGGATAAAAGTTTAGCAGCTTGAGCAAAGATCTAAGGACAGATGGAGATATTTAGACTTGACAAGGCAATTGAAAATGAAAAGCTAGATCTGGAAACGGCCATGGCTCAACTCAAAGAAGCAAAAGAGCATCTTTTCCAATCCTTGAAAAGAAGGAAGGAACTTGCAAGACAAATGAATAACCATCAGTATGTTGAAGAAAAGATTGAAGACCTTTTACCATCAAGCAGTTCAGATGAAGCTAATGAGGCAATCAAGGAACTCCTAGCAAAGAATGGTTCTTTGCAGGAAGAATTAAGAAAACTTAAAAGAGAACAAGAAATCCAATCAATCAGGCTATGTGAAGTTTTGGAACAAAGAAATAAGGAAAATGAAGACTTGGAGGCAAGAAATAATCAATCCAATCAGCATGAAGACCTCATGGATCAAATCTCTGGAGCAAATCAAGATATCAGGATTCTCAAAGCACAGAATGAAAGAATAAGAAGTGATCTCAATAGTGAAAGGGAAATTAATGAAAGAATACTAATGGAACTAAGATGTGAAAAGAAAATTGTTGAAAAATTAAAGAGTGACGTAAATACTAAAAAACAAATCAATGAAAGAATGATGAAGTCACAAGAAGATATGAATCAACTGATTTAGTAAAATGAGCAGAATCCTTATAAGAAAAAAGATAAAGCAGGACTTGGATACAATGAAGAACAAGGTGAATATTCCAAGCAAGGTACAAAAAGGAATTTAAAACCCTCATGCAATCGTGGAAAAACTGGTCACACATCAAACAAATTCTAGAGTAATAAAAAAGGAAAATTCAAAGGAAAGTGCTATAACTATAATCAACATGGTCACAAAGCCAATGAATGCAAGGAGAAACCAAAATTTGAAGGTAATTGTCACAAATGCAAGAAGCATGGTCACAAGGCATCTTAATGTAGATCCAAAACATTCAATCCAACTGAACAACTTGTAAAGGCAATATTTGGATGGGACTACAATACTTGGTGTAGATGTCATTATTATGGAGAATATGGACACATTGGTATAAACTATGCAAGACATCACCTAAGGAAAAAGAACACTACTATAAGGTGTTATACATGCATTGAACTTGGTCATATAGCTAAAAATTGCATGAATATAGGAAGAATTGAAGATGAAAAGAAAGCTAAAGCTGATAACATTCAAAAGCAGATGAGACAAGAGTGGATTCCTAAATCTACCAAGCATAACAGTTCAAATGATGGCCACGTCACTCAAGAAGTGGGTGATTCCACCATTTCCAATTAGATTCATAAAGGAAGATTTGGAACTGTATCTTCAAGCTATATCTAGAGTAGTTCCAAATGAAAGAGAGCAAATGATCCAATCAGTATTACAGATATGTCAGGATCATAGAAAAGTTATCTTTCACCAAGTGCATTAGACTCTATTGAGCAAAGTGGTTAAAGACTTTACCGAGCAAGGATGAGAGTAAAGGAATTTTGTAAGTCTACCGAGTTGATACTCATGCCGAGTTAGGTTAGTGGATGATAGTTTGTCATGCATTATGACAACATGGTACCTAGCATTAATGGTGAACACTTCATCAAAATGGGTAGAATTCAACTCCATTTTCATCATATTCTCAGAGCTAAAAGATTTCCAAGTACATTCAACCAATTTCAAAGCGATTTTGAGCGAGTTCGTAAATAAAGAAATTTGTTCAAAGATTTCCATCACTTACTGAGCAACAATGGCTTCTGCAGGCACAAGAACCAGCAAGGTGAAACGTGGATCCAAAATGTTGGTCAAGGGCGTAGAATGGAAAGCACCGAACTTTAAGTTGGTTCCCGCAGTAGCAGAGGCACTAGACCCTAATGGCACACAATTGTGAACTCCACCAAAGGTACTTTTAATCAATGATATTCAAACTCATTTCAAATGTTCAATTCAAGAAATAGGAACCCTAGAAATGGATAGCACGTTAGAAGAAATGTGTGTTGATGGCTCTCTAAAACCCGAGCATAAACATCTGGAGACAAAAGGGTTGACCCACATCTCCCATATGCCAAGAAGCTTCCAAATAAAATGGACTAAATACATCCTTAACCATGTGCATAATGGTCAGTTATGGTTGGAGCAACCCGTATTAATCACCAAGAAGATGATTCACAAGATTACTAGACTTCCCATACTCAGCAAAGCTAAAACTACCAAAACCCTAGGTCGGGATGAACTACAGAAGAAAACCCTAGCTGAGTGGGACGATAGAGTATTAAAGATTAGCATTGTTACTGATGTTGAACTTAGATATGGAATTCATGTGATAGCTCACAAGATCTACAGTTCAATTTGATTGAATAGTGTGTCGCGTGAGGCCGTAGACCTAGCATTTAAGGTTGTGAAGAAGAATTTGCAGTATGACTTGTTTGAGCTATTGCTAAGGCAGCTGAACAAGAACATGGACAGTATTAGATCATCCAAGAATAACCCCTATAAATTCGGCTCCTTGTTGACATGTTTATTCTTCTATGTACAAAAATTCTTTCCCTCCAAAGGTTCTGTTTTATGGAGAAAGGATGTCACCATTCTATATCAGATTAATGAATTTATAACAGAAATGGGTGTCAATTTTGATAGTATAATGGACAAATATTTTGAAGACTTCAAGGAGAGAATGAACAACAAGTTCAGAATCCCTCCTAAACTAGTTGAAGATTACAAAGATGATGTTTGTTTTATGGTTGACTACGACAGAGTATATATTCAAGCAGTCAGGCCCCAAGTTGCATGGGTAAAACCTCTACCTTATGAGGTAAACATTGATGATCCCAAACAACCAATTTTTGGAACCTATGATGAGGCTAAAGCCAGAATAGAATTGGAAATCAAACTTCCCCAAGCAATCAGTAAAGGTAAGAGAAAGGTTGCTAAGTTGAAAACTGCTACTGAGCCTTTAATGATTACCAAGGGAAAAGGTGAGGATGAAGAAGAGGAGTAGGAACCAAAAAATGAAGAGGAAGAATCAGAGAAAGAGGTAGAACCAGTCAAGAAGAAGGGCAAGGTAATCATTACCAAGCCACCCAAGGCCTCCACAACGGTTTTCACAAGAAGAGGTAAAGGTAAGAATAAGGATGAAGTAGTATTCAACAAGCCCCAACTGACCTTCCAAGAAAGATTGAAATAGATGGAAGAGGGAGCTGGCATCACAAATTTCAAAGCTCTAAAGTTTGAAACAAGAACTGATGCAGATAAGACGCAGATTGAGGAAGTGGTACTTACCAAGATGGGAAAATGGAAGTACTCCTTAGACCAGATTGCCCCTCAAATCTCTAAAGAGCTGTTGGTAAGATTGCAACCAAGGTGGGAGTCAGCCGCCCAGACAGCCAAGGACATATATGAGCAATCCTTGAAGAATCTTCTACCAAGTCTTACTGAGGCAGAAATAAAGGTAGCAATGAAGAACAATGAAGGATGAATGATGATTAGATTCCATACATGTTTGATTTTAAGCAAAGATATTGAACATGTTGTTAATGATGCAATAAACATGTGGAAGGGCATCTATCATCTGTAAAAGCCCAGTGATGATCCTGTATAAATCAAGGATGATGAAAGTGACCAAGAGGATGAGGAAGATGATAATACTCCCTTGGTCACAGTAACTAATGAAGATATGCAAGAATTGATGAAGGAGAAGGAAGAAGAGGAGAAGGAAGAAGAGGAGAAGGAGGAAGAAACAGTGGAGGAAGAAAAGGATGAAGATGATCTGGTCAGGATAGTAGCAAAAGTCATTGCTTCCCTTCCTCACTCTCCACCTAAGACTGCAACATCATCAGGGTTGGAGACAGCTTCAGCAGGATTGACCACATCAGAAACATCATCTACTTCTGCTTCCCCATAGCTTTGAGCATCATCTATGGAAGTAATCATTACTTCATCTACTGAGCTGCAGCCTTCCTCATTAGCACCCGAACAATCAATCACTGTAGCATCAACTATGTCTACCTCCTTTGTTGCATGTAAAGTAAGTTCTATAGTTCTTTCTACAATTTTATCTACAACTCCAATTGTGAATATTCCAGTCTGTACACTACTTTTTTGTACATCATTTTTGGGAAACACACCAATTTTGGATTCAGTCAGTACTTCTCTCAACTTTCCTCCAGTTACACCTATTCAAATATTTTCTGCTAGTCCATCCATGTCAACTATTTTTTCTATTTCAAAATCCAAGGAAGTAAGCACAGAAGTAAAGCCCAAGACTCCTCTGAAACTTCTGCTTACTGGAAAAAAATTTGATGAAGATATAGATTTGGATATAGAAATTTTTATTCCTAAGATAGACTTGGACAATGCCTTAGCCAGAGAAATGAGAATGGTTAGTTAGCTTCTAGAGTAGAAGGCAAGGCAAAAGAAACTCATAGAAGAAAGAGACAAAGAATACACTATAATTGAAAATGCAAAAAATATAATTACTAAAGCTATTAGTGTTGATGTTGATTCATCTCAACACATTTTGTTGCAATTAGAAGAGGTTGTAAATAAGTTCAATGAGGACACCTCTGGGCAAGAGAAACTCATTGAAAAGGCAGAGAAGAAATTTGATAATAAAGTGCTTGAGCACATTGCTTAGCACATTGCAATAAAGTAGGTAGAATTAACCTCAGTTTTGAGCAATCTTGATCAAGCGTTCACAACTGTAACATCACTTTTTGGCAAGTTCTGTGATGTTACCGAGTTCACTAAGGAAGTCAAAGAAAAATTGAATAAATTAGATGTGGAAATGAAAGATAGCGCTCAAAAGTTGTAGCTTGACCATAGTTCAAGCTCATCTCATTACACAAAGGTGAAATTTTTGTCCGAAATGCAAGAAAAGTTACTTAGAGAAGAAGCCAGAATCTGGTCTACATTGATTGACATTCAAAATATGATTCTTCTAGTCATGGATCAAATGCAAAAACACATTGCCTACTCAAAAACATTGATTCATGATATCAATTTTTCAATAGCAGATCATATGATTGAACTTTCTGCAGAAGTTCAAGTGGCTCTCTCCACCTGCAAGATTCTGCAAGACAATTGGGATAAGACATTGTCTCTTATTCTCAAGGTACACTCAGATTTTCTCTCACATTTTGGTGTCTTAATTTAAATTTATTGTATATACATTCTTTGGCATTATTGTCAAAAAGGGGGATATGAGATTGTTGGTAGGGGGAGATAAGATTGTTGTCATTGGGAATATGATAGATAGATAAGGAATAAGATAGACATTATACAAATAAATGATATGCATACCATATGTATGGGGGAGATATGTGAGATATATAAGATATGTAAATAGAAGAGTAAATCAGAATGTAAGTTTTGATTCATAAGTGTTTTTGTCACTAATGCCAAAGGAGGAGATTGTTGGCATTATGATTATTTTGTCATTAGTGACAACAATTACTCAATTATGTATGCTTATCGAGCATCAAGTGGTTACCTTGTAAACTTAGCAATTCAGCAGTTTACACCGAGTAAACAGTGGCTACCAAGCAAATACAGACAATGTGAAGTCTAGCAGTGTCTACCGAGCTTCTCAGTATCTATTGTGCTTCACAGTGTCTACCAAGCAATGAAAGATTCAATGCAAACTGAGAAATGAAAGATTCAGTGTTTACCGAGTGAAGCAAGGTAAACTCAGTGAACAGTATCTACCGAGTGACACTTCATCTACTAAGTCACCAATGGTTACCAAGTTCAGAACTACATCGAGTGATTAGTATGGACCGAGCCTTCAATTCTATCAAGTGCATGACGATGTCGAGTAATGCAATGGACGCTGAGTATCAAAAGGTCACCGAGTCAGTTCAGTGAACCCGAGTTATTTACTATTGGGCCGAATCTGTAATGTATTTGTTTACTTGTATTTTGGCCGACCTTGTAATTTTGTAAGTTTGAAAGGTATATATGTAAGATGTATTATAAGATATCAAGAATGAATGAATGTATGTATGATGCATGGAATGAGAAGTAATTGTGAAGTAATGTGAAGTATATGTGAAAGATCATCAATAGCAGTTCAAGGTACACAACAAGGTCAATTTAGAGACTGAAAAGTTATATCCATCACATGAGGTGATCAGTGCATAAGGGATCTTATCAGCAATTAGTTGCAAGCAGATCCACTGCTTCATCCTAACAGGTGAATCAAATTTTCAAATCCTCTAACAAGGCAGAGTTAACAATCTTTGTACAAATCTCCTAATAGAGTGCATACTTCATTGTATGTTTGCAAATCCTCTAACAAGGTGAACCTAACAGTCCTTTGTGCTCCTAATAGGGCAGATCACCAAAAGTGGTCAATGTAAGCCTTAATAGGCCAACTTTATATTGTAGTATTGAAGTTTTGTGGGTATCATCCCCACCCCAGTTTTACTTTCTATTTGGAAGGTTTCTGGGTCACCAAATATTGTGTTCACTTATGCAATGATTGTTTTATGTTTAAGAACTAATGCATGCAGTAGCATAGATGGATGTATGGTAAATTAATAAAAAGTTTTAAGCTTACTGATTCACCCCTCCCCTCTTAGTAACCTGTCATATCCTGAATATTTCCAACATAGATAATATGCCATCTTTTGCCAATATCATATATATGATGCAGTATTTCATATAATTATCAGAATGTGTGTTCTTATATTTGAATTTAATTTGATAATGCTTATTTGCAAATATCTCTACATTATAACTAACCTGTTAGCAATGAAGCTAAAGATGATTGGAAGAATTCAAAGATGAACGTTGAAGACAACCAAGAGCATTCAAGGAGAAAAGAATGTTGAAGATTAGCCATGGTAGAGAAAAATCATAATGGTACCAAACGACACGGCTACGAGTATGGAGGAGCTATGAAGACTTACTACATTCTCTACATTTATTATTATGGCAAGTAATTGTTTAGACTTTATTATTCCCACCTTGAGCTGTTATCTTTTCTTCCCAACTTGAGTTGTTATTTTCCTTCTTTCTCTCCTATGAATTTATAACTAGGTTGTTTACTTTTTTGTTTCGAAATAAGCGTCAATCTTCTATATACAGGGATCAAACCAAGTGTGTTTGTTTAGTTAGAAGGAGAAAGTTTATGAAAACAAACTATTAACTTTTGTAGTGAGTTGTTTTTACAGTTCTACATATTGTTCCCATGTAATGAATTTCTGAAATATAATGAAATAATTTTTGGCTTCTATCCTGTGTTAGTAATTTAGTTGAAGCCAACCAAGGGGATCCACTTGGGAGGTGGATTAGATTAGGATATTATATATTTATTTCCAAGCATTTCTAGTATTGCAAGTAGAAGTTGTAAGTTCCTTTCTGTAGCATCATACTTTGTGAATGTTCCTACAACATATGTGAGAACAGTTATAGTAGATGAACTTAGTTGGAATTTATGTTAGCTTTTCATTGTATTTACAGTATTCATAAAGAGTTAGGTGTGTTAATTTCCTGCAACAATAGTGTAAATTTTTTTCCTTGCATTTTACTTTCCTACAACATAAGCATAGTGACTCATTAAGAGACCTAGTGCACATATTGTGCCGACCATTTCAAGTATACATCCCTGGGTTGACAATATTAAATGCACCTCATAGTGAGAAAAATAATCCCTAGAATGAATACACTATTCCTATGCATGGCCTAGAGCATGATTATTATATACCTATTGTGAGGCAGACCATGGACATTATTATGTCAAGCATGTAAACATATGAAGGTCATTTGAGTAGAGTTTTGTTAATGTGCAAGGTATAGGTAGAATTCTTATATTGCACAATAACATAAGAGATGTGAAGCAAGATGTGAATTATTGTGTGAATGATCTAAAAGATATGCGAGCCTTATGTAATGCGAATTTTGATGTATAATTAGAACAAGTGAGAACTAAAACAGACAACAAGCATTGTATGTATATCTATTCTTGTGAAGAGATGAATTGTTTAATTACATGTTAGGGCAGTGGACTCTTCTTGCATACATTGTATTTTTTCTACCAAATCTTAACATGGTTGAAGAAACTCTCAACAGGGTTGAGGCTTCTAACAAGGCCTAGTCTCTTAACAAGGACTCACGACACTATATATACTTCATAGACTCCTAACAAGGTCAATATCCTTAACATGATCCTGTTGTTTAGTGAATCATCTAGTGGGTATCATCCCCACTAGGGTTTCCCTAGTTAACAAATAATGGTGTTATGAGTTCACTGTGTGCATGGTTATATTTATTGTTCAACATTGTTGGTTTACTTTCATATGTAAGTTATAAAGTAATTAACAATATTCAGTTGTGGGAAAAAGTTTGTACCCCGCCTAGCCCCCAGCCCACACACCCCCCCCCCCCCCCCCCCCCCCCCACCTCTGAGTATTATCTATTTCTAACAATTAGGACATTCCAAACTTGTATGAATGACTTACTAAGTAGAAAGCCTCTAGACACAACAACTCTGCACTACCCTTATTCAAGAAATAAAAAGGAAATATCTTTGGGTGATGCAAGATTGCTTTTACACCCAGCGTCCTCTTGCATCAAAAAGTTTTCTCTTTGAGCCATAGAAAATTATGTACTTAGAAGTGTTAAGAAACACTAAGGTACAAATTTGATGGTGCAAAAAATATGGATTAATTTCATTTTGGTATGATATATGTCTAACTCTGTGATGTGGTATTGTAACAAAAATCAACTTAAATGCATGCTAAAAAAAATCTACTATCAAGATATTGACAATCTGACTAGGCATTTGAAAATATTTCAAATTAAGACCTCACCATCAATTTCATATTAAAACCCTTGAGGTATACATGGCCTTCCAATTGAGAGGAGACACCTATAAATTTTGACACTAGTTCAACATGAAATAGAAGGGTCATTAGATTAATATTCTCAAACATTTTAGATTTGATGATTGAAAATGAAGACAAAATTATTACATAACTCATTGATGTGAATGTTTGAAGATTTTTTAACATGTGGATTTTTTGACTTTTATTTTTTTATTTATACAATATTGTTTTCTATATATGATATATATGGATCTTTTTTCTTTTTTGATTTATATGGATATTTTGTTATATGTGTGTGTGTGTGGATTTTTTTTTCTTTTTTTTGGTGTGTTGTCAACATAGATACATTTAATATAAATTTGCTGTGTGCAATAAATCCAATTCATGGTTGAGAGATCAGATTATCTATGAAGAGCAACAAAATAATACTTTGTGTTGTAAATTATGATTGTGGTGCTTTGATTTTGCTTACGCAGACAAAACACCCACCCTTCCCACACATCGAGCTGGTGTTGTTATTGTAATTCAATTTTGCCCTATTTTCTATTTTGGAGATGCCATATAGATTGTGACCAAGGATTTTGGTATCAAGGTTTTTGTGAATTTAGCAGATTTATAAGAGAGTTGATTTACGATGGAGAATAATACTGTCGACAATGTTGCAAAGAAAGGTTGATGATGATTATGTTGGTGGTGATGACTTGGGAAAGATATTTTCTAAATCACTGTTAGTGTGAATTTTGATTCATTGTTGTTTTCTTTTTTTATAAAATTAACGTTATGAAATCTTTGGAGTTTAACCCTTGGAAATTGTTGTTGTTGTTGTTAGGATTTAAAGAGACAAAAAAAATAATTACATGAAATATATTAAAAAAAAGAAAATAATAAATCACACAGAAGGGAACACATGAAACAAATATTTAATGTGGTTCATCCAATCCCTAGGCTATGTCCACCAAACAAAAAGTCCAATATTCTTATTATCCAGTGATTATAACCTGATTACATTTCATAATCCCTTACAACTCAATACCACCGCAAGAAGTTGCAATCTCAACATACATTATGAAATCCCTAACCCTAAGCCATTTTATACAAGTTTTTTACTGCTTACAAAATTAAGGCTAGAATAAGTCGTCCAACAAAAAAAAAGCAGCCGATGCCTTTTACAATAATAAAGTCATGAATATTTCTTCTAGATTTGATTGTGTGTGTGTTTTTTGGCATCAACATTTCAGATCACATTCTTAAATTCTCTCATCCTAATGATGGATCACAGAGTGTGATCCAAAATGTTGATGCCCAAAAACATACACACAATCAAATCAAGAAGCAAAATTCATGTGACAAATGGATTGTGGAAATTTGATAATGCTAATAATAAAGTCAATTGAGCTTTTGGGGGGTGTTTTCCCTCGTCCCCAACCTATGTGCACCTAGGGCTTTGTCCCTTAACCTCGTCTTGGGGGAATTGCCCCCAAACCCCTGTAGAATAATCTGGGGCAAAACCGCGCCAAATGAAGTAGGAAGAAATTAACCTTTGAGTGTGATTAGGCTTCACATAACAACATATGTGACTCATCCTACTTGGGTTGGCCAAGGTTAGAAGATGCACAACCAAGGCTTTTGTTTCTTTTCACTGAAAGAAACATAACCTAAACTGGCTTCCAAAAACATATTGTTGGTATGAGGAAGGTATTGTTTGATATGCAAAATGGTGAATGGTGTAAGAATGAATTATAAACATACCAAAAACTTCTCCTCAATACTTGGTTTTTCCCATCAACAAAGATTGCAAATGGTGTAGCAAAGGCCTTCTCTTCACGTTAGCACATGGGTTTAGCAAAGCCCTCCTCTTCCCATTGAATATTGATCAACAAATAGTTAAGTGGTGTAGCAAAGCCCTCCTCTTCTCATTGAATATCATGCACCCGATCTCCTCTTCCCACATAACTATAATGAAATGAAATGTACTTGTGGTTGAATGTTTCTTTTAACTAGTCCTCATGTGCATCACAATTTTGATTGCCTATTGCATAGGTGTCAGAATTCTAACTGCCTATTACATAGGTATTGTCCATCAAAATTTTGACTCCCTAGTACATAGCATTGCTCATTGGAATTTTGACTCCCTATTACATAGCATTGTCCGTTGGAATTTTGACTCCTTATTACAGAAGAGTCATAATTTCAACGAACATGGGGACTATTTGAAAAAAATGCAAATTCATCACAAAAATGCCTTCTATGTCAGAAATTGCCATCAAAATTTCACACCAAATGTATTAGTGTGGGTATGATGTTAATGTGTTATTTATTTCATGTATCCATAAGGATTTTATTTTTAGGTGTTGCAATTCTTTTGAGGATTATTCTTTAGCTATAATTTGTTTGGTGCTACCCAAGTTTCCTGGGTTCTTTTTTGGTGGTTTTTAGTTAGGTTTTCTTTTGTGGTATGGCTTGTCATGAGTTTATAAAGGACTCATGCACAATTTTCTTTTATGGTGAAACCTTGATTCTATGCTAGGTAACAAGGATGAAACCTATGACTTCTTTTAATTGTTGCTGCCTCATTTCCTCTTTCATTCCCACCCCCTTTTCTCCTATTATGGAATGAGGTTCAATTTTTGCATCTCCAATTCTTGCTAACTTGTCCTATAGAGGTGAACCTATCTTCTATAGAGGTGGAGATGATTGTCAATTTTGTTTCTAGTAGATGCAACTTGAGAGTTGATGCAAAACAAGTTTTTATGATTTATTCAACTATATCTTTCATGGGGATTCTTTGGATCATAAGTATTTTTCTTCTAAGAAAGAGATTTAGAACATGCATCTCGGGTCTCCACTAACTTTTCCTATTGAGGTGGATCTATTTTCCATTAAGATGGAGGTAGATGTTGGTGTGGCTTTGGGAGATGCTTGATAGTTGATGCTATGGATGTTTTAATATCTTATTTAGCTACTTTTGTCTTAGTTATTAGAGCCATTACACAACCCAAGGTGGTTGTGGGAGTCAGATTAAATCCCATGATTGCCGGGGAGTTCTTTTCTCCTTGCTTTTAGATGGCTTTTTGATGATCAATCTCTTGAAGTTGTATTATGGTTTTGTGAGCCATGTTAAACCCCAATGTTGTGGTTTGGGGAGCCTTTCAAAACCCTATGGATCTCCTTGATTGAGAGTCTCACTCTTTGTCATGAGGCTCTATCTCTTGTCTTGTGGTTTGTTGGGTAGTTGAAGCCTTGTTTGATATTTATTTTTTAGTTGTCGTCTATCTATTGCAGTTTTCCGTCTCAGTGGTGTTCCATATCCCCTTTAAAATTTGTTTGTAAAGGGTTTCAAGTCCCTTCAAAGCCTATTTACACCCTAATAAAAAAATATTGAACTTTTTATTTCCAATTATTTAATAGATAGGGTCAAAATCATAACATGGAAACAAAATTTAGAATTACGAAAACAAAATCCATCTTTAAAAAATACCATGAAATAATATATTTTAAATTTTTTTATTAATAACTAATATAGTTTTATTTAGAATGGAAAAAATATAAAAAAAATCAACTAAGACAATTAACCCAAAAAAAATAAAAATTTAATTTAATTTATGAAAAAAAGGTTAAATTACAATCTTATTTTAACAATATCAAATTTAACTTCTCCTTTTAAAATAAATCAGATTCAATTCCCGTTTATACGTGGATTGCTTTCTATTTTGCTGATCCTCTCGCCATTGGAGAATCCCATCCATGCAAATAAGTAAAATGTCCCCGCACAGACGTCGCCGTTAATTTTGAACCCAATTCAACTGCGATCCCCAAGAATTCTTAGCACCGAAAGGTTTGGAGTTCGAATCCTGTCTGCAAAAAGCAAATAAAAAACATTTCGTGCGCGTGCTTTCGCATTTTCAAACATTTGGCGGGCTTTCAGCGTCTGCACAAAAATCTGTGCGGAACTATGATCATTTTCTTGCGCAGGGTTATCAATTATTGAGCTAATGGCGAGCGTATTACAATTGACAGCATGGGAAGACGAAGCGTACCCTTCAAAGAGCGATCTATTGGTGGTGCCTCTGTTTGCGCTGCTATTTCCTACAGTCCGATTATTCTTGGACACTCTTATCCTTGAGGTGATTAATTATCTGCATTTTAATTTTTTTTTATTAAATAATATTATAAATAATAATCTTTGTTAAGGAATGGCTCGACACTACGACCTAAACAAAATTTTGTTTTTCGCAAATTCTCAAGAGAAAATCTCTCTTTTATTACATTGGATTGTGGAAGCTTGAATTCTCAAATAGTTTAGTAAGTTGTTTTTTTCACTTTCTCCGTTGAGCACTGTAATATACAGTGTACGGTAGAATACTGAATCGACAGACATTCCATGCACGGAATTTGTTAGTAAATTTATTTCTTTTGTGTTTCCATATTTATTTCTATTTTTTTTCCCTAGGCAACCTAAAGCTTTAAGGTTATCCCTTTGGTCAGAGTCGTCCTGGAGTTAGATTCGGCATTTTCCATATTTAAATTTGTAAGTATATTCGGTATCTTTTGCTGCTAAAGTCACCAGGGATCTGTATTAGGTTTCATAGGTTGATTTAGTATATTTGAAGTTATTGTGGCAACGTTTGAATTAGACGAGACAAGGGAGGGTTATGTCTTTTATCGAAATTTCCAGGGACTTGTGTCAGATACTGGCCGTTGATTTAGTGTGTTTACCTTCGTTTCACGCGATATTCAACTTAGACGATACAAAAGAAGGTCTTCCTCACAACATATTCTTTATCTGAAACTTGCAACTTTTTTAGTTTTATTCTTAATTGTTGACTTCTCTTCCTTTAGGGGAACCTTCAGCTTTAATGCCACGAAGTATCTCTGCAATCAAAGTCGCCGTTGTACTTGAGCCTGGTCTTGTTCATGTTTAATAATCTGAAAACTTGCCTTTTTCAGGGCAAGCTTTGGCTTAGATGCTCAGAATCATGAATGTCTCTTCTGTTGAATCCCCTGGAGTGACATACATCCTTGCATATTTGTAATTTGGTAAATCTTCTGTTTTTAGGTCAACCCTGGAATTTAGATGTCATGAAAGGGGTGTCTCTTCTGTCAAAATTACCTGGGATTTCTATCTCACCTTATATTACTTATGGCACTGTATCATGCCGAACATGTTGAATGTGTTACATGAACTAATTTTAGCACTTCAAACGTATTGGATGAAATAATTGGCCAGTTTCAATAAACCCTTTATCATCCCGCATGTTGAATGAAATATTTTATCTAATTTTGATACTTTATAACATCCAGTTTGTTGGATGCCATATTTTACTTAGTCCTGCATCTTGGTCATTTATGGTATGTCCATATGGTATTTCATCCACTTTCTTGTCCAGCATGTTGGATGAAACATTTTGCCTAATTCTGACACTTTGTTATGTCCAGTTTGGTGGATGTCATATTTTACCCAACTCTATTTCTTGTCATTTTCACTTTGCATTTTTTCATCCAATTTCAACACTCTATCATGTTCAGTGGAGGTGGTATTTAACTCTACTTCTGTACTTTATCATGTTCACATGTTGGATGCTTGCTTGTGGAGGATGAGGAGATATGGTGATTGGCCCTTCAAAGACCATTTTCTCAAGGGCAATGGGAGCAAGAACTGCTAATGAAGATTAATTGGTTTGAGCTGGAACCTTCAGGGTTGCATGGAGGAGCTTATGCTTATGTTAATTGAGAAGCCCAGATGAAAACTTATAGAGCACATGAAAAAGAACAACTACAAAAGACTTGGGAAAACCAATAATAGGGAAAAAAGTACTACAGCTTAAATATCTGAGGACAAATAAACCACTGAAGACTGTTTCATTGACTGGGAGTATTTCTATTACTAGCAAGAGGACAGAGACAGTTGCCAAGGCTGCCAAGGGTTTGTTAAAAACTCGAAGGGAACCACCATGGTGCCATGGAAAACAAGTTAATGGAGAATGCAAGGTAACAACTAGAGCAAAGGTGAAATGACTAGAAAAGGGAGGTGTTGATGCATGTTTAGTGACACTTCTCAACATAGAATAAAATACCAAGTATTCCATCTGATCTTGAACAAGAAAATGTCAAATGGTAAACAATTTGACAATTTGTGATCAAATAAGGCAACCCCAAGGTTTACAATGCAAACTAACAACTTTGTGCTGGATACAACTCTATTGAAAGGATGTGATACTATTGGTTCTCACAAAGCAACTTACACTATTCTTCTTCGATTTATTAACTTGCTCTTAAACGTTGAATGATTTTGCAATGCAGGCTCTTCAGCGAATCCTAATGAGAGTTTCTAAATAAAATGCAAAAAAGAGATGAGTTTATGAATGTAATCTTTTTCTAACAATGCAATAACCTATTGATGACTTGGTGAATCGAACCAAACTTTACTTCACTAGAAGGAACAACTACGCGAAGATGATGTAATCTCCCAAGAGTATTGTTGTGTTGTAAACACACACACCATATCATAATTGGGGATCCCCACTTTTTGCTTTGTAGCTTAGTGTTTAGCTTAGTTTGTCGTAGCTGTTTGTTAGTTTTAGTCAATCTTCTTAGTAGTTTGAGTCGTAGTCTCGAGGCATTTGAGAAGTCTTGTCATGACCGGGTGGAACTTTGATCAAGTTCAAGGGAATTTGTTGGGTTTAGAAAGTTGAGTTTAAATGAGTTATCAAGGCCACATTGGTCATCATCTTTTTTTGAGTCAAGGTAAGCTAAGTTCAGGAACTTCCTTCTAGTGGTTTTATATTTCACCCTTTGGAGGATAATTGAAACCAAGAGTTGAATGATGAAAGTTTGTTTCAAGGTTTGAAAGTGGAATATTCCTTGCCTTGGCTGATTTTCCACTCCTCAACAACATTTATAAGTAAAGGTGAATAAAAGGTGGAAATCATGGCTTACCATGAATTTCCACTCTTTGACAAGTTAGAAATCGAAAAACTTCTTTGTACCCCTCAAATTTATATTCATAGAGGTCAAATGTTGATGAAAGATGAAAGAAAGGTGAATTCTTCATGGTCTTGGTTGATTTTCCACTCTAAAAAAAAATTTACAAGGCAAAATGAAAGAGAAAAGTGGGGTTTCATGGTCAACCATTAATTTCCAGCTTTTTTAAAATCAGGACTTCCTTATGAAGGTTGATTTTCCACTCCAAGAGAAAATTTGCAAGGTAAAATGAAAATCAAGAGTGGGATTTCATGGTCAATCATGAAGTTCTATCCTTTACCCTTTGTTAAAACAAAATTTCCTTTTGTAGTTTGATTTTCTACTCTAAGGGAAAATTTACAATGAAAAATGAGAGAAAAGAGTGAAAGTTCACGGTCAACCATGAATTCCATCCTTTGACAAGAAAAACCTTTCTTCTATAGGTTGATTTTCCACTCTTTGAAGGGTAAAGTTTTCAAGCGAAAATTATGCGTGAAACCACTCTCATTATGTTGAAATTTGAATTCACATGAAATCAACCTGCTAGGAGAAATGAAGTTTCCACAAATCAAATGTTTAATTGCTATATAAGGTTGGCCTTACTTGTCTAAAGGGTGCAACTCTTAGTGGAGAGCCTATAAAAGATCAAATGAAAGCATATCAAACACACAACAATTTGAACACAAAAACAAAATGGGTAAAGGCAGATTAGACAAGGCTTGAATGAGAAGAAGAGAGAAGTTAGATGTCAAGGAGTGAATTTGAGCAAGGACAAAGCAAAATTAGAACCCAAGAAACTGAATAAAGAATTAACTTTTAGGATAAGTCATTTGAAGGCGAATTTGGTGGCAGACTCATATTTCAAGCATTGAATTCCCAAAAGAGGGTATTAGATTTAGGCATATACATGCAAATTCTCAACAAACAAGGTGATGTTTTAAATATTTTGAAGGCAAATGACTTTGGGTTGTGTTGTGAGGTTTTCACATCATCACTCCATGACAAATGGGGACCCCCTCTATTTGCTTTGGCAATAGGTGTAGTGATCTTAGGTGCTTTTAGTTGGTAACATTTTCAAGTCTCCGAGTCCGAGAGAGAGTTTGAGCAATTTCGACTTGATGGGAACTCAAGCCTATTAGGGAGGTGAGCAAGAGCTGGGCTAACCTAGATAGGGAGGTAGAGTTGAAACCAAGTCACTTGTGATGAAATAAGCTTGAACCTTGTGAAAATCCTTATTCTAGCTTTAGTTTGACCCTAGAAAGCCAGGAAAGGTTGTGAGAGGTAATATAGTTAAGGCATGTTGAATCTTGAAATTTGGCTAAGTTAAGGATTTTTTGATAAGTCTCAAAATCTAGAATTTTTATTATAAGTTCTATGAAGCTGAAACCTATCTCAAATATCTGCCAATACTTATGTAAAATAGGACTTAAAGTATAAGTAAATGTAACTTCTTGAATGTTATATTTTATATAAATCTTCCCACCCTTTGAGCTAAAAAAATGACTATTTATAGAAAGCATATTGCAATGTCGAAAATTCCTTTGGACATGGTGGATTCTGCCTGCCCTAGAGGAAAATTCCTCTTGCCTTCCTAAGTTCCGCCTTGAATCTACAAGGGCATCAAATTCACCAAGTGAAGACAAGTATAGTATGGAGGAAGAAACTGCAAGTCTAAGGGATGGAGTGAAAATTTAATGTGGTATCCAAGATGAAAGAAGAAAATGAGGAAAAATTGTCCGAGGCTGGTGGATTCCACCATGCCTTAGGGAAAATTTCTCTCTCCAACTCAAATTCTGCCCTAGTTAGAATTGGTCAAATATGAAGACAATTCCTCCAACTTGCATTATAATAAAAAAACAAACGGAATGGAGGCAATTTTGTGAAGTTTTAATGATGAAGTGTCAAGGCAAAGTGTAGGATGAGAACTTCTCCAAGGCTGGTGGATTTTGCCATGCCTTGAAGAATTCTTCTTCCTCTTTCAACCCAAATTCTGCCCCTATCTTGAGTGAAGGATCAAGACCAAGACAAGTTTGGACTTGATCATTGATGACAATCTGATCCAAATGATGAAAGGATGGAAAGAGCAAGACTGGGTTTATTTTGATGGAAATTGAGCTAAGATAAAGATTTCCAAAATTTCTCTTTAGATGCTGATTTCCGCCCTATGCTTGGGGGCTTAAAACATGGTTCATTCACTTAAAATATACAAGATGATCCAAAGACGTGAGCAAATTCGAGTGACAAAACCAATCCAAGAGGACAATATATCATTGCGAAAAAAGAGGTTAGTTGAGGAAAATTCCTCTAAGGATGGTAGAATCCACCACCCCACGAGGAATTATCTTTTCTCTCATGAGTGAAATTTCCACCTTCATATGGACATGAAGTTGATTCAAGCAAGATGGGAGCTAGTTTGGAGAGAATGGAAGATTGAGGTCAAATTTAAGTGATGGAAGCAATGAGGATTATAACCATGGACTCCAAGACTCCTCTTCTCCCCTAGTTTTCCGCTTAGTATTATGAGATGCTGTTAGAAGTTGTAATCTTTCCTTGGTGTGTTTATAAACCAAGGTTAGACCTCCTTTATTTATTGTTATAATATATTAGGATATAAGCCAAGGTATCCTAATATATTTCTTTTTTGTCCTTTTTCCACTACATCTTATTTTGTCATCTAGTGGAATATGTGAGGACAAATATTTATTGTAATTTGTAATTTAGATTATTCCTCCTTAAGAGGAATCTCACACTTGGCCTCACACACTTATGAATGGTGGCATTCATAGACATGGGAGTTACATTCTAACTCCTCTCTCTCATCTCTATTTAAGAGATGACCCTCCTCTCTCATTTCCAATGAGCTTTCTTCCTCTTCTCAATTATTGTATGAGCGATTGCTCTCTTTCTCTTGCTCTCTCTCTCTTTTCCTTCTTAGGCTTTTCATGCCTCATTCATAATGTCACAAGGGGTTTTCTTTGCTTTCCCCTTTCCAAATATCTTGTCTCATGGTGTTGGATCTTGAAGCTTTCTCTCTCCTATTTTATGGTAATATCTTTTCATGCATTAACTCACTTAGATTCTTTCCTGGTTTTTGCTTATTTCCATATTTCTTTTTCCATTTCTAACAGATGCAAACATGAAGTTGATGGTCCAAGCTTGAGAGATGATTGAATCAAAATAGAGGTTGTGTGATGCAACCAAGTTGGGGAAGAAAAAGTGTTTGAGGGAAATTGATGATGAATCAGGAATTTTCCTCTAAGAGTGGTGGATTCTACCACCCTCAAAGGATTCTTGATTCCTCTAGCGTGTTAGAATTCCGCCTTTTGATATGGATGTTGAGATGTATGTTTGGGGGCTTTCCAAAATGGTGATTGAGATAGAAATGTTTCAAGGAGATATTGAAGAGATTTGAAAGGGTATTTTGAAGATGAAAAGAGGGAAGAAGAAATTCATTTACCTTATGAAATCCTCATCTCTACGTGGACGCTTGACCAAATAATGAACAAGCAGTGGTTTTATCAAGGGGTTATAAAAATATTAAAACCATCATTTTTCCCTTAAAATTGTTGGCCTTAGAGGGCTAAAAAATGAACTTTTAAAAAATGTATTCATTGGCTTGCAAAGGCCAAGACGACCTGCATGGAAGAAGGACATTTTAAAATTCAGATCACCTATGTAAAGGAGGAGGATCAGTCTATTTTAATATTAAAGCAAAACACTTTTATCCCTGCTATAAGGCAGTAATTTCCTCCTAGAGCCAGTAGCTTGTTATCTCCTTGCTAAGGCAGTGAATTTCATCATAGAATACGGCAAGTGTCTTGTGAAAGCAGAAAAAAGATCAAGTTGAGACAGTAAAGTATATCAATCTTGGATTACTAAGGCAGATTTCTTTCAAAAACTGAGGGTAAAGGTGGTAAGACAGACTAAAATTTGGGCATGTTGTATTGTAAAATCCATGTATTTTCCAGATTTTCTCATAATATTATTTCAAGATTCGCAAGAGGAAAGGTAGCTTGCTTTAAAGCTTGAGAGAATTCATGATCAAAGGCCTTTATTTTGATAATTGATGCAATTATTTAATGAAGACATTCAGCTTTCATTTCATCATTTAATAAGCTCAATTCAATTCCTTTAGGGTCCATGTGGTTGCTGGCATGGGAATTGGAAATTGGAATTGAAAATGGGAATGGGAATGGATATTGAGAATGGGAATTGTGATTTGTTATTCTCTATCTGTTTGGTCCACCAAATTGAAATTGGAACTAAATTGGCAGCCGAGCACCAGGAGATCCTCCTCTAGCACTTTCCCTGCACACCCACTGGTTTGCTGTTTCATATCAGAATGGTTGATGTGGGAAAACAAGTGATGCCTGGGCAATTCCCAACAACTTCATATGCTCTGATCAACAGCAACAATAATATAAACACTACGCAGCTGTCTGCACCTGTTGCTGCTGTTTACTTGCATCCCTGTATTTGTTAACTCTCTTATCCCAATCAGAAGAGTTGTTAGGCAAGGAGCATTTGCCATTAAAACACTGACTGCTCCTTTGGATTTTAGCTCCCCTCAACTGTTTTTCCCCATTTGCTTAAACCCACAAGTGAATGAAAATACCCAGGAGGGAATGATCTTCTCAAATCAACCACGGACATTAAAAGGGCAAATATTGGAGATGACTTGTTTGGCATACAACTGCAGTAGAATAGGGTGAGTATGAAGAGCCAATGGCTATAACTATTTTTAGCTCTGGCTGTGTTGTGTAGCTTAGTAAAAGTAGACTGCTATTATAAATCTCAGATGCCCAGAGGCTTTACTCTTTTTCCAGCAGGACAAGATCAGTTTCAACCGATTCTCCTCAGCCCAAGCGGAAATTTTACCTTGGAATTTTACTGAGTCTAGAAAGACCATTTTCCTTCTCTCCGTTGCATTCGTGCTGGAAAAAGACCAAACAAAGATAAACGCGACAGAGATTGTATGGAGCGCCAATGCAAACAACATTGTGAGCAAAAGCTTAAGCGGACTTGAAATTTTGATTAAATAGTCAAAACAAAACGAGAATAGGAATGACCTATTCCAATAACATCTGTTTTTTGGAATGGACATATGCTCATTTTAGGGACAAAATGGGAATATGTATTCCTATTCTCTATTCCGATTTGGCGCACCAAATGGAGAATAGAAAACATATTCCTAATTTCCTATTCCTATTCCAGCAACCAAATGAGCCCTTACTGGTTTTGCAAGAAAAAATGGCAAAGAATAGCTCGGAGGGCGAGAAACTGATGGCAAGGTCAAGCTCGAGATTTCAAGCAAGGTGTAACTCAAGGACTTCAAATGAGAAGAAAGTGCAAAATCAGTTTATCAAAGGAGAATTCAAGGCAAGATCAAAAGATACAAGTGAGAAAATTTTCATCAACTTGAACTTTTATCCAGAAATCCAAGTTCATTTTAAAGAATTCAACCACATGAAGACTCCATAGAACAAAACCAAAGTCAAGGCATTGCAAAGGATATCAAGTTTGCAAGAACAAGCAAGTTCAAGATCATGGCAACAAGAAAGTTTGCAAGGGAGAAGATGGAGAAAACTTGAGAAGATGAAGCAATTTGTGAATATGCCATCACAATTGAAGGGTTGGTAATGTTGAATATCGGGAGATATTTTCTCATCACTTAGAGATCGATCAAGTCTATATGATAAGAATACTGAAGTAGCACCCACTTGTCTTCTACCAATCAAAAAATTAAAGTTACAAGCACATTCAATCATATTATGCCAAGTGTACAATAAATTTTATCAGATTTCCACAATCCATTTGTAAAGCATGTTTATTTCTCAATTTGATTATGTGTATTTTTTAGCATCAACATTTTGATTCACATTAGGTGATCCATCATCAGGTTGAGAGAGTGCAGGATTTCAAATAGCAAAAGATGTAGAACAAGCCTCACTCAAGAGGTATAAGAAGACATCAGGAGACAACACACAAAGCTATGTAGAGAAGGAGAGGAAAATAAATAAAAATATAAAAATGAACATAATAAAAGGGGCTAAAAAAGTCAACAAGAGGAAATAGTGAACACCCAAGAAGGTTGGAGAACCAAAAGAAATATACTAACAAATGCAAAACACTTGAAATGAATAAAAATGGAATCAAATATATATACAAAATAAGAATGCATATAAACATCACCAATGATATATGAATAACAAAAAATAGAAAAAAACAATTAAATGAAAAAAAAAAAACCATGAAAAGAGAAGTGCACAAACACACACACATAAAAACACTTGCTACAAAACAAAAACCAAATAAATGATATAAAGGTCTCTATTTTCTCATTGTTTCTCAAAAGCTTTGTAATTTTCTTATTGGTCTACAGAGTGGTGCCTTGCCACCTTAACTAGGGTTTGTAGTGGGTAAATCTTAGCCCTTGATTTCAAATCAACCTCGACCCTTCATTTTAATTGAACAACTATAAAAGGCCAAGGTCTTCTCATTTGTAAAGGGTTAGAAAGTTATATTTTCGAGACATTAGAGAAGTTAGTTAACTAGTAGTGAAAGTGAAGTAGGAGAGGACTTGGTGAAATTGTTACCATGATGCTCTTAATGTTAACTAGTAGTGAAAGTAAAGTAGGAGAGGACTTGGTGAAATTGTTACCATGATGCTCTTAATGTGATTGATGATTTATTGTTGGGCTTCATGGTGAAAAAACTTTTAGTCTGGGCTTAAATTGCAAGTGTTTAACTTTTGTTGGAGATGTTCATTTACATTGAGCCTTTATGGGGTGTTTAGGTGAATATTGACAACATGAAAATCATTCCTACATCCCTACAAGCTAGCACCTTCCTAAGCCTAGTTGATTTGACAAAGCAAGGACGGGTTAGAGGTTCACTCCCTATCAACATTGTCTTGCATTCTAGGAGTAGAATAGCTTTCTTTAAACCTTTTATCTTTGCAAGTTGTTTGGTTGCAAGTGATTGAAGAAGTTAAAGTTGATATCCATTGAATGCATATCATAAGTCCCTTTGTGATAGCCAACATATCACATCATAAAACTGAGTGAAAATCCATGATTGAGAAGGAACCTTGAGGTTGTCTCATTTGATCACACAGTGCATGTACGTCGTTTAGCATATGAGCATCCTTATTCATGAGAGAGTTGGAGGTTTGTTGTTTCATCCTGGAATACTAAGTATTTAATTCTGCATGTTGAAGTGGAAAAAAACTTACATCAACAAGTTGCGAGTAATGCAAAATCAGAAACCATGGACCTAAAAATTAGATCAATAAGGTTTGAAAAATCTATGAAAGGTCAAGAATAGAGGGTGCGATTTAATCAAACTCAGAAAAATCGAATTCTAATCCAAATTATAACTTGTTTAATGAGATGCATGGAGTAAGAGCAAGGTTGTGAATAATGAAATCACATTTCTTTATCCAAATGCCAATGGAATGTTAAAAACCATATGCTTTGGAAAAGATGTTCTATCATGAAAATATGCTAAATTTTTTATTCATTATTAAATAAATGTGACATTACTACTGTCCCTTGTTTTGCAGGGATTGTAAATGGAGATGATTAGTGGAGATGATGCTTGATGGAATATACTCAAGAGGAGGATTAAAGAGGATTGAGTTTGAGGAAGGAGGTTCAAGTTGCATGCAAGGAATGCTAGACAGTAAAGATCAACATGATGATAATGAAGGATGAAGAGCACACCAAGTTTGAGTTCAATGAACAAGATGGTTCTATTAGTGAGTGAGGATTATCTCAATCTTGAATTTCCTTTGGAAATCCAAGAGTCAACAAGGAAACACAATATCAACCTGAAGGTTGACAAGTTGAAGACATTAAGGAGGATCAAGAGAAGATATCAAGACGAGCAATTTCAACTACACATTCAAAGAGAAGACTTCCAAAATGTACAGGATGAAGAGCATGCATGAAGATGAATCAATTTGAGGAATGTGAGCGCTAGCAAAGAGATGACTAGAGAAGTGTCCAATTTAAAATATGGAAAGTTAAACAAGTCTAGTAGCTGGTCCAAAAATGCACTAAGTTTGGAATGTCCTCAATTTCTAGAAGTGGAAAAGCATGAAAAATGGTAAATCCTGAACAACATTGCTAAAATAGTATTGAAAGAAGGAAAGGATGTGAAGAATCACAAAGTATGGAGAGTCTTTGATCATAAACACCCAAAATGGAAAAATGTTGAAAAAGATCTAAGTTCAATGAAGCAAGCAAGGAGAAGTGCGAGAATGACTAAGTCATGAAAAATTCCTCAACACACCCTCAAGTGTGCCCAAAGTAGAAGTTGAGGGAAAATGTGAAAATAACGAAGTACTGTCAATAGTGGGGGTAAAATGCAAAAAAAAATTGACCAAGTGTTGCAGAAGTCCTTGACTACCCCCATATGTTCTCAATAGTGCTATTCCTGCATTATGATGGAATTTACCAAAGACTTCAAAATCATTTACTTTTTCTTATTTGCGTTTTAGGGCATAGATTTGCATCACCCAAGGAAAATGTTTCAACACACAATAATCCTTCACTTGATCTCAAATGCACTCGTCAACGTTAGCTCTCCATGAGAAGAAATTTCACTTGAAATATGAAAAATCATCCCTCATGCCTAGTGTGCATTCAAGAGTGCTAAATACAATGCTCAAGGAATTTTCTAGAACTCTAAAATTCCTTCATCCTATCCATTTATGCCCATGAACATAAATTGAGATATGCCAAGGAATTTTTTAAGTCTAAACATCTACCACCAAGTGCAATTAGCACCCTAGAATGCTAGTTTTCCCTTTGCCAAGGATTGTGTTTCAAAGGTAAAATCCATGAACATAGCATGAATGCCCCCAAATCACAAGTCCATGGATGCTAAGAAGAGTGTTTCAATGTGCGAAATTCTCCAATCCTACCCATATGTGCCCAAGAGTGATATTACATGATGCTCAAGCAATTCTTCAAAGGTTGGACAGTCCGTTGTAAAGGTTAGTATACGCTCAGATTCTTCATGGTCAAGGAAATGGCTTCAAACACCAAAATCCGTGTGCCTTGCGTAAATAGTGCTTATGAGAGTCAATTTTACGATGTCAAGGAATTTACTAAGAGTTTAAAAATTTGCTATTCACGCTAATATGTGCCCAGTAGCACTAAAAGGCTACAGGCAAGGAATTTCATTTAAAGTGAAAATTCGTCACCTAGTCTATATTGCGTCTATGGAGAGGTTGGAAAAATGTAACTAAACGGTGGTTATTGATAAAAACATTGGAATATCAAGATCTAGCTTAAGTTGTAGAATTTGGTCACATGTTTAATTGGCACCCAATATTTAAATTGAAAATCCATGCCTATATCCAATTTGACCTCAAAGTTGTGATTTTCATTTAATAAAATGTTGGATAATGATATTTTTTTAAAAAGTTTAAAATCCATGTCTGTGTTTGATTCAAGCCCATGAAGAGAATTACAAAGGTAGACATAAATAAGTGAGCAAAATCAAAGGTTCAATATGGTGAGAAACTTTAATTTTTTTGCCTAGGTATAGAAATCCACCTATATATTTAAAGCTCATTCATGGAGGAAGAATTTAAATGGAAATGATTTAAAATTTGATAAGGTGTGAAAAAATCACAAGGTTAAATTGAATGTGTGGGAGTATTGGAAACTCATTGTAAATTTGAAATCCTTCTAACTATTTGATTGGTGCTAAATAGTTGAATCACAAACATTGGAAATAATTAAATTACCTAAGAATGTTTTGAAATTCCACCTTCAAGTATATGCCCATGGAGTAAGGGGAGTAATCTTGAAGATAAAACACCCAAAATGGAATCTTTGGAACATAAAAGAAAAAGCATAACAAGCGGCTTTAAACATGAGAATTTTTTTGACTACTCAAGATTACTTGCTCAAGAACAAAAACTTGTGAGATTTATGGAGAGATGTTAAATTCAATTCGTAAAATTAGCTTGTTGCCAATATGACATGTTGGTGGGCAGTTTTCTATATAAGGGAGCGATCACATTTCATTTTCACAATGGAAATTTGAAGAATTCAAGAGAAGTTGCTAGTTTTGGAGAGTAGAGGGGTGAGTTTTTGGTGAGACAGTCATTAGTAAATTTTAAGTTTTCAAGAGGCTTTCTTCTTCAAAGTTTTTATTTCATTCCAAGGCTGGAATATGATGTAGAAATATTTTTATTTAATTTTTGGTACATTTTTTATGTTAATTTATTTTGCAAGAAGTAGATGGCAGAACCCAAAGGATCAAGCTTGTCTAGGGAGGCTTTGATGAAAAATGAGCTGGAAGGGTTCCTTCTGGAATCGAAGTTGGTGTTAAAGTGGGAAGGAGTTGGCAACACAAATTTGGGAGGCCTCCACATGGGCGAGTTCAACAAAAGAACGTTCAACTATAAGGATTATTCCAACATTCTTGGCCAAGAAGGTAGTTAGCAATGGAATTGTGTTAGTAGCTAGCTTCCTTCCTTCTAGCACAAGCTCTAAATGGCAAGGTGCTAGTAGATCTCTCTACCAACAATTGTAGATGCCTTTGGAATTCCAACACACCATTCAAAGGTGCAGAAGTCAAAAGAACAAACTCTCAATGTCTATGCTTCTAGAGTTGACTATTGTGATGGAGTTATCAACCACATGTGGATATATAGGAACAAGCGCCACCATTCCAAATTGCCCAAACAACTTGTCTGGTTGGATCTCAAGAGGGAATACAATGATCTGGTGATTATTTCGAGTAGAATATTTGGATGTCTATTGTCATGCATTTTTGAGTCTTAGACTTGGTACTTTATAGAGGAAGTGATAAAAGGGGTCAAAGATTGGGCATGAATAATTTAACAACTTAGATGAGCAGTTCATGAATTTGGAGCAATCAAGGACATTTTATATGAGATTGTTTTTTGTATATATACTGGCCGTGATGACCACATATGAAGGGTTGAGATGCAAGGGATTAATAGGAAGTGGTCCAAACTAGTTAAGAGTGCATAAGTGTTATCCATAGTTGTATCTCTTCACTACATTCAACTTCATTAGAGCTAATTATGCATTTTCTACGCACATTATCAGATCTTTGCAAGGTGAATTTCATGCAAGGTTTTCATCTGAAGCAAAGAAGTTGGTGGAAAAATAGGAATCATGGTTCATCCAATTCCCAACTTTCTCCTACATCAAGCTTCAAGTTTTTTTTTCTTTTGAGCCATATAGACTTCCAAGGTATCAGATTGACAAAATGTTGGTGGTGGAAGTCACTAGTTAGTTAATTACATATGATAAAATTCAAAAGAAGAAGAAAGGAAGACTTGAATTCCCAATCACCATTGGGGAATCTTATGAAATATATCCATGTTTGCAAGCCACTGAAAGGTTAGCAATGGAATTATAGCTCTACCACTTAAAATCTCGTACAACAAGGATGTATTATGATTCTTATAATAAATTAGAGCGGTAGTGGGAAGAAAGTACCAACATAGGATTCAATTTGAAGATTTATGCGCAAATGCTGCAATTGAGTCTGAAATTAAGATGTTTTCCAAGTTGCTACTTAGAATGATCAGAGCATGCAAGATCATCCAAGTATCAAATCAAGTAGAAGACGCTACAAATTTCATCTAGGCTGAGTCTGAGAAAAGAATAACAATGACCATGTAGCCACATCTTTGGTCTAGGCATGAAATAACAAATATTGATTTTTGTATCTAGACTAGTTTTAAAATTCACTAGATGGTGGGTTGGGCATCAAGTTAGCAAATTGAAGATGAGTAATGTTTACTTGACTTATGATTTGATGGGACATAAAGAGACAAAAACTGGTTGACCTAGGCAATCATTATAAATTAGGACTGAAATGGAAGAGAATCCATTAGAAAATTTTTAGTGAAAAAGGGAAATGTACTATTGAGGATGTGCAACCAAGGAAGAGGTCTGATGTGCCAAGTGAAAAGCCTTGGCATGAGAGGAAAAGGTCATATGCAATGCCACCATCACCCAATAGGACCCCAAGTTTGCAAAAAATTGATCCTTTTACAACAAAAGAGTTTGGAACCAATGGGAGAAGATGGTCACAAGAGGGTTACGGTGCTCCACTAGTATAGGATAGAAAAAGTATCAATACTCATTAGGAATTTGTCTAGCGAGGAAATCCAGAACAAGAACCTACTGTAGAAGAGTGCCTTGACATAATATCAGGTAGAGATCTAGAATAGGAAAAAGTGACCATTGTAGAAGATGAAATAAATGAGATGGTATAGGAATAGTTCCAATTGCTAGTATTTGGTAATTTGCTACCACTTTAATTTGGTTAGAGGAAAGGATGTTGAGGAAGCTTAAAGTAGAATTGATCCTGCATTAGAGTTATAGGAGATTCTAAACCGAGTCAACAAGCCAATAGAGAAAGGCAAGGCAAAGAGATTCTCAAAGATCAGAAGGGATGAATCAAGGTCCAAGATTCTGCATGTTGCAATGCCTATGGTTAATAAAGCCAAAGATCTTATTACTTCAAAGGAATATAATGTGACAACATTTGATCCGAGACATGCAACTAAAAATTGATGATTTTGCTCAAGCGATGAAAAAAGAATGAAGATATTGGAAGAGAAGTGCTGGAAAGTGAAGAATGAGAACAAAGTAATGTGTGCATATTTGCAACACCTATCTCATCCAATAAGTCAAGAAGACCACATTTAATTGCCTCTACGGTTTTTCCAAGGAAATCAATAGAAGGTAATGAGGAAATGAGAAAAATCAACCAAGGCGCAAAAGAATTGGTGAAAGGCATCCAGAATGAGGTAGGAAAATTTGTTGAGAACTTTGTATAGATCTACGGAAGATCGCTAGCTATCCTTTATCAAATACAATGTATGGATTAGTTGTGGGATGGTACACATCTTTACCAGAATGAGATGATCCCACACTTGTAGATTTGATGGAGACTCCGAGATAAACACTGATTAATGGAGGAACAGTAAAAGTGAGTGAGGCATATGATTTGGCCTATTGGTATAGTGCACTAGTCACAACAAAAGAAATGTTTGAACTTTGCAAAATCAAATGAAGAATCAACTCGGTTAAGGAAGGTGGTTGGGAATATCTAGAAAGGAATCTTTAATACAGTTATGACGCTGTTTGCACAAAGATTGATTGAAGAAAAAAGGACTGCAAATAACTTGAAAGAGTTTTTTAAAAGAAATTCCTTCTCGAGAGATGACTTAGAGAATGCTTCTATTCTCAAATATTATGCACTCCATTTAGGACTCAATGCTAAATTAGGAGATCAATTTCAGCAAATGTAATTGAGACAAGCATTCTAAAGTTCAAGCAAGACCCAACACTGAGTGTCACTAGGGATGCATTGGAGATGATACTTTCTAGATTCATTGCATTAGGGAAAGGAATCATGCATTGGCCATTCTGACCAAACGAGTATTTAATGCTTAGTAAACATCTTGCCTCATCATGTGTCAACTAAGTGGGTGACCCTCTTTTGATTGGTCCATGTGGACCTACTTATTTATGATGGAATTTCTCTTCTTGACCTAACTCTAATTAGGATTGAGGTGCCAAAATTTGGACTCGTAATGCATTTTGTAATTTGAAAACCTATAGAAAAGCCCTATGTTATCATTCGTAATGAATAAGACAAGGAGATAGACACATACACGGTTAGTTAGCTCATAGTTGGCTTGTAAGAAGTAAAGAGCTCTTGCTCCTTAGAGTCATAGGATAGGAGGAGAAGACATTATTGTAAGCCTCAAAGAAATAAAATATTGATCTCATTGAAGATATGGCAGATTCATGTTTATTTCAACTTGTTGCATTATGCTCTTCCTTCCAATTTCTCAATTGTTACATAAAGTGCTTTGATTTCAATGGAGAATGTGATGGTGTTTGATGAATTTCCACGGCTTATACTTTTTGCCTCTTATTGATTATAAGCTGCAGTGTAAAGTTAGATTGACCCCCAATTATATCGATGCTTAACTTTAATCATTGATTGTTGATTGCTCTTTATGATAGTATACATTTCGATATAAAAAAATCTTTGCATAGCACTTGGAAGATTGCACCTTTTCTTGCAAAGTTGTAGTTGATCTTGGTGAAGCAAAACTTAGTTATCTTGGAATTTGTTCACTTAGAGCAGTATCCATTGATATCATTGTCCTTAGGAATAGAGTAGATTTCTTTCACTCGTTCCCTTTTTACTTTTAGTACATTTCAGTTTTGTCAATCAAGGAAGAAGCATCACAACAATACTCGATGAAAAAGTTCTAGCCCACATTGCAGAAGATACGGAGAATGATTCAAATGTAAGTCCCTTTGTGCTGCTAGCATATCACAATGACCATTGAGGTTATACGCACTTCAAGACTTGACAAAAAAGAACCATGGAGTCACTTGTATGATCGTTCACAATTTTAGCATATACGAGATTATGCTCAATAGATGATAAGATACCTTGTTTTTTTCCATTCTGTGTTGGTGTGGTCATAAAACACCCATCAACACAACCCTAATTAGGATTTTTGTGGAATTATTTAGGCCTTTGATTCAAATCGATCTAGGCCCTTCTTTGTAATTGAGAGGTCTATAAAATGCTTGGCCTTCTCATTTGTAAGGAGTTAGTGAGTTAGCTATCAGAGTTGTAGAAGTCAAGGAGGAGACAATAAATTGTTGCCAAGGCTATGTTGAAGCTAATGTACAATTTTCATTGAAGACAGAGTGGATCATTGTGTTTATTTCAATATTTTGCATGGTTTTTACTTCTCTAAGTTTAGTTAGAGTTCATTGATTGAAATGGAGAAATGCAAAGGTGTATGATGTTTTTTTTTTCATACCTTTAGTTACATGTTGATTGCAAGTCATAGTTTAATGTTAGTTTGAACTTGATTAACCGCTAAGTTTGATTCTGCATGTTTATTTGGATTGCAACAATATTAGGCATTGGATGAATGTTGACAATGTGAAAATATTTCGTTACCTTTGGAGATTGCATCTGTTAGAAATAATAGTCCACCAAGATAACTGAGAGGGGAGGGGGGGAGGGAATCAGTTATTCAATTAAAATATTTCTCTGCCTTAATTAATCATAACCATTCAATCAAAGTAAACAACAACCATAACAAGATACACATACGCAATTACACCAGATTTGTTAACTAGGAAAACCCTTGATCAGAGGGAAAACCTCGGTGCAAATGATGCCCACAAAGATATATTGATATATATATATATACTCCTTGTTAGAGGATGGACCCTGTTAGGAGTCTATAAACACATTCAGTGCATGAGTCCTTGTTAGGAGACTTTGAATCCTTGTTAGAAGATTCCAACCCTGTTAGGGGTTGTAGAAGGCAGAAGGACCCACTGTCCAAACAACTTCTAGGGCAAGACCACTGAACTTTACTGTTCAACTGATCTCTCAACTATTCCTTGGAGAATAATTGTTCGTACTGTGCTTTATCCTCTTTCCTCTATCCTGTCGACTGGACCAATCACTGTCAGACCTTGTAGACCAGGTCACAAACCTTAGATCCAAATATCAAACCTCAGATCTCAAAATAAAACCTCAGCAACAAAGTTATTCTTCAACTTCGCTATGCTTTGCTTATCTTCACAATTGCTCAGCGTTCATCTCTTTTCTCCTCTTTTTTGCTCTTCGTACTTCTTACAATCCTTCATACATAATAAAGAAAAATGTCATTTCTTTATATTGAATCCATAAAACAATTCCCTTGATTTGACTATTACACCTCAATTAATTATTATAGGACCACATTAAGAACACGTTTTACTTGGCGATAACATCAATCTGGCGCCTTGTAACTTGAATAACTTTCCGTATGTGTAATATTATGATGAGCGAGCTTAGCCACATCATTTCCAACATCTCTTTTACATGCCTTTAATCTTGCTTCTCGGAATAACAACTCTACTAAGAGATATAACAAGTTTACCAGAACATGCTTTTGTAAACTCTATCTCAAAACAGTCTTCACCAAAACTTGCATAACTTATTCTAGACTTAATATCTTTTGCTCCCGAGGTTAGTTGCATATACTAGACATAGTAGTATCTCCCTTTAACCTCGCTAGTGAAAACACTCAACGATCTCGTGCCAACTTGATATTTACTGCTGTTCTTTTGTTAGTTACCATAGAAAACTGCTATGTTGACATCAATGACAAACATAGTCATGAATGTAACATATCATTATGATAATGATTTAATCATGTTTGTACAATACTCCTCCATAGGAGTATCATCAGCATTCATGCTTCTAACAATCTCCCCCTTTGGCATTGATGGCAATATAGATGAAAAAACATCTAGTTCCAAGAATACTAACTGTTAAAGACTGTTATCCTTTCTTTTCAAATCCTCTTCATCAATCATTCTCCCCCATTGATGTAACTTCTCCATGTATCAATTTTTTTTTCATGCTGTAATCTCTCCCCCATTTACATCAATGTCAAAGGTTTTAGTAACCATCTATCATTGTATCCTATCGAGCTCTGCAACAACTATCTCTGACTTGCTCAAGTGTCCAAAGACACTGTTCAAAACAACATTTATCAAGAGTCCTAGATGACTTTGTCCATCACAGATACTCGCCCATACAGGAAGCATCAACATTCAGTCCAGACAAATAATAGTGCTTTGTATCACTGGACTGATGAACTCTTGCATCATCTATTTTGATGTAGGTAGGGGCATAACCCCTAACATACCTCACAAATACTCAAAAGTCTCTTAGGGAAGAGGCTTAGCAAAAATATTTGTAATCTGCTCTTTGGTGCTTACATACTCCAATTTGATTTCCGCTTCTACAACTCTATCTCTCTCAACATGTGATATTGATAGAAATGTGCTGAGTCTTAGAATGCAACACTGGATTCTTAGACATATTCACTGTGCTTGTGTTATCACAATGTATGACAACAGGTTCACTGAATTCTATCCTTATATCCTTCAACATCTACTTCATCCAAACAACTTAATTACAATTGTTTGCTGCTGCAATATATTCTGCCTCTACTGTACTCTGTGAGAAACAATCCCGCTTCTTGCTTAACCAAGAGACCAATCTTCCTCGAAGAAAAAATGCTCTATCACTGGTGCTCTTTTTGTCATCCATACTATCTGCTCAATCAACATCAGTATAAGCATATAAAGTGAAGTCATTAGATCTGTCATACCATAGTCTGAACTCTGGTGTTCCCTTTAGATATCTTTATATCCTTTTAACTGTTGCATAATGTGCTTGTTTGGGATCAGCTTGAAATCTTGCAACAATTTCAACTACATTCGCTATATCTGGCCTTGTGTGAGTCAGATATTGCAATCCTCCAATTATAGATTTGTACTTTATCTGCTCAACAGTAGGTGTCTCATCCTTTGTAGATAATGCGGTTCAGTTATCATACCAACTAGTTTACATGTTTCCAAACCAAACCTTTTCAATAAATCTTTCAAATACTTAGTCTAAGAAATAAAGATTCCTTCTTTATCTTGCACAATCTGTAATCGTAGGAAGTATTTTATTTCCCCTATCATGCTCATTTCAAATTCCTTCTTCATTTCTTCTGCAAACTTGTAACTTTCATTATCATCTCCTCCAAATATGATATCATCAACAAATATTACCAAAATCATCAATCCATCATCTATTTGTTTCCAGTAGAGATTACTGTCTGCCATACCTTTGCTAAATCTAAGTTTTGTCAAATGCTTGTCCAGCCTTGTATACTAGGTTCTAGGTGCTTGATTTAAGCCATACAATGCTTTCTTTAATTTGCATACCACATCCTTGTCCTCTGTTAAAGGATAACCTTCAGGCTGTTCTATTTATACATCTTCTTAAAGTTCATTCAAAAATCACTACTTGACATCCATCTGATACACTTTGAATTTCTTATGTGCTGCATAGGCTAAGAATAACCTTATTGCTTTGATTCTTGCCAAAGGAGCATAGGTTTCTTCATAGTCTATTCCTTCTTGTTGTGAGTAACTTTTACATGCCAATCTTTCTTTGTTCCTTACAACTTCACCTTGTTCATTCATCTTGTTCTTGAATATCCATTTATTCCTATCACATTCTTGTCTGTTGGTCTAGGGACCAATTCCCATGTCTCATTCTTCACTATCTGATCCAATTATTCTTCAATAACTTGCTTCTAATAGTCATCTTTGCATGCCTCATTTGTATTCTTTGGTTCTACTTGAGATATCAAACATAGTTCTTCATTTTTCTACTTCTTGTCATCACACCTTTATCTTTGCTGCCAATGATCTACTTTAGTGGATGATTCTTTGTCATATTCTTACCAGAAGTAGGAGTTGTTAACTCAACTCTTGGCTCTGTTCTAGGTTCCAAACTTTGTTCCTGCCTTAGCTCACCTTCATTTTGCAAATCATTGTTAGTCTCAAAGAATACTTTATCATTCCTTGGTTTAGTAACAACAACATTCTCATCATCAGAATTGTAGTCAACTATTCTTTCTTGTATCCTGAATTTCTCCTCAACTCTTACACTTGCACTTTCAACAATAGTCTTAGTTCTCAAATTATAACATCTATAAACTCTGCTTTTCAATGAATAAACAAGAAACATACTTTCATCACTTCTAGCATCAAATTTACCAACATCATTATCTCTTTTGATATAACATTTGTTGCCAAAAATTCTGAAATACTTAATTGTAGGTGAGTGATCAAACCATAATTCGTAAGGGGTCTTGTTTTTGTTTTTCCTGACCTGCACTTTGCTCATAGTGTAAACTGCTATATTCACAACTTCTCTCCAAACTGTCTTCGATACATCATTGTCCGCTAACATAGCTCTTGTTGCGTTTGTTACTGACCTGTTTCTTCTTTCTGCAATGCCATTTTGTTCAAGGGTTCTAGGAGCTGAAAGTTGTCTTTTGATTCCATTAGCTTCACAAAAGATGTTAAACTCATTTGAAGTAAACTCTCCTCCCCTATCTGATCTTAAACATTTAATCTTCATACTTGATTCATGTTGAGGTCAGTTTTGTACCATTACATAACATATAGTGATTGAATACTTGACATGGAATGTCGAACACTCAATACCTCTCTTGAAAAGTTAGTACTCATGAAGACATGAGGAAAACTCCAATGTTCCTTACACATGGAGATACTAACTCAGTGATATTGATGTGATTTGCTGGTGATCACGTAGGCAGCCTTACGTTGTTCATTCAAGAGTAACTTGGATTTCTGGTGTGATGGTGATGATATTGTATGAGCGCCAAATGATGTTGATGGTGGTGATGATGGAGGTTCTAGCACTAAATAGTGTGAGGGTCGTGACGATGGGGGCAATAATGCTCCAATGACTTTTACCTTCCTAACTTTTTTAGAATGAAATTCGACTACTCAACTACTTGCTATTTTACTCCTACTCCTATGAATGGAAAGATTAGCAAATGGACGAGGATCAAATCTAATAAAAGCTAACTAGCGGCTCTACCTCCATAGATGCAATGATTCAAAGGAAAAGAACTAGTTTACCACACAAGGCTTCCTAACAAGCTACTAGGATGCTAGTGGCCTAGTTTATAAATCCCTATCAAACATCCACTAATATCACCATGCAACTATCTATCTACTTTTACTCTTACTTAGCAACTTTCTCAAAATGAAATCTACTTCAACAACTTCAAAGGAAATCTAATTCTAACAATTGGAAGTAAAAGCCATGCAATAACACCAAATGTTTTTAATCACCATGCAAGTCACAACAATGATAACGAGAGGCAATTTTGTTATTTATCTTAGCAACATTTTTCTTCGTCTCTTTACAAATGAGAGCAAATGGCCTTATATAGAGGCTCAAAATTACAATCGACGATAGAGATAAAGAGGCAAAACCAACGATCTAGATTGGATCCTACAAACCCTAATTAGGGTTGACACACCATCGGCCAATGAGAATATGCCACCTCATCAATGGACGAATGAAAAAAAAAAAAAGTGGCAATCAATGAGAAGGCACCAAAATGGTAGCCAATCAGAATTAGACACCTATCCTACCCAAGAAGAAGGAGAATTTGCCACTTGGGCTTATATCAAATGGTCTTCTAATATAGTTCTACCCTTTTCTTTCATCTTTTTAGCCAAAGTGATGAACTTCGCTAGCTTGTCGTTGACTTCCTTCATGGGAGGGCAAAGCGTATGTTTCATCTTGAGCTCAACTGAATTCATCATGTTGGTTGCTGCTCGTAGTGTTTTCTCATGATCCTTCTCATATTCTTTTGCGTATCTAATAAAGACATTAAGGGAGGCAAGGGTGCCCAAATGTTTCTTCTTGATGGCAACCTTCTCGGACTCATCCAATCTTGTTCCAAACTTTGTCTCATTGACATTCTTCTCCTCTCCACTTGAATTATCCCTTTGGTCTCTAGCCTCAAATATTTTCAAATCACTTCCTCCAAATTTGCTCTTCCTTGAAATTCGCTCTTCCTTGAGATTCACTTTTCAATTTTCACCGCCTCTAAATCAAATAAAAGAGGTAGGACCCCATATAGAATTGCTTTTGATTTTGTACGGTCCTTATGATCCTAGCCCAATCAAATCTTCTTTTTCCTTTTTCAATTTCATTAATAAAGAAGTACCTCCAGTTTTCGAATTGCATACCTTGAGCTAGGCCCATGATCCCGCTGAGAAACACAATGAGATCACCATACTCTAATTTGAAATCTGACACGGTGAGCCTTGATGATCTGGTAACTCCCTTCTTGCCCTCATGTAGCCAATCCTGCTTTAGATGAATGAAATAAGCCTCTTGGTTGTCCCGGAATAACTTGACCGCCTGATCCATCATTACCACTGTCATGCTTTTGTACTAGGGGATATTGAATGCTTCTTCGATCACTTGTCTGCCAATGTTGGCTAACACCCTCTTCTCTTCATAAAAAATGATGGATATACTAACCAAATTAGACCGGGATGCACATTCCATCACCAATTCTGGAGAAGGCAAGGTAGGAGGGAAGGTTGTCGAGTGTACAATTCCGCTTTTGTAAATCTTCTTTGCCATGGGGGATTGTCCTTCCTTCAGTCTATCCTTTAATTGTATTATATTTATTGTGCTGATATTGGTATCACTTATTTGCCTCACTTTCGAGAAGAAGGTGGTCTTAGGCATCATGTCTTCCTTGTCTTTCTTGTTATTCGTTCCCTTGGGGTTCTTGCTTGCACTAACATCTACTATCCTAGACACTTATTTCTACCCCTTCGTTCTAAATGATATGGACTGCCCTTATCAATCTCCAACCTTCTTTCTATCGATGAAATCTTCTTTGCCATGGGGGATTGTCCTTCCTTCAGTGTGTCCTTTAATTGTATCATGTTTATTGTGCTGATATTGGTATCACTTATTCGCCTCACTTTCGAGAAGAAGGTGGTTTTAGGCATCATGTCTTCCTTGTCTTTCTTGGTATTCGTTCCCTTGGGGTTCTTGCTTGTACTAACATCTACCATCCTAAACACTTATTTCTGCCTCTTCGTTCTAAGTGATATAGACTACCCTTATCGATCTCCAACCTTCTTTCTATTGATGAAATCTAACTTATTTCTGCCTCGCCAATTCCTATCACTACACTTATCAATCTCCAATTTTCAATTTAGGGGTGGGACTGCCACTTATTTCTGCCTCTTTGTTACCTTAGGTTGGACTACACTTATATCTCCCAATTTCATTCCTAGGGTGGTCTAGCTTATTTCTGCCTCGCCAAGTGTCCTATTATGAAATCTACACTTATCTCTCCAAATTTCAATCTATAGATGAGATGATGAAGTGATGGATGATGAATGCAAGAATAACATAAGGGAAATGAAACCAAGCAAGAACAAGGAGTAAATTCCGCCTTTGAACCAATCTTCAGCTCTAAAATGAATTGAATTTTATTTTAATTTTACCTTTACCAATAGTCGGGCTCTCTTTGAATTTGGATCAGACCTTAAAAAAATTCAAGCCTCCTTGAAAAATCAGAATTTTAATCTCTTGGAAACTGCCTACACTCTGCCAAAAATTAGACTTTTGATCATGTGTTTCCTCCTCCAAGTAAAATCACCCAAATCTGGTGCAAAAAATCCCAGCCCTTTGCAAGAAAATCAGTCCTTTCCAATCGCCAAGCAAGAAGAAGATATTTTGTTTTGCCCCTCAAATCGTCTAGGGCAGAAATCACAGCCCTAGTTGGAAGGAAAAAAATGGTGCCAAGTCACCAGAAATCTGCCTCAACAAAAATCGCCAAGGTCTGAAAGCCTCTTCAAAACAAATCACCAAGCAAGAAATTGCCCTCCAAGAGAAAATCGCCAAACATAAAGAAGGAAGCTGCTCCAAAATCGCTAAACACATAGAATTGCTCCTTGTAAAATCTCTAAGTAGAAGGCTGCTGCTTGCAAAATTGCCAAACAAGAGAGGAAGGCTGTGATGGAATGAAGAAATGGGAGAGGAGGAGCTCTCTTATACCACACTCTCTTCACTCCCTCAAGCTGGCCGACTAGCTCTGGAGGAGAAAAAAAATTAAATTAAATTAGTGCTTTATTAATGGCCCAACTTTAAATGCTATGCTAAAATTAATTTTGCCCATAGTGAAATTTGCACATTTAATTACCGGTTATGACCAAAAATTGCAAAATAAAATTAATAAAGCCTAGGAGATGCCAAAATTATCATTTAAAAGCGTTTTAGCAATTAAAATATCATTAAAATCAACTCTAGCAAGCCAAAATCGATTTTCAATTTTAATTTGCCAATTTCTTTCAATATTTAAAATCTTCTAGGCAATTTTAACGAATTTAATGCAAAATTTTTCAATTAAGCCCACCTTCAATTTCGCAATGCAATTTTAATTTTTTTTCCAAAATAAATCATTTTCTCTAGCATCCAAAATCGATTTTTCAATTTAATTTCACCATCACAAAATTTTCTCTTTTCACCAAAAAATAAAAACAATATTTTCCAAATAATTAAATCTAAAAATTTTCATTTTGAAAATGTTCAAGTCTATACAATTATATCAAATTTTCAAAATTTGTCTAAGTCCAAAATTTTGTATATTTATCCTGCCGAATATGATTCTCACTGTTGAAAAATATGTTGCCTTTGAAATTTGTTTGGCTTAAGGATAAAATTACAAGTTCCGGAAAATCAAGTTAAGACCGGGTGAAGAAAGAAATCCAACCACATCCCTCCTGGCCGGAAGGCATCCAAAACGTAAAATTTCCAAATCGAAAACCTTTGGACAACTCCGAAATTTTTTTCTAAGGCAATCCAGAAAAAAAGGGTCCCCAAATTTTTTGGGGCGATGGTGTGAAAACCTCACAACACTTCCTTCTCAACTCTATTCTTGAATATCTTGAACTTGTCATGCCTCAGATTTCTCTTTAAGAAATGCAACCCACCTCATTTTAGAAAAATCATCAACAATAATAATGAAGTACCTTTCACCATAGAATACTTTAGTCTTTGTAGGACCACTATGATCAGTGTGTACGATCTCCAACTTTGTTGTAGTAGTGAACCTCTTGTTGGGAAAAAAAGCTCTATTATGTTTTGCCAATACACATTCTTTGCAAATTGTGTTAATAGGCTTTACAATCTTAGGCAAATCTCTGACTGCAAACATATTACTAGTTTTCACAATGCTGTCAAAGTTGATATGACAAAATCTCTTATGCCATAACCAACTGTCATCTACCTTTGCAACCAGACATGTCATTTCAGTGGGATTCAGCTGAAATACATTACCTCTAGATCTGATTCATGTTCCAATTACCCTTTCATCTTTGTCTCTAATGATCATGCATGTCTTCTCTATACTGATAACCTTTATCCACTAGTTGTCCAACACTCAAAAGATTGTGTTCCAAACCATCAACAAAATATTCATCCTTAGTATTAGTCTTACCATCAAGAGTTATAGATCCAATACCTTTAACATGGCAAGCTGCATTGTTTCCAACTTTGACAATGCCATTATCGTAACTTTTGAAATTAACAAACTTGTTCATATCACCAGTCATATGATGTGAACAACCACTGTCAATTATCCAATCAAATTTCTATTCAACTTGTGATATTAAAACCATTTTCTCTGGGCTTTCTTCTTTAATAGCCACAAATCCTATTTCATCATCACTGACACTTACTGTTTGTTCATCAGATTCATCTTCTTCATTAACATACAAACAATCTCTATCTCTTCTAGGTTTGTACTTTTTTTTATACTTTTTTTCTCTTTTAGGACACTTAGATGCATAATGACCAAACTCATTACAAGTCCAACCTTTAAAGATTTTCGTACCATCTTTTTCTCTTCTTACAAGAAGGGCTACTCCTATCTTTTTGTCTTCATTTGATCTGCTATTGCTAGCAAATCTAGCACTTGTGCTCCTTGATAGATTAGGTCGAATATTTAGGGCACTGAAGGGTGTCTCTGTTCTAGACAATTCTGAAGACTGTCTAAGCTCATTCTCAACTGTTTCAAGTCTCCCAAGTAATGTTTCCTTGGTGAAATCTTTGGTACAAGTGATCAACGACTGTATCATTTGAACTGTTTGCTTAAATGGTGGCATTAAACTCTTCAATACCTTCCAAATCACCTCATCATCTTCCTTGGTTCCTCCTTGAGATTCGATACCTGCAATAATTTTTGATATTTTGCCTACACATGTAATTATAGATTCATTATCCATCATTTTAGCATCTTGAAATGCACAAATCCAGCTTTGTAGCCTCATTTTTTTAAGAATGTTTATCACCTTCAAAACTATTTTCCAAAGCTATCCAAATCTCATGAGATGTATCAAGTGTTTTTACTTGATTGTACTCTGTTTTAGGAAGTGCAGACAATAATGCTTCTCTAACTCTCATGTTGCACATAAAAAGTTCTCTCTCATCTTCGGTACAAGTTTCTAGCATACTTTTAGCAATAATTTTCTTTTTTGATTGTCAAAATCTAATATCTTGGATCCATACACAATAGATGTGTCTTCATCTTTTCCTTCTAGGTGTCATAATTTGTTCCGTCAAACTTCGGACTATCCTTTTTGAATATGCTAGCCATGGCTCTCCCAAAGTTGTTAAACTTTATGTTCAAGGACCTGCTGCTCTAATACCAATTGTTAGAAATAATAGTCCACCAAGATAATTGGGGGGGGGGGGTGGTGGTGGGGTGAATTAATTATCCAATTAAAATATATATCAACCTTAATTAATCGTAACCATTCAATCAAAATAAACAACAACCATAACAAGATGTGCATACACAATTACACTAGATTGTTAACTAGAGAAACCCTTGATCAGAGGGAAAACCCGAGTGGGAATGATGCCCACAAAGATATATTGATATATATATTCCTTGTTAGAGGATGAACCTTGTTAGGAGTCTATAAACACATTCAGTACATAAGAGTCCCTGTTAGGAGACTTTGAATCCTTGTTAGATGATTCCAACCCTGTTAGGAGTTGTGCCAACCTTGTTAGGAGTTGTAGAAGACAAAAGGACCCACTGTCCAAACAACTTCTGGGGCAAGACCACTGAACTTCATTGTCCAATTGATCTCTCAACTATTCTTTGCAGAATAATTGCTCGTATTGTGCTTTATCCTCTTTCCTCTGTCTTGTCAACTAGACCAATCACTGTCAGACCTTGTAGACCAAGTCACAAACCTCGGATCCAAATATCAAACCACGGATCTCAAAATAAAACCTCGGCAACGAAGTTTTCTTCAACTTCGCTTTACTCTGCTTATCTTCACAATTACTCAACATTCATCTCTTTTCTCTTCTTTTCCACTCTTTGTACTTCTTACAATCCTTCATACATAATAAAGGAAAATGTCCTTTCTTTATATCGAGTCCATAAAACAATTCCCTTGAATCGGCTATTACACCTTTTCAATTAATTATTATAGGACCACATTAAGAACACATTTTACTTAGCGATAACATCAATTTGTCGCCTTGTAATTTGAATAGCTTTCTGTATGTGTAATATTATGATGAGCGAGCTTAGCCATGTCATTTCCAACATGTCTTCTACACACCTTTAATCTTGCTTTTCAGAATAACAACTCTGCTAAAAGATATAACAAGTTTACCAGAACATGCTTCTGTAAACTCTATCTCAGAACAATCTTCACCAAAACTTGCATAACTTATTCCAAACTTAATATCTTTTGCTGTCGAGGTTAGCTGCATATACTAGACACCTAGTAGTATCTCCCTTTAACTTCACTAGTGAAAATACTCAACGATTTGTGTGTACCAACTTGATCTTTACTGCTGTTCTTCTGTCAGATACCACATAAAACTGCTATGTTGACATCAATGACAAACACAGTCATGAATGTAACATATCATCATGATAATGATCTAATCATGTTTCTACAATACTCCCCCATAGGAGTATTATCAGCATTCATGCTTCCAACAACATCATCTTTTCGTAGTTGTTTCATATGGTGAAGCAAAGCTTGATTATAGGAACTTACTCATTTAAGCATCATCCATTGACATCTTTTCCCTTAGATAGCTTAGATTACTCTAAATCCTTCATCCATTTTGTCATTTTTTGGGAGTCAAGCTTCCAATCACTTTCAGGAGAAAAATGAATAAAGCTCAGGAAGAATAGTAAAAGCCTTGCTTGATTACCAACATATCATATCATTAAAATGAGTTATATCCAACACAAAGTCACTTGTTCGTATTATAAACCTTGGAATCAATTCATTTGACCGCACAATTGCCATATCATCTAGCATTTAGGGTTTCCTTGTTCGAGACAAAATATAATACTTGGTATTTTATTCTGGACGTTGGGGTGATCACAAACTCACATCAATAGGTATGTGAATTATTTTCACATCACTCATGCACATTAACACCATAAAACATACAAATCAATGATAATAAAGTGATCGACGTTAAGCTTTTGAAATGAGTTCATTTTAACCATGCATTGCAACTTGCTATCAACAAATTACAAATGGTATGAATATAAGGTTTCACCATGAATAAACAACACAAATCTTCCATTTAACTACTTAATTTGATATAGACAAAATCTAAACTTATGAGAAGCAGAAAACCATGCTGACACTCCAAAATCACACAAGTATTCACTGAGCTCTTACTGAATTCACATTCTTTCTGCAGTATCTCAGCAACATCTTCACATTAAGTTTCTCATCTACCAATGAAATTGGCAAGCCTTTATACAGGGATTTCAGTTACAACCAAGGGCCCAAATTGATTCAAGATCAACGACCAAGATAATTTAAAGGAACCCTTATTCGGGTTTTCTTTAACTACTACATATAGACATTAAATACTAGCCAATGAAAATATGGCATCCTCTAATGGCGACTAGGGAAATTCTATACCACATAGGATCATAGTAAACTATCTTCTAAAAGCACGTGTCCTTTATTCTTTTCCTTGATTTCAAATTCATTGAACGTGGACATGATGATGATGTGAAATGATTTGATCGATCGAAAATTAGTGGATGTCACATCAGCTTATTTGTCACAAAGAAGTCTTTTGCATTTCCAGCAAAATCTGTTGACACTTAACATTCCTAACCTTGATTAACTCTTTTGAAATTGTCTTCCTTAGGCTTCGTTTCATATGTCTATCTCTTCTTTGATTGATCTTCTTCTCTGTCTTCCCTCATTTTTGAAGTGTTTTTCTTCACGATTCTGATCTCGAATGCCCTTAGCCTTGATCTATCTCGTGGTTGTTGACTTGGGCTTTGGTGCTTGCATTTCCATTTTCATTTTTTGCCGTTATCCTCTTGATCTTGTCCTTGACCTTCTGTTCCATTGATTAGCCTTTCAAGTCATAATCATCTTCAAGTTAATTCTTGGATTTCTAAAGGAAATCCATGTATTTATATAGCATCTTTAACTTGTGAAACTATCTCTCCATATTGTCTTCTTGATCTTGAATTCCTTATCATCTTCATCTTCAAACTTGATCCTTGAGCCAATTCTCTTGAACATATTGATGCCTTCTTTTGAGTTTAGGAGCTTTCTCAACACATTTCTTTATATGACTCTATTTGTGAAAGCTCCCTTTTTGTCCTTCATGCAATCAGCATCATTCGATCATCACCACCGTGCATCTTGCAAAGCAAAATAAAACACTTGGATCAAAGTAACTGATAAAACAGAATACAAGTGGATTTTTTGAAGAACTTGTAAACTTTTTATGATAAACAATTCTTCAAAGAATAGAATTTAAATCTTCAATAGAACTTGCATTTGGATGAGAAAATCTGATTTCATTCTTTAAAATCTTAATTTGGAAACACCTTGAAATTGTTGATGCAAATCTGGAAATACACTTTTATGCTGATGGACTCACTTTATTTCTGGCCTACATTTCATTTTTCTGATTTTGATTGCCTTGTTCTAACTCAAATTTTGCATTGAGCCTGGAATTGAATTTGCATTGGATCCGATTTAGCCATAATTCTGTCCATGATTTCGAATCTTTCTTGGGAATTCTGACTTTAATCTTTCTGATTTTCGCTGCTTAGGTTTGATTGCAACTCAAATTTCAGGCATAGAAATTGCACTTTAAGGTGTAAATTCACTCTATTCACTTCTTAAATTTGCCCTTAAAAATAAAATTGTGCTCGAAATTGCTAAAGTTATGCAATGAATTTTTTCTTGATTTGATCAACTTGTTTGTCGATGCTTAGACAATTCTGCGTTGATTCTGAGATTTGTATCTCTGGCCCTTGATCCACTCGTGAATGATATTGAATTTGCATTTGATTGATGTTCGGATGATTTCCTTGGGCTCTCTTACATAGTACACATGATTCTTGATGAAGGGGTGCAACCTAATTCAAGGAGAGCCAACCTTATCCTGTTTTTGATTTTGCTTTTAAATTGTTCATGTCTTCCTTTGAGTGGGTCTTAACTTTTTAGGTGGAAACGCTAGTGCAAGGAGGGTGCGTTTGAGAGTTCTAGGTGGAAGTGTGACTCAAAATAGGGGTCAATTTCACCTTCTAGGTGGAAATGGTGACTTAAATTAAGGGCCAATTTCACCTTCTAGGTGGAAATGGTGACTTGAAGTTGGCTACAATTGAAACCTTTAGGTGGAAATAAAGGCTTGAATGAGGGCATGATTTCACAATAAAGAGGAAATTGCCAAGATATGGTGTATGCAATCTAGCAAGTTAGGTGGAAATAACCAAATTTGAGGGTGGACTTCCACATTTTAGGTGGAAATTTGCCTTCTTTTGATTCTGATCTGCACTTTAAATTGTGGAAATGTGCCCTAAACTTGATCAAATTTGCTCTTCTTTATAGATTCACACCTTTACTGAGTTCTGATCTGAATTTGATGGATTTCTTGTTATGGCTTATTTGAAGTTTCTCTGGGACCTGCAAGTAATTTACTTTTGTTGCTGAAGATCTTATTTCAATTGCCTTCAATTTGCCTCAAGTTCGAATTAAGATCTATTGGAAGTCACACTTACAAATTTGTCTTCCAATATGCTTCTAATTTGCTAGGGGTTGCTTGAAATTCACCTTGTTCTGCCCTAGATTGGCAATTATCTGCTTTTGTGTTTGCCTTGATTTTCTTTTTCGAGTTATGTTTGAACTGAAACCCTTGCTCCGTATATGCACTCACTTGAAATTGGAATTATTGAGTTGCAAAGGATCGTTGCAAATGTATTTGCACTGCTGAAGATAAGGAACGTTTCAAATACAGAACTGTTATTGTTCTCTAGATCTTGCTTTGTATTTATTGATCGATACTTGCGGGAATGAATTCATTTGATATTTAGGATGCTGGATATGAAAGTTTAATAGAGGGTTGTCCTTTAGAAAGGGAAGATTGCCCGCCTAGAGGATTTTGTCCTCAGGATTAACTAATTTCTACCCCTGCTTTAAGAGCCCAAGCTAGATTGAATTCGAGAGTTGAGTCCTTACAAGGTAAAGGTGAACTTGAACGACAAAGTAAGAGGAAGTTGAGACAAGAATATGGATGAAGTAAAGTGTCAAAATCCTTCAGTAGGGGTGGAATCCACTTGTCACCAAGGATTTTAATCCTCCTCTCCCATCCTTCTCTGCCCAAATTATCTTCGAAATCTTGAGGCCTCCAAAATTCTGTTATAATAACATCGATGAGTAGTATTTTTTTGAATGTCTAATGTGAATGGAGGTATTGAGTATGTAGTGAAGAAATTTGAAAGCGTGTAGGGAGAAATTTTTGAGGCCATGCAATCTCTGATCAAGTTGATGTAAAATCATCGGGCCTTCCACATTTTCACCCAACTCCATGACTCAATCCCTGTGAGTGCAATATTTCTGCTCATCCTTAAAGTATATTAAATTTGAGGCAAACCTCCTCCACTTGTGAATTGGAGGGTAAATTGTGAGAATGAAGTTAAACCCTTAGAAAGAATTGAGTCTAATGTAAAGGGAGATGATGAGTATTTGGAAATGACAGGGAAGATTCCTCAATGGAGAGTAAATTTCACCCTCTAGGGAGGATTTTATCCTCTTTGATGTCTAAATTTTGCCCAACCCCAACACAAATCCTCAGTCTTAGTCAATTTCTGCCGTGCCATTTAAGGTATTCCTTTGAGCATCACAAATTGCAATCACCCAATAACGAAAAGACAAGCTGTGATTAATGATGACTAAGGATACATAATCCTTGAGGAGGATTAAATTTGTCCTTCATGGGGGATTCATCTTGTTTCATCAACACCTAAGTCACAAGGTTCGAGTTCAAGTTCGACTGCTATGAAGTTCGGATGAAGTTTGACAAGGCAGGAAAATTGAAAAACAAAAATCGATATTAAATTCACCTTGTATAATTTTCAAAAAAATATATGTATATATATTTTTAAAAATGTTTATAAGTTTAATGAAACTAACTTTTCAAATCAAATCTACAAAACAAAACATTTCTCCAACTGCATATCCAATAAATTATCAAAATAGTTTGACATTACAAAATAGATTTGAAATCATTAAATAAAAAATATCATTTATTATTTATAAGATATAAGCTATATAAAACATGTGAAATAAATCATATGTTAAAACATAACAAAATAAAAACAGCTAAATTATTTAAAATATAAAATTGAAGTATAAAAAAATTATTTCTGTTTACTAATAAGCAAAATTTTAAAAATTTCTTTCTATTTAATCTTATACAATAAAAAATACTTTACTAAATGGTATTAATAATCATAACTAAACATACAAAACATTAATATACTACTAATAATAAATAAATAAAATATACATACACAACATTAATATATTACTAGTAAAAAATAAATAATATATAAATATTTTCATAAAAACAATACATAAAATATTTTGTTGATAAAAATTAATAGAAATAGCATATATTATAAGAAATGTTGAAACTTGTAATAATATTTCATTGTTGAATAAGAATAAATAAAAAAACTATTAAACTTCAAACCCAAAAAACAAAATGAAATCTTGATAAATATGTTACATAGCCGTCCATCGATGACTGGGAAAGTTTGGAAATGGCAGAGCTGCTGCTGCTGGGAGATCGTTGGGCAAGGCAGAATAACAACCATTGGGTGTCAGGATGAATAGTCAACAAAATGAATGCAAGCTTCGATCGCTGAGCAGAGGTGAAGAGCAACCAAAGATGAACAAAAAATTTCAGAGACCAAAGATGAACAACAGTTTCAGATGCCAAAGATGAACAGTTGCTGCTGTGCTAGGTTGAACAATAAACCTCAGACGCCTTCAGACACATTGTTTTATGCAAAATGATGAGGGAAACATTTCTGTACGAATCTTTAGACGAATTTAGCGATTTTTTTTTTCATTTTTTTGGGTTTGCCGAATTTCAAATCTGAAGCTGAAAATTCAGAGAACCCTGTGCCTTAGATCAACACACATTGTCCTCATCTCTAGAGTGTCAACTTTAGGCATAGTTGGGAACTAATAACCAAGTTGACCTCACCATGGTGTTCGTGTCGCTTCATTCACATCTCTTGTATAATAGAGGCCAAGTTAATTCATTTTGCTCCAAATCAACATTTTCTTTTCCTGCTATTTGATCAACAAAGTTTTCTAAAGTTAGCAGTGATTTTTTTAGGAAAGATAACAATTCTATTAGTTGTTCAAAGGGACATTGAGTTGGTTTGAAGGTGACAACTTGGGATTATTAAGGATCCAAATAACTTTGAAGCAAGATGCTATGCTTTAAATTGAGACCAATGAGAGCAAATTAATAAAATTAATAAGTTTCAATTTACTGAGAGAGTTACTCGAGTGCTATTTAGGGGGCTTCACTCTAAGTTTTGGTGTTCTTCTATGAGTAATCAAAACACCATTGAGGAGAAATCTGAGACTAAAGCTCCAACTTCCTTCTTGTAAAGCACTTGAATATAGAATGGGGATTGAATAAATTGGATAAAAACTCAATTTAAATCTTTATCTAAAGGTAGCAAATCCTAATTAAATAAAAGGGTGAATTATTCCAATGACATCATCTTTACTTGTGGAACCTTCTTAATTTTCTTTAATTTGAGGAAATTATAAGTTCTTTTTCAAACTTGGGTAATAAAAAGGATTCACCAAGGCATTTAAGGGATTTAGCAAGTCTAACTTATTAATTTCAAATTTGAGTATTATCGTTGGCTTGCTAATTAAAATTCTAAACTCCAAAGTTTGATTGATGATTTGCAATTGTGGGAAGGAGGTATTTTATTTCATGAAAGTTTTTAAGTTTCTTCATTTTTCTCATCATTTTGTGAACTTAATACATCTTTTTCCCTTATTTTGCAAGATGATCCTCATTGGTGAAGAAGGCTAGGAAATACTTGAGATTCCAAGTGGATGCTATAGGATAAGAATGGTGAGGTGGAATCGGGGTGTCTTCTCCAATAAAAAAAATACAGATTCATACACTTTCTATCAAAACATGCCATGTATCCAATTTTCTCATATGTTAGAAAACTCATTGTAATTTTCTTATTGGCCCATGTTTTGTAACCTCATGTAATTGGTTGCAAATTCGGCAACCTTAATTAGGGTTTGTGGGAATGAATCTCAGCCCTCAATCTTGAATTAGTCTTAGCACTTCATTGTAATTAAACAACTATAAAAGTCCAAGGCCTTCTCATTTGTTAGGGGGAAAGTTAGACAATGGTAGTGGAAGTAGAAGCTAGAGTAGAAGGGCTAGGTAAGGGAAGGTGTTACTTTTATGAGGATCACTGCAAATGTAATGTACGCCATGCGTTTTCCAAAGGTAACGATGTCTTGCATTTATTTTGCAAATAAACCAAAAAGAGACATGTCTATTCATTATTAGGTAATTAATACAATAACAAATTATATAGATCATTATTATATTAATTTTTCTCACATAATAATACTTAGATATATATAAATTATACCTCATTTATATAAATCATATCTCATATATAATAAATATATGTATATATATGTACAATAGTATTATCTAGTATTATCTCATAGGTTTAGCTGATTGAGGCTACCAAAAATCAACACTCCCTCTTAGCTAGGGAGGATAAAACAAGATATAGTATTACCTCGATGTACAATCAAGAACGACAAGTTTTAAGGATATCTTTGAACAAAAGATATCCACCATTTAGATATCATCTCATGATATCAAGAGTAATGGCCTTTGAATGTCAAGTCATATGACATTCACCAAGTACCCTAAAAATGTTCATAAGGTATGTGGACATGTATCCTCAATGATACTTACCATTGGAACATTCATGGTCTATTTAAGGAACTTAATCCACAATGCAAGATATAATCTACCATGATCTGTCTCAAACATCATAAAATGTCCATCATAATAGAAGGCCATGGTCTGTTTAAGGAACTTAATCCACCTTGCAAGTTATAATCTACCATGATTTGTCTTAGACATCATAAAATGTCCATCATAATAGAAGACCATGGTTTGTTTAAGGAACTTAATCCACCATGTAAGTTATCATCTATCATGATCTGTTTAGATATCATAAGATGTCCATCACAAAAGAAGGCCATGGTTTGTTTAAGGAACTTAATCCACCACGCAAGTTATAATCTATCATGATCTTCTTAGATATGATAAGATGTCCATCATAGTAGATTAAGTTATTGACAGATCGTCACCTTCCAATAACTTCTACAGATACAAGTGATAATCATTTGGAAGTCATCACTCATGATTTTCATAGGGGATAGGCCCATTAAAATCATGTAGTCACACACATGGATTTTTTAATACTCCCTTCGAATATGAATCATCCGAGCTCCACATCCAATGTTGCTTTTGATAAAGTGTTAGACTCCCTTTGAATCTAATATCAATCTTCCTTTTCCTGCAATAACATCCCTAGAAAAAAAGGAAAAGATCAAGGCAAATAGCTCTTATAGTGCATATAGAAATACAAATAGGAGATTAACTACAAGAAGTAAATAAAGGTAGTTCACAAGATATAATAATCAAAAAATACTTATCTCTTGTAGTCAAAGGATAATGTCCTTCAGACAATACTTGATCCATTTTAGTACTACTAATTCTCACGTATGTATTCTTTATTTCCATATATACATATTTCATTACCAAAACAGTTATGGTATCAAAAGACATATATCTCCATTACTAGAGATCACATATTTAGATTTATATTAGCTCACCATAATATAAAAATTTAAAAAAAATGTTTGTAATGATAATACTTGAAATTGATGTTAATATTCTAATAACAAATGTCTTTTTAAATATGTGCATATGTATATTATAACTCTTCATCATATATATTCATAAATGAATAAGATAATTTTATGTTTCTAATGTAAATTATATATAATGATATATACTAAACACGTATAACTATACTTGCTTTTTACCTTTCTCTGCCCATATGTACCTTGGTTGTCTTTTTATTATATTATATCAGTGTTATTTTCTTCCCACTTGATTAGCAGTGAGTCTCCCTATTGATGTGGCATGTGGAATTGTTCGTATTGCTTGACAATGTACGAGCATGTCGGTTTTAAATATGGGTCCGATGCTTTCATATTTCTTCCTTGTCCATATTGTGGCGAGCTCTTCATTCAAATCGAATTCTTGCCTTATTTTATCTTAAATGTTTTACAACTGTTGATGTTCAAATCACTTAGGCTTGACTTCGGCTATAGCTCTTATATTGGGTCTACCATGCATGGCCCTGCCACGTAGTGGAAAGCTGGTCCATTAAAGGTCTTTTCAAATATTTTTCTTATTCCTTTGATGCAATCCTATTCCTTATCATTTGGTGGGCCTTCCTAGAATATTGATGTGGCCACTTATCTTGTTTTACCATTATTTGTTGTGTGAGATGGTGCTTGAATTATTGCTTTCATGGATGTTGCCTTCGCATTAGGACTAAGTGTTTATGCTCTAAATTAATGTGCCTTCATGTTTGTTTCCTCTCATGAGTGATTTGGGGGTCCTTTTGTCTTCTGGATTTCGCAGATTGTGAACCCACACCTTACTACATAATTATGGACTCATACTCCCTTACAGAGTTGTGGGTTGACACATTGTGTCCATATGTTGACTGTGCTTCTTGTTCTATCCTTGTCCTATCTAACAGCAGACTGGCTTGGTTTCACCCGTGTGCTAGTTTTCCTTTACTTTCAAGTTGCAAAAAAAACTTAGATGCTTAATTTGGAGTTATAGTCATTTGTGTTGATTATTTGTCTTTGCAATCTTCATTTGCAGCCTTGCTTTGATACCATGTTATTTTTATGAGGATTGTTACAAATGTAATTGCACTGCTTGTACAGTATGTGTTTTCGAAAGGCAACAATCTGTTGTATTTATATTGCGAATAATCGAAGAAGAGACATGTCCCTTCATCAGACATTCACATTTCTACTTCCTTTCAACCTGACTGTGTGTTTGTTTGGCAGCAGGTTTGCTTTCAAGTTGGTTTCCTTCCTTGTTCGTGCGTGGTGGTTTGTTTGCTTTTGTACATAGTGCAGAGTGTTGGTCTTTGCGTGGTTTTGATCATAGGTTTCTAGACAAGCACAGAGTTATGGGCACAAACTTGGGCTTGACAACTTCTGTTATTGCCAATACTATTTTTCTACAGCAATTTGGATTGTTTCTAGTGCTTCCTCTTACTTCTTTCTAGACCATTGCATCTTTCAACAACTCCTGCAATCTCCGGGAACTTCTTCTTGCTGCCTTTGTGCTAGCCTTCTTATGAGGACCTCTGAGTCTCCCATCCTAGTGCCTAGCTCTGTCTTAGTACTTGCCTCTACTGTTATACCTGCGCCATCTTTAACTTAACAGAGGCTTTATGAAGGACTGATCAAAATGGAGGCTGAGAACCAACATTTGAGGGATACTGTCCAAACACTTTTTGAGACCATCATTGCTATTAAAGTGTAGGTTGATTCTAACTCGTCAATCCTCTGCAATTTCTTTGCCACACTCATTTTTGAAACAACTGATATCAAAACCCATCTTGCTACGGTCATAGAGCAAGTGGGGACCTTGACACTTTCAGAGAAAACAAAATGAGCTTGTGGTCAAGCACACTTCTCTTTTGTCTGAGGTTGAGCAAAAGACCAAATCTTGGGTGTCCATTTACATCAATCCCGAATCTGCTCCTCTTGCGGGTGTGGAAAAAGATTGTCTAGGGGCAGATTATCGAGGAGTGTTGGAGACATGCTCGTGAGCTTAACCTCAGGGTTCGGGGCCTCCCTAGTTTCACCACTGATCCTATGACAATTGGATAGTCCTTCCTCCTAGATCAGCTAGGCATCTCAAATATCCTTTTAGACAGGTGTTGGGTGGGACCGGATGGTACCCTTTTTCTTCGGTTCCTCTCACTTTCTAACAAGTTATAGGCTCTTAGATCGAAGAGGAAGCTATTCCCTCTTCCTTAAAAGATCTTTATAGACCCTGTATTGGGCTCTTACATCAGCGACACTCCTCTACGAGCTTGCAGAGACATACTAGAGCTTCTTTGCACTCACATTCAAATCCTTCTGTGACTGATTTCTTCTCGCCAAGAAAGGATTCCTAGTCCTTGTCTTTGTCTTGGCGCCTCTCTCTTCGTCTTGTTCTATCTCTCTTCTTATTCTGTACTTTAGTTGTTTGCTTTTTTCAGACACCGTTTGGTGCTTCTGTTGTTTTCAGCTTCCTGGTTGTAACCTTCTAGTCCCATAGACCTTTGATGGTCTTTCATTGGACATTAATACTATTATCTTATCTTATCTTTAGAGAAGGACCTCACTAAAGCATAGGTTGCATAGTTGAGACACTCTAGGGGATTGGTTGCTAGGGCGAGATAGTTTGGAAAGTGGGCTGTGATTCGAAACCTCAGAGCTATTATTCGTGATTCGCTTCCTAGTAGATGGAAACAAAGGCCATCTCCTCTAGCCAAATGACGATCTCGCTAGCAGTCGTATGGAAGAGAACCCTCCTTTGGTTCTCTTAATGTCAACTGCCGGAATGGTAATGACACTATTTGGCCATTACCTAGTCTATTTTTAGATGTGGTTGGTTCAGCGGATATTTCGGTTGTCATGGAGACTCATGAGAGTCCACTCTACCTTCTCCCAAGGTTTTCTGGATATTAGTGGCTATCAGTTTGCAGAGAGGAGGTTCATGCTTTTGGTGGTGTCCGTGGTTTAGGGGGTGTGACTTGTTTGATCAGGGACGACCTTGTCAGGGCTATGGTGGTGGTTCACTCTGACACCTCACCTAGATTTATGTTGATCCGGATTAGCCACACTTGTCACCACCTTAGAGACATCTTTATAGCAGTCTTATTTCCTGCCAATTACTTCTCCGTATACCATACATAGTCCGGTAGAGGAGGATCCCTTCTTCGATTTGTATGAATGCATCGTTAAGTTTTCGAGCTTGGGTGACATCATCATTCTGGGTGAATTCAACTCATGGACTAGAGGTCTTCAGACCCCTCTCCATGACCGCACTTCAAACTTGAGTTGTACTTGGGAGATTGATCTAACCAGCATGGGCTTTTAGCGCCACTCTTAGGATTGCCTTGGGCCTCTTTCGTGTTATGGTCGCTATCTCCTCCAGCTCTGTGAGTCTTTTGATTTGTTGATCCTGAAAGGTCTCTCCTACTTCCCTGGTTTTGGGCTGTTCACTTGTTGGCCCCATTGTGGAGCTTTGAGTGTGGTTGACTACGCTCTTGAGTCGACCTCTTTTATCCCCTCAATTAGCCTCTTCATCATTGCTCGCTTCCCTTTAGTTGACCACTCCATCCTCAGCTTTGTTGTCTGCTTCACCACTTGCCCTCACCCTCCTTGTTTCATCCCCCGCCCTTGCTCTTAGGCCCTCGTACCACTTTTCGTTTCTTTGAATGTGACTACTACCTCTTCACCCTCCACCTCAGACCGCTTGTCCCCACTAAGCATTGTTCGGATTCCTCCCAAGCTTCATCCTTGTTTGACCTTTTGGCTATCGGTATTTGGGAGTCTTCCCCCCTCTCCATTTCCCTCCACATTTCTCCCTCCCCCTTAGTCCCCTTAGTAAAAAATCCTAACCCATGAACTAGTGGTATGATGATGACTGTAAGTCTTTCCACCGCTCCTTGTGTGTTTCCTTTGCATCTCATTCCCCTTCCTATACTCAGTTGTACTCCTTGTATCACTACCTTCTTTGTTGCAATAAATAGTCGTTCGTGGCTTCGCAGTGTAGATCCTTCTGTGACATGCTTGCTCGCAACTCGAAAGCCTTCTAGCGTACCTTGTTCCCCTGCTACCCCCCCACCCTTCACCCTTGACTGGCACTCTTTGGTGTCCCATGCCTCCACTCTTCACGATATCCTTGGCTAGCTGCCCCTTCACCCCCTCCACTGCCATCCTTTTACTCTACCGCTTGTGAGGTCAAATTCATGAGATGCAGTAGAGTAGCTGATGAAGAAGGATTTAAGGTAGAGCTTTTTAAGTAAAGTATTTTGATTTTGTGCTCCTTTCTTTCGGTGCTCTTCAACTAAGTGGTTTGCATTGGGTTCCCTCATTCATGGTCGAGACATATGATTTATCCGATCTACAAGTCCTGGTTGGTTCTGGACCTCAGCAATTACAAGACCATTATGATTGGGCATACCTTTGCCAAGCTTTACGCAACAGTCTTGAATAACGTTCTTTCCAGACAGCTTGACAAGAGACAGTGAAGGGCTAAGAGGTCAGGCTGGTTTTTGTATCAACTTCTAGACTATGGATCACATATTGAGACTGTGGGCTATCATTGAGAAGGCTTGACATCATGTTGGGAAAGTCTACTGTTGTTTCATAGACTTTCGTAAGGCTTTTGACTCCATTCCTCGGGTGGGCCCTTTTCCAAAGGCTCAGGGACATTGGTACTTCTGATACTCTTCCGACAACGATTATGAGAGTTTATGAGACAATGGTTGGCAGATTTAGGACTGTTGAGGGTTTCTCTGATTTAATTCAAAGCACCATTGGGGTGAAGCAGGATTTCCCTCTCCCCCTCTCTCCTTTATTAGGTATCTATATTGATGAGCTCAAGGACTTCCTCAGTGAGGCTTTTCTCCCCTGGATTGTCGCTACATACACCAGGTTCTGATCTCCATTCTCCTCTTTGCTGATGATGTGGTCATTTTAGCTTCCTTTCCAAAAGGGCTCTAGAGGCTTATTAATGGGTTGGCCTATTTTTGTGACCGACGTCAACTTGTTGTGAACTTGAGCAAGACTCAGGTTATGGTCTTCAACTGACTGAAGACCCTGCATCATCACTTCAACTTTCAGGGTTAGGCGATTGAGATTGTCTCATTATACACTTATTGCGTGGTCAAGTTCTTTGATCCCCGTTTCAACACGAGACCTGCCCATTGGCCCAGGGTTGCCAAGGGAATGGGTTCCCTCGCCTTACTAGAGAGAGTGCTTCAAGCATCACTTTTAGGACACCAAGTTCAAGTTATATATCTTGGACTCATTGGTCAAAGAGACAATTTTATACGGCTTTGTGGTGTGGGGGCTTCTTCTTGATTCAGATTGAGCCTGGGTCAAGTGGGTCCAGATCCCTTTCCTTTGTTGTATTATTAGATGTCATTAATACACTCCGCACAATATTGTTTTGGCCGAGTTTGAGACTCACCCTTTCAGGCTTAGCGCCTTAGTCACAGGGTTTGCTGAATTTTTGGCTCTAGGTTCAAAATTTTGCGAACCAATAAATAATGTTAAAATTTCATTCATGTTCGTCGTTAATTCGTACAAGATTTCTTTTTAGGGTTTTCCGAAAAAAAAGCTTGTAAAACCATGCCTTTCGTCTATTAAAAGTGCATCCGTTTAAAGCTCTGCAGGGAGAAAAACGATTGTGTCTTCTAGCTTTGCTACAAGAAGATGATTGTCCTCCATTTCCGACTATGTCTGCGTTTTTATGCATCTCCGATTTTTTGCGTCTAGTGTGGTCGACAATGGGTTTGTGTTTCTTCCAGCATGGTCGACAGTTGTCTACCAGAAGTCCATCTAATTTTTTCATTTATTGGTTTAGGTTTGAAATTATTTATAACATTATTATTATTATTATTCTTCTTTTAATAGGTTATGATAAGGTTCTTTTTATTATTTTTTAATTAAACGGAAACGTTTATAATAAATAGCATAATAATAAAAAATAAACGAACATATAATAATAAAAAATAAATTCATAAATATATAATAATAATAATAACAATAAATAAATTCATAAACGTATAATTTTTTTTTATGAAACTCATAAACATATAATAATAAATAGCTTATCTTTATATATTTTTAAAAGTTACATAAGGCGAATTTAATGTTGATTGTTTCGATTTTTTAACTTGTCAAACTTCATAGTTGTCGAATTCGAACTTGAACTCGAACCTTGTGACTTAGCTTAGCGCTTTCTTCAATCTGATCTGGTTCCTTTACTGCCTCAAGGGCTTTGCGGACTCTGCAAATGGTCACCACAGATACTCCTACCTCTCATACTGCTCCTCTGTTGATATTGTCAGCTCTGATTTTGTGAGTAGGGCTCGTTGTTGGTATACCCAAGCCACTACCTTATTGGGCTTGGTCGAGATTGAGATTGATCGTCTCCCGCCTTACCAGTTCTCACTGAATGCTCCCCTCACAACATGAGTTGAATGGGTATGTTAGACTTGACATATATAGACAGTACATCACTACAACCTGAATTAACCCTCTTGGGGGTCTGTGTCCGCTGATGGCCTTCTATTTTGAGCACTTTTTGGAGATCCTTGATAGGGTTATTGTGTGTCCTTTCTACTTGAGCCGATGCTCAAGTCACGCTCCAGATTTCTCCGGGGTCCTTCATAGTCGGTTCTTACCAACTTTGGTGCTAGACAGATCTAGTTGACCAGAGGCAACCAAATTTGTTGCTTTTGCACCTTGTTGGAGATAGATACTGAGATCCATTTGATCTTCTGGTAGCCCATATACTATGAGATCAAATGCAAGTTCCACTGCTTATTCAGAGATTATAGATCCCTTTCATCCTTTATCAGATATTTTGACCAACGGTGTTTAGCGCTTTACCTTTGGGAGACCTCACAGCTCCGTGACCACACTTACAGCTAATGTTTCCTTAGAGTCAGGCCTCAGATCAGCTTGTCATTGCCTTTTTCCCGCCCATGTCCCTCCCCATGGGCATGAAGCAACCGCATGCTACACACGTCTCCGGGCATACCAGATCGGTTAGACCTCGTTGTGGATTTACCAATCAATGACACCCAATCTCCAGTGTTTCTTAAAGACATGCCCGGACCGCTGGTCGTCCCGAGCCTTATCCTTGGATTTCTTTTTATCGAGAAATGACATCTAGTCCTTCTCTCGTCTATTGTTGTTCCCTTTCTTTGCTTTCTTGTTTGCTCTTTTTTGGACATCGTTTGGTGCTCTTGCTGGGTTTTTTTTCTTTCTTGTTGTAATCTTCCAGGCCCTTGGACCCTTTTGTTGTTCTCTTGTTGGACATTAATATCATTAACTTATCTAATAACTTCTATACGATGACTCTTCTCGCAACCCGTGACCTTTTCTCCACCCCCCCCGGCGATTTATTGTTCCAAGGTTTGTTGTGACCAAAGCTTATCCTGCTACGACCATTGCCCAGTCTGCAGGTGACCTTCTCTGTTATGACCAAGTTATGATTACGGGTGATTGTTGTGCCGTGTTCTCTTCTATTGGGTCGTGTATGCGGTTGATCCTCCTTTCAGCGCCTTAGCTTTTCACTAGTGGTCTCTAGGCTTCCTGTAAGGTTTGAAACTTCACACTTTTGCCGTGATTGCTTCCTCCACATTTTTCTTGGATATTGGATCTCTCTGTACACTTGCACTTGGCTTATGAGCTCTTGTCTTGCTAGGTCCCAAACATGTCTGATAGTGGGGATTGCTCATCACAAGGTCCGCATCTGACCTACCAATAGCTTTGTGATAGGATTTCCAAGCTAGAGGTGGATAATTTGCAATTAAAACAGCAAGTTATCACATTGACTGATACTATTTCAGAGCTCAAGAATACCACAAGCTCCAACTTGTCTTTGCTTCATGGCTTTTCTAATACTTTCACCTTCGAGACAACAAGTCTGCAATCCAATATTCAGTCCATTATCGCTCAAATTGAGGGGCTGGATACCATCGAAGAGGAACAGTCAGTTATAGCAGCAAAGCACTCTTCTCTTATCTCGGAAATCAAATAGAAAGTTAAGTCTTGGGCCTCTCTTTGCAATAACACATCACTATGCCTCTTGCTTCTTTTGACAAGATGTTTCAAGGGAAGATTAAAGATGAGTGTGTGAGGCAGGTTCGTGAGTTCAATCTTCGGGTTCGTGGTCTCCCTCCTTCAGCTGATCCTCTCTCTATTGGACGCTCCTTCCTTTGCTATAAACTTGGTCTCTTCGATATCACCTTGGATAAGTGTTGGGTTGGTCATGGCGATGTCCTATTTATCTGGTTTCTCACACTTGCAGACAGACTCTGGGCTCAAAGCTAAGGGGAAGTTGTTTTCTCTTCCTTTTAAGATCTTTCTAGATGAAGATCTTACGAAGGCTCAGGTTGTAGAGCTGAAATAGGCTTGTGGTGTTGTTGCAGAAGCTAGATGACAGGTAAATTGGTAGTTATTAGAAATCTCGAAGCAGTTATTCAAGATCCCTCCCCCTAGCGGATGGGAAGAGCGATAGGTCTCTAAGACCTAATGACGGTCCTGCCAGCAGTCAGACAAGAGGGAGATCCCCACTTGCTCTCTTCTTATTAACTGTTGGAATGGTAATGGCTCTTTATGGTCATTACCCGGTCTTTTGCGTGATGCTATGGGGTCTGCGGATATACTTGTCATTACCGAGACTCATGAGAGTCCTGCACGTCCTCTTTCGGGGTTTACAGGTTACCAGTGGTTATTTGTTTGTAGAGAGGAAGTTTGTGCTTTTGGTGGGGTCCATGGATTTGGTGGTGTGGCCTGCTTGGTTAGATATGATATTTTCAGTCGTACTTCTATTGTCCACTCTGATACATTTGCCAGATTTTTGTGGGTCCACATTGATCGTAAGAGTCGCCGTTAGAAAGACTTCTTTATTGCTGTTTGTTATTTCCCACTTGCTTCATCCCACTATGCTATACATGGTACTGAGGACAGGGACCCTTTTATTGATTTTAGCGAGAGTGTTTCTTAGTTTGCTGCTTTGGGAGATATCATGATTCTCGAGGATTTCAATGCGAGGACCAGGCAGCTCCAAACTTTGCTCTATGACCTTAGTTCAGATTCCACCGCTCCATCGAGATTGATCCAACTACTGTGGGGCTTCAATGTACTTCTGATGATGCTTTTGCACTGATTTCTAGTTATGGTTGCCATCTTTTGCAGCTTTGTGAGTCATCTGGATTGGTGATCCTTAACAGTCTTCCCTCCTTTCTTGGATCAGAGATCTTCACTTGTTGGCCTCATTGTGGTGGTGCTAGTGTGGTTGACTATGCCCTCACTTCTCCCTCCTTCACCCCTCTCATCCATAGCTTCACCATCTTTCGCCTTCCTCTTGTGGACCATGCTCTCCTTAGTATTTGTACTTGCATCTCTTCTGCTTCGCCTCCTCTTCAGTCACCTCACCACTCTTTAGCCACTGTTCGTTCACCCATTTGCTTTCGTTCCCTCGACGGTGATGGTGAGCTCTTTTCCTCTCATCTTTTGAGACTCCTTAATCCTGCATGCTTTTCTAGCTCTTGTGAGGCCTCCTCCATGTTTGACTTGATTGTGACAGCTATTTGGAAGTCCACCATCCTTTCCATACCTCACTGCCCTCCGCTTCCCCTCCGCAGTAAGCGCTGTAACACTTGCCTTATGAACCAATGGTTCGATGTTGACTGCAAAGCCTTTTATTGCTCAGTGGCTTTTGCTTTTGAGGTACACTCCCCCGACTTTAGTCACCTTTGCTCGTCCAATCTTCGTTTTCTTTGCTGTAAGAAACGATCCTTTACCGCTTTCCAGTGCAAATCACTTTTCTCCATGCTGATCCGCAACCCTTAGCTTTTTTGGTGCACCCTTTTTCCCCGCTGTTCACCTCCACCTTCCACCCTTGACTTTTGCTCCCTTACCACTCATACCACGACTCTTTATGATATCCTGGGGCAGCCTTCTATTCACCCCATTCCTCCTCCCTTCAGTCACTTATTTACCCCCTCATACATTTACGAGGCCATTAGATCCATGAGATGTAGCAGAGCTACAGATGAGGAGGGGTTCTAGGCTGAACTCTTCAAGTTTGGTGCCTCGATTTTGGTCCCCTATCTCTCTATGCTATTTAATAGAGTGATGTGTACCGGGTTCCCGATTTCCTGGTCCAGGAATTTGATTTACCCTATTCACAAGACCTGTTCTGTCTCTGATATTGGGAACTACAGAACCATTATGATTGGGCACACGTTTGCTAAACTATATGCGACAATTCTTAATGCTATGTTATCTAATGAGCTTGACAAGGAAGGTTGCAAAGCTAGAGGGCAAGCTAGTTTTCGGACCAACTATCAGACCGTGGACCACATTTTCACTTTACGAGCTATTATTGACAAGGCCAGACATGGATCAGAGAAGGTTTACTGCTGCTTTGTGGACTTCTGCAAGGCTTTTGATTCTGTTCCCAGGATGGCTCTTTTTGAGGGGCTTTGGGAGATTGGGATTTTAGAGATGCTACTTCCTGTTATTATGAGACTTTATGAGACTGTGGTGGGTAGATTCAGGACCCCAAAGGGTTTCTATGATCTGATTCATAGCACCATCAGGGTCAAGCAGGGCTGCCCTCTCTATCATACTTTATTTGGTTTATATATTGATGAGCTTGAGGACTTCCTTTCGTAGTCATCGTTCTTGGGTGACGGTTGTTACTTACACCAGGTCCTAATCTCCATTCTTCTTTTTGTGGATGATGTGGTTCTTCTCGGTTCTTCCCCAAAGAGTTTATAGAGGTTGCTGGATGGTTTGGCTTCCTTTTGTGATCAGCGTTAGCTTGTGGTTAACTTGGGTAAGACTTGAATTATGATCTTTAATTGCTTAAAGACTTCTCATCTTCACTTCGTTTTTCAGGGCCAGGAGATTGAGATCACTTCCTCTTATATGTATCTGGGTGTTAAGTTCTCTAGGCCTCGCTTCAGTATGAGATTGGCGATTCAGTCTAGAGTTAATAAGGGTATGGGTTCTCTTGCCATGCTTGAGAAACAATGTTTTAGACACCACTTTCAGGATACTTCATCCAAACTATCCCTCTTGGACCCCCTTGTTCGATCGACGGTTCTTTATGGCTCTATGGTTTGGGGCTTGTCTCTTCTTGGTTCTGATTGGGCATCGATTGAACAGGTTTAGACTTTGCTCTTACAGCACATCATCAGATGCCATAGGTTCACTCCTCATAGTATCATTCTTATTGAGTTTGGCGCGCATCCGTTTAGTCTTGTAGTTGTATTTGATCTAGTTTGGTTTCTTCATTGTTTGCGGGGTTTTGCAGATTCGGTTGGTGACCGGGAACAATATTCATACTTGGCATATTGTTTTTCTGTTGATATTGTGAGTTCTGATATGTGTGCTCGAGCTCGTTGCTGGTAAGTCCAGGCTTCTTCTTTGTTGAGATCAATTAGGATTAATATTGACCGCCTCCCCCCTTACGAGTTCTCGTTGAATGCCCCTGATCACCTCCTCCCCTCTTGGCAGGAGCTGAATGAACACGTCAAACTTGATATTTACAGACAATATATCATCACTACCTGGACTAGTCTGCCTGGTGGGTTACGTTCAAGGATGACCTTTTATGCAGAGCACTTTTTGGAGATCTATGATGGGATTATTGTTTGTCCTAGTTAGTTATCTCGGTAGTGGTCTCATGCCCTGCATATCTCCCTAGGATCCTTCTGAGTTGGTTCTCATTGTCTTTGGGCTCAGGCTGACCATCGTATTGATAGTGGAGAGCGAATTTGTAAGTTGCGTACTTTATAAGAGGTCGAGACTGAGATCCACTTTATTTTCTGTTGCCCTATCTATTATGAGATCAGAGGGAGATTTTACTGCTTGTTTCAGGATTGTTCTTCTCTTTCAAACTTCTTTAGCTACTACGATCAGAGATGTCTTGCACTTTAGCTTCAAGAGGCTACCTTGCTTCGGGATAGTACTTTATAGCCACTACTTCCTGATTGACATTCATCTACTCAGCTCATTATTGCCTTTTTCACACCCTTATCTCCTTTATGTGGTGTGAAGGGGTCGTCTAGTTCTACCAGACCCTGTGGTCACTCCAGATTTGTCAGACCCTAAACACAATCTTCCACAAAATCACAAAAGCTGACTAGAGGTTCTATACATCCGCTAGCTTCTCCTTCGGTGGCTAACTTCTTTTTGCCTAGAAAGGAATCCTAGTCCTTGTTGTTGCCGCTCTCTGTATCTTTCTTCTTCTTGTTTTTGTTGCTCGGTTGTCTCGAACACCGTTTGGTGGTCCTTCTGTTGTCAGATATCCTGCTGTAATCTTTTAGTACCATAAACCTTTTTGTGGTCTTTTGTTGGACATTAATATATTTATTTTATCTTATCTTATCTTATATATACATGCCATTATTATAAAAATTCTCACATAATAATTTTTAGATATATATAAATTCCTATCTCATATATATAAGTTATATCTCATATATAATAAATATATATATGTGTATATATATCTTCAATAGTAATATCTCATAGTTTTATTCGATTGAAGCTACCAAACATAAACAGAAGGACTTGACCAAATTGTTGCTAACATGCTATAATGCTTGACAAAGTAATGGATACTTCATTGTTGGTTCTCATGGTGAATTACTTAATGTTGCTTCGAAGTGTTGCATGGTTTCCTCAATCTTTCACTTGGAATAGATTTCGTTTCATGTTGAATTAGTTAGTTGGATGGAAGTAGTTGTGGATGATTGTTTGCTTGACTTGAACGAATCCGGGCCACTAACCTCTTGCTGATTGTAAGAGTGCCTTGTGTGTTTAGCTGATGATTGAATGAACTTAAGTTCAATTGATACTCAATTTTTAGTTTGCATCCATTTGATGGGGTTGGAGAGGGGATATCAATTTGAAAGCCATTTGAGTGTTCCTTAGAAGCTTGCACTAGGTGGGTGGAGTCGTTGATCAAGCTACATCTAGTAGAGTCCAAGTCTATCCATGATTCATTGCTTTCATAGTTAGAAGTAGAAGTAGTCAAATTTAGCAATTTTAAGTTTGAGCAAAGTAGAAAATTCAAAAATCAAACTATATTTTCATTGCACATTCTGAAGCCAAATATTTAGAAGTGCAAGAGTTGATATCCATTGAATGAATAGTGCAATTCCCTTTGTGATAACCAGCAAATCACATTATTTCACAGAGCGAGTGTCCTCAATTGAAGGAACCTTGAAGTCATTTCATGAGCTTACGTTGCAAGCTTAGCATGAGAGATGGCTTCATTCGAGGGAGGATTGAGTCTTTGATGTTTCGCTACAAAACATTGAGTATTTGATTCAGCATGTTGTAGTGGAACAAAACTCACATCAACACCTAGCAACTTGAATTATGATTTACACTTTAGCATTTCCAATGTAGATTGAATTGTAATGGCTCATATTTCGGAATTGCTTCATCTTTATCCACGTTTTTCTTCACCCCTAGACTTCTTCATTTTAATTCTTGAATTTTAGACCGACATCTCTCATTTGTGAAGCAATTCCCTTAGCTGACAACATTTTATCACTTGTTTGACAATCTTTTGACAACCTTGTGAAATTTGTATAGTTTTGCCTTTCATGCCCAACTCATGTTTTGCTCATGGATCTAAGACCTGAAACAGATGATTTGCTTGCTTTTCTAAGGAGAAAATGCAGAAGCCAAAAACAACTATCATGCAATCAAAATCAAGGAAGGTGGCAAATTACCAAGCAAAAGAGGGTGTCTACATTTGCAATGGGGTGATGTGTGAGGTCACAAAAGGGAGGGGGGCATAGGAGAAAGGAAAATGATAATTTCTGAAGGGGAGAGGGAAATGAATAAACTGGGCCTATCAATTAAGGATATTGAACAATAGAGCTGCAAAGACTTGCAATTAATGCCCCTGACATCCCAAAAACAAAGCAGTGCAAAAAAGGAAGTGGAAAAGGAAGAAGGCAAGGACATCAAAAACTAAGCAGCCAACATGGGGGAAAAAAGATGCAATGAAAAAGATAGATGAAAACAAAAACCTCCATAATTAGACTAGTTACCCATGATTGGGTCAAGAAAAATCTAGATGACTAAAATAGTTGTTTGGTTCTTTCTTCATTGACAATAATCTGAAAGTTATCTGCTAGCTTGGTGTTGGGGGTGATCCATACCTTCACTATACATTCCTCTCAATTATGAAAATAGGAGAAATGCTTGGCCGAAGCTTTGGTGATGCAGGTGAATTTTCTTTTGGAATGATGGTAGAAGCTATTGTGAAAGTGGCAGCTTCACTTGAAGATATCAGATAGGATTGGATCTTAGATTCTGCTGTGAGCTTCTTGTGAAAGTGGCAGCTTGACTTGAAGATATCAGATAGGATTGGATCTTAGATTCTGCTGTGAGCTTCTTGGTATTGCTTTGTCTGAAGACTGGCCACAAGTAAAAATTTGCAAATTGCCTAAGTCTAAAAAATATAGTTGATGGTAGCCTGCAAAATATGAATCTAGGATGGCTTGTGTGGTTTCTATAAAGGCCTCCAGAAATAGCATTATTTGGGTTACCTTTAAAAGGTGTTGATTTTAAGTCAGGGTGGCTCATGTTTTTTCTAGGTAGTATTAGGAAAATGCTTTATAACAAACACCTGATAGGGAAATTAATACGAAAGTATATTATTTTGAAGCATTTAATTAAAATTTTGTTTCACTGGTAATGACAAATTTTAGGATTTTGTACAGTGCTAAAACTTTTTGGGATTTGCTAGGATTATTTGCATTGCTAATATTTAGTTGTTCTTCTATCTTGGCTTGCACCAACCTTTATGAATTTTACTTTTATAGTTTGCATGTTAAGATCGATCTGACCTAGCACATCATACATTTCTGGCTGTTTGTGTTAGCCTAGTTCCCTTGATATTAAGTTATTAGAGAACATATAATACCATGAGAGCAGAAAACAGGTTTGAATCTTTTTGAATGTGGCCTGTTAATTTTATGTGTCATTTAAACTTGTTGTCTGGCATGCCAATGAAATCTGCTTTCAAATGAAAAAATAGAGTTCAAATGAAAAATAGGAGGTACTGAAAGCTCAATGAAAAATGTGAATAAAAAGGAAGCTATTAAAATTACAAAAACTGTATGTCCATTTTTGATATGATATTATATATTTTTAATTTACCCTTTTCATATATTATTCCAAATATGGGCCCATGCAGTGAAGTGTTGTGCTATTTGAATTTAGAAACAACTAAATTAGAAAAATGAAGCTTCCCGATTTTCTATGCTTTTTAGCTGTAAATCTATCTTAATTAGTCACCTTGATCCTATAAACAATCTTATAGCGAATTATTGGTGGATGATGTTCACATATTATGAAAGATCAGTCTTATCATTTGGTAGATTATGGGTAGAAGTGCTTACTAAATGTTTGTGCAATATTTTAGAATACTGTTTCTGTTTTTGGCTCAGCAGCAAGAGGCCAACTCTTTCTATATGTCCTCATGCACTAGTAGTTATCAAAATAGCCATTATGCTTGAAAATGTAACATAATGAAAACCAAACAAAATAATATACTTGATGAGTAGGAAGAAAAGTTGCAATTATCAAATTGAGATAAAAATACTAACTCATTGTTATATCTTTTCCTCTTCAAATTTCCAACCCATTGAGTTTAACGAAAATAAATCCACAAAGAAGATTTTTTAGCCATTGAGAACTTTTTCCAAGCTGAGACAATCCTATCTTTTTATGGTTATAGAATTGAACATTTTACTGATTTAGGTATGTATTTTAACTTCTCAGTTTAGTGTCTCTTTAGTAATAATATCGACACATTTTAAGTTTTTCACATATCTGAAGAGTTGCAGAGGCTAGGGAGGTGGCTTGTGCTGGGATCTAAGAAAGGTTTAAGTGAAAATCAAATAGAAGATCTCAAAAAACGCCACAAAAAATTTAAAGAATCTGCCTGGAAGTTATTGTATTACTTTGTGGCAGAATCATTGGTGTTGGTTGTGACTTACAATGAGCCATGGTTTACAAGCACACACAAATTTTGGGTTGGGCCTGGAGACCAGAGTTGGCCAGATCAAAAAGTAAAGTAAGGCTGTCTATTTTTATTAAGCACTTCTTTAAGTACAATGTGTATTGTTAGACACAATTTTTGCTATAAAATGTCATCATGTACTCTGTTTCCGAAGAATATGTAATTTTGGCATGCATTTTGCTTGACCATCATTCTTATTCTGCGATGCAATGGTTGGCAGGACAAAGTTAAAGCTCCTTTACATGTACATAGCAGGTTTCTATGTGTACAGTATTGTTGCTTTAGTTTTCTGGGAGACAAGACGATCAGACTTTGGAGTGAGCATGTCTCATCATGTAGCAACTTTGATTCTCATTTTAGCATCATATTTGCTAAGGTTTGTTTTTGTTTCTTCTTTCATGATCTCAGCATTATATGCTGTTATAAAATAGTAGGTTCAGACTGATTGGATAAAATTTCCATTTCCTTTTGTTTACTTTGGGTTTTCTTTGGATTAGTTTGGGATCTGGATATTGCTATTGTTTCTATTCAATGATTTCTTTCTCCATATTTGCCTACCTTTAGTTGAGATTTATGTATTATAGTACAGACTAAACAATCTGCTTTATGAAATATATAACATATCATTGTTTAACGACAAAGTAATTCGGATCGGAATCGGCAAGGCCAAATCAGATTGCGAATTGGTGAATCGACAAATTTAAAAAGCTCTGAAAATTGAGAGATTTTAACAATTTAAACTTATTTCATGCACCCTTTATTGAATATAACCTAAACACACTATAAGATCATCAAATAGAAGCTAACATACATAAATATGGAAAATAAATGATAAATCCATCACATATGTAACTACGTTACATGTAACATGTAAATTGAAGCTGAAGTAAATAGAAATCATAGGATCATAATGAGTCAAATCATAGAATGTGTGTAAGATGAAGATCCATAAGACATCAAATCATAAATGTATGTAAGATGAAGATCTATGAAACGTATGTCTATCAAAGAGGAAATGAAAAAAAAAAGTGTTTTTATTATAATTTGACTTGACTTTTTCCCTATCCACGCGGCCGATTTTTCGTGATTCAGGAAGGCTATTTAGGCCATTTTTTGCATGAATTGCATGAATCGCTGATTCATGCGATTCATGCCATGAAATCACTGATCTGATTCACTGGCTCACAAAAAATTGGGAACCATGAATCGAATCGCCAAACTGGCAATTCAGATGATTTCATGGTGATTCTTGTTACTATGTTTAACAATGAGCCAAGTAACAGTTAATTAATAAACTGGAAAACCTGTTAGGTAATAAACTAAATGAAACAAAACTACATTGATATCTACTCTTTTGACCGAAGTACCTAATTTAGGAATTTTGAGAACCAGTCAAGTCAAATGAAACCAACTACAGTGCAGTCACCAGGGGGTCCTCCACTACATCACCCAGTCATGCAACCAAAACATACAGTTCACAAATAACACATTCACAGCACTTTATTCATGTGCAAGAATACATTTTAGTTATCATACTCTCATTGGCCTCAGCTCTCAAACCTTACAATTTCACCTAAATTTACCTAGCAAGCTCCCTCTAGCTTCTGCTCATTGAAAGCTTCTAACTTTGTATGGAAGACTTACATCCTCTGTAGAAGACTCCAAAAAAACTCCCTAAATGAGTTCAATAATCCCTATTTATAGCATACAAATGACTGGTGGGTTTCTCATGTCCAAGCATGTTAAGACACATGCAAACCCTCATTGATTCTTAGAATCTGTATGCAACTGGTTAAAACCACCACTTTTTCGTTTTTTGATGAAAAATTGCATTCTAGCTACACTACCAAAAATTCAAGAGGTACAGGGATATATCTGCTTGATTGGAAAGTTCCACAAATTGCATGAATTTGGAGGAAAATTAAGCCTTTTGTGGAGGGCTATGTGGATAATAACCACATAGCATGAAAAGTTCTGCAATAGCAGGTCTTTTAAAGAAAATTGTGGTTAGGGATGTTGTGGATGTTGCAGAGATTTGGGGGTATGTGAATAATATCCAGATTGCATAAAAGCCTAAAGCTTCTGCAATAACAAAATATCTTAAAGCAAACCATGCTTTCTGCAATTGCATAACTTTCATGGTTTTGCTCAAATCTTCCTCAAATTCAAAACATGAAATCCCAAACGCTATGGAAATCCTGCAATTGCATAATTTTCACAGTTGAATCTTCCTCAAATTCGAGACATGATATTCCTTACACTAGTAAATTCCTGCAATTGCATAAATTACCCAAATAAACTTTGGCTCTTCCTCAAATTAAAGGGACAACTTTGTAGACGCTAGGAAATCTTGCAATTGCATGACTTTCACAATTTAAGTTGGATCTTCCTCATGTTAGAAGCATGATATCCTAGGCACTAAGAAATCCTGTAATCGCACAACTTGCCCAAATGTACTCAAATCTGCCTCAAATTTGAAACATAGCATGCCAAATAGTAGGAATATCCCACAATTGCACAACTTTCACAATTTCATTTGGATCTTTCTCAACTTTGAATCATGACATCCTAAACACTAGGAAAAACCTGCAATTGCATAACTTGGCCAAATTTGCTCAGATCTTCTTCAAATATCAAAGTGAGTACCCACTTGGCCTCTTAACAGGATGAAACAACCATTTGGCCATGAATCATCCACAATTCTTCAAAAATTGGTTGACCACCCTTTCAATAAAGACAAAGAAGAAAATAACTATTAACTATGAAAATATTTTTTTGTTTGATTCAAGATTGTCCTTGCACCTTGGATGCTTCTCCATTAGAAACTTGGGGTAAGAAGTTTGTGAGCATAGGCTAACGAAACAGAGCTGGATGGTAGAACTGTCCTTTCAGCTTGCAAACAACTTGTAGAAACTCCATTACTATAGGAGGTTCATGAAGAAATTGCACTTCTCTTCCAACATTTTTCTGGGCCAAGTGACCTCTTGTCCTGCAATGTTTTCTCTTCATGCTTCTTTCCTCTTGTGGACCTATGTCTACCATTTCTCGACCATCTCCTTCAATTGTGCTCTACTCTCCTCTTCCCTCTTTCAGGGCTGACCTATCATAGTTCCAACTCTTGTAAAGGCTTCTTCATTCAATACTCTTCACCTTCCCACCATTTAACTTTTCTTCTTCATTTTGTGGGGTTCAACACACTATGCTCTAGTCTCCTCTGGCAAAAATCTTCTTCCCTCTCTATTTCATCTACAACATCTGAATACAAATCTATGCTAGCAAGATTGTGGAAATTTAAATTCTTCGTTTCACTCACTTCTCTTTCACATTCTTCTACATCCTCACCTTCTTCAATTCTCATCATCTCTGTTGCATACAAGATGACATCACTATCAAAAGAAATACAAAGGACTAACTGTTACCTCTGCCTTTAATTTGCCCTTCTTTGCTAGTGTGATGTGTTCTTTACTATCATCTACTGTAGCATCTCTTCTCTCATCCTTTGCTGCAACATTTTCTCTTCTCTCTGTTGAAGATGGTAGCAGCGATAGAGATCTCCTGATGCTGCTGTCATGGATTGTGATAAATTATATAATTACATCTGTTCATATTTTCCTTGCTGTCTTCAGTGGCATGGCTCGATATTGTAGAAGTGTTCTTCATTTTGATATTTTATAGACGTGTTGATAATGTTTTCTATATACCATCGAGATTATTTTTGGGTATGCTGTCAGATTGTTTTAGGTGTTTGAGTGCCGTTCTAAGTATTTCCGGGATCATTTATATTCGTGTGTGCTCCTTTATGGTTCATGTTTTTATCCTCTTGACATCCAAGTAAGCAGTTTGGAGTCAACTATCCTAGGTGGCAGTTTCTCACTGTTTTGGTCATCATGTTATGTAGTCGGTGGGAATTTTGAATTATTCATCAGTTCCAAAAAGATGGGATTCATGGTCCCCTACCATTTCACGTTCGACCCTCCATGGTTATTATTTTATCACAGTCATTCTTCAGCTGAGGTTTGGAAGGGAGACACTAGTGTGAAGGTGATTGGGGTTTTTAATTCTAGATATGGTTTGCAGATATTTGAGACACCATATTGTCTGTTATTGCAGTAGAAGAACTTTTATCATGCATTCTTCAAGTCTGGTATGATCGTATAAAATCTATGTTGGTTTGAGTAACCCTAAGATTGTAAAGCTTAATATATTGTGAGTTCATATAGCATATTTATGTATTGAGAATAATATCTCTGATCATATATGATCATTGAGTATTGAACATTCACTCTTCAAGGACAGATTTTGTAATTGATTTGTAGATCATGTCCGGTGGATATTTTGCAACCGATAGTTTGTGAAAATTCAGTTGCAAAATAGATAGACCAGCCATAACGTATGAGACAGAGTCTCACCTACCTTTAAGGGAAGGCTCCCCTTTCTCACTGTTCCTTGGAGCAACTCAAGGTAAGCAAGAAGTTGAGATTTTTTGAAAGGGGTGTTACTGATATTCTTTCCTCTTATCTTTTAGGAAAGAATCCACTTATCTACGGAGCAAGTAATGGGCAAGATGAAATCTCTAACTACACTTATATCTAATAGCTGAAAACGGTGATACCAATAAACAAACACCAACTCTGTTGTGAGGTTTTCACACATCACCCCAAAATCTTGGGGACCCCCTTTTTAATCGCCTTTAGGGCCAGTGGAGAAGGTTAGATGTATTTTTCACCCGGTTTCAACTTGATTTTCTAGAGCTATCAGTTCTATCCTTAGGCCGAATAAGTTCAAAATTGATTTCAACTTGGCAGGATAAGATTGTGAATTTTGTACTTAGACGATTTCTTTTGAAAATTTGGATTTAATTGTAAATTTGAATGATTTTCAAATAAGGAAATTTTTCGTTAGACTTAGGTTCTTGGAAAATCTTATTTTTTTTTTTTGGTGAAATAGAATTTAATTTTGTAAGATGAAGTTAAATTGCAAAATCGATTTTTACTCTAGAGGCAATTTTATTTTTTTTGTCATAAAATTTTAATTATTTAGGAAAATCGATTTAGAGGAAAATTGCAAAAATTGGCTTTAATAGATTAAATTTGCCTTGAAAGCTTTTGGTATTTAATGAAATTGGTAAATTAATATTAAGAAATGGCTTTTGGTTAGCCAAAATTCAACTTCAAGGATGTATTAATTAGCAAACCCTCATTAAATAGAAATTTTTTAGCATCCCCAAGGCACCATTTAATTTCGTTTTGCAATTTGTGGTTAATTAGTAAATTAAAAGTGCAGTTTTCATTTTAGAAAATTAAAATTTTGGCAAAGTATTTAAAGTGGGCCACTAACTTAGCTTTAATTTTGGTTTTTTTTCCTCTATAGGACCAAGTCGGCCAGCCTGGGAGGAAGGTGAAAGCTGCTATAAAGGGAGTCCCCTCCCATTTCATTTTCATCAATTCATTTGCTCCTCATGCTTGGGCGAATTTGAAGCAAGGGCAGATTTCCAGACTTGGGCGAAATTGGTGGAAGGCAGTTTTTTGGCGATTTTTGGGCAATTTCTCCATTGCCATTGTTGGGCGATTTGTCTAAGGGCCAGATTTTTTGCGTTTTTGGGGATTTTTGCTCCACTTTGTGGGCTGCGATTTGTGCCCTAGGTGGCAGATTTTACAGATTTTGCTCCTTCTTTGCTTGGGCGAATTTTGTAGAAGGGCAGATTTTTTTCATGCTTAGCCGAATTTTGTGGGAGCCGAATTTTGTGGAGGCCGAAATTTGTGGAAGACAAAATTCTGATTTTCTAGAGGGGCTGCAATTTTTATATCAGATTTGGGCAATTTTGTTGGGAGAAGAGATACATAGGAAAGTTTGATTTTTGCATAGAAGGCAAGTGTTGGATAAGCTTAGAGGCTTTGTTTTCTAATTTGCAAAGGGATTTGTAATTCTTTGATGTCATATCCCGGGTTCCGAAAAGTTGCTGTAAGATTATTAGTTAAGGTGAAAGTCATCATCTAGAGTTGCAAGGAGTGCTTAAGCTGACATCCATTCTTTCGCTCTTTTCTAAGAATTGCACTACTTGGTTCTTCTTGCCTTTTGGTCCACCACTCTACCATCCCGTAATAGGGCGACGAGCATGGAGGATGATAGTGCAAGTAAGAATCCCAAGCGGGCAAACGCTAAGAAAGACAAAGAGGATATGACGCCCAAAACTTCCTTCTTCTCGAAAATGAAGAAAATAACCGATACTAATATCGCTACAGTGGACATGATACAGATGAGGGACAGACTAAAGGAAGGACAATCCCCCTTGGCAAAGAGGATATACAAGAGCGGAATTGTACATGCAGCAGCTTTTCCTCCTACTTTGCCTTGTCCGGAATTGATTATGGAGTGTGCATCCAGATTTGATCTAGACAGTAAATCCATCATTTTTGGCGAAGGGAAGAGAGTGTTGGCCAACATTGGCGAACAAGCAATTGAAGAGACATTTAATATTCCTCAGAGCAAGGGCATGACAGTTGTAATGGTGGATCAGGCGGCCAAATCATTTCAAGGTAACCAAGAGGCCTACTTCTCACATCTAAAGCGGAATTGGATACACGAAGGAAGGAAAGGAGTTAACAAATCAACAAGGCTTACAGTGGCAGATTTCAAGCCGGAATATGGCGATCTCATTGTTCTTCTCAGCCGGATCATGGGCCTAGCTCAAGCTATGCAATTCGAAAACTGGATGTACTTCTTCATTAATGAAATTGAAAAGGGAAAAGGAAAATTTGATTGGGCTAGGATCATAAGTGAAAATTTAGAGTTGCAACTTAGAACAGTTCAAAACGAAAGGCAATTCTACATGGGATCCTATCTGTTTTACTTAATTGCTAGATTGTATGAGAGTCCGGGACTTAGGGCCTTAGGAGAGATTGGTAATGGGCCGGGGCAATATTTGGTGCATGAATGCTATCCACAGCTTCATTTGCACAATAACAAGGATTACAAGATGTTTTGCGATGCATTCGCCATGAAGACAGTAAGGGTATTACAAGGGGCGCCTGCTAAGAGACTTTCATCGGAAGCAGAAGCAAGGATTAAGAAGTTTGGGAGTTGGTTCATCCAATTCCCGCAATTCACATACATTAGAGTGGCAGGAAGTACAGTTTGTCCCAAGAGGCTTCCAAGATACCCGCCCAACAAGGTAGTTTTGATGGAATTGGCTAGGCAGCTTGAGCACTATGATAGAGTAATGAGGAATGAGGGGAAAACAGGCGTTTCCTTCTCAATTATAATTGGCAATGATAGTTGCCCAAATCGGGCCGCCTTTGAGGCTGTGGAAAAGGAATTGGAGTGGTATCATCTAGGATGGTACAGAGCAAGGCAAGGATTCGACCCTGTTGGTCTTATCAAGGCATCTCATGGAAGCGAATTTAAGCATGTTCCCACTATAGAGGATTTTTGGGCCAATGCAAAGGATGATTTTCACGTGAGAAAGCTAGCTTTCTCGAGATTGTCGGTGAACATGATGAGAGATATCAGATGGAGAGGCCTTGATATTCCCGATCAATTGGAGGATGATCGTAGTGTGTTGAGAGAAGACTATGAGACAGTAGTTGGAACAGAGTTGAATCCAGTGGATTGGGACGATCATCAGGATCCTTCCTTGGAGGCAGTCACAAGGACAGTAGATTTGCATACCGAGTCGTGGTATAATGCCAAGTTGAGAAAGCTACAAAGACAAAAGGTTCTCCTTACTTATGAGATGATGAAACCAAAGGAAGGTCTAGTAGAATCAATCGGACAGAAGGGTGAAGGAAGTGGCCGGCAATCGGAGACAGTTAGGAATAGCAAGAAGAGGGCTTTGGAGATAGAGAAAAGCCAAGAACGTTCGGAACCTCCAGCCAAGAGACAGCGGGCAGCGCCGTCAAGGGAGAGTATAACTAAGGCTAGAAGCCAAGAGGTCAATTCGAGTGATAAAGGGGCCGCAGTGGAGGTGAGCTCTGATTCGGAATCAAGTGGCTACAGTGAAAGTACGGAGTACTCCCCTCTCTCGGAGAACCAGCAAGGAAATATGGCAGAAACTAGTAGAGAAGAAGATGGGCCGATTGATATTGAAGAGATAAGTCAGGTGTCTAAGGCCGTTGGTGATGCTTTGTTGGTCGAACCGAATCCGGATTTGGGGAGATGCACTGCACCACTATGGTTAAGGCAAATGCTTATGCCGAGAGGCGAGGTGGTAATGGCTCACGCAGTTGATGATATACAAAGACTAATAGAAAAGGATGATAGCGAGAACCAAAAACAGATGGCAAATACGGTGGCAAGGGTAATCAGAAGCCACAGTGATGGTCACCGAAGGGTTCAGATTGCTATACCAACAGTCAATAAGGCAGCGGATGAGATTGCAGCCCAGGAGTACGAAATAGTAGAACATAATTTGGGAAGAAATACAGATGATATGGAATGTGAGGAGGTTCAGGAAGGCATAGCATCAATCAGAGAAAGATTGAGGAAGGCAAACGAAAGGATAGTAAAGTTGGAGGCCGAAAACAAATATTGGAGAGATTGCCAGCCAATCCAACAGCTGCATCAGGCAGCCCTTCCTCAAGACAGCGGGAGCAATTCAGAAGAGGTATCAGCTCAGTTACATGAAGTAAGGGGTTGGATCTATGATACAATCCAAGATGGGCGAAATTTCTTGCCCTCCTTCATCTCAACATTCCAGTCATTGGTGACTGTTAGAAACAAATTCAGATTATTTGAAGAGGAATGGAAGAATTTTCTTCCCATCAAGGATTTGGTTATTCCTAGGCTGCAGGCGTTCATTAGGCTACCGGAGGCATATTTGGAAAGAGCCCGGTTGGTTGATGAGAGAGGATTGAGCATAGTTGAATCTTGGTATGTCGCATTGACTACCAGATTCAGAACACTTGAAGAAATTCATGATGAGATTGCACAACACGGCCCAAGCGTCGACACTTCCATTTCGACCATGATGAGCGACGTTGGGGTGGCGCTTGATTTTGAGGGTATTAGAGAGGAGGATGTTAGTGAGACAGGATTTGGATCGAGATTGGATGAGTTAGGAAAGGCTGCCGTCAAAAGGAAACATCTGAACACCCTTTCCTCACTCAATGCTTTTATTGGGTTTGCAAAGGAATATGAGAAGGATCACGAAAGGATACTACAAGCAGCAAACAGCGTGGCAAAGTCAGCAGAACTCCGAGCGAAGCACACACCTTGTCCTCCTATGGAAGAAGTTAACGAAAGGCTAGCTAAGTTCATTGCCTTAGCTAAAAGAACAAAAGAAAAAGGAAGAATTATATTAGAAGATCATCTTATGTAAGCCCAAGTGGCAACTTTCTCTTTCTTCTAGAATAGGACAAGTGTTTGTTTCTGATTGGCCACCATTTTGGTGCCTTCTCATTGGTTGCCACTTTTGCACTTTTTTCATTGGTCCATTGATGAGGTGGCATCTTCTCATTGGCCGATGGGGTGGCAACCCTAATTAGGGTTTTGGGATCCAATCTGGATCGTCGATCTTGTTTTGATCTCTACCGTCCATTGTATTTTGGACCTCTATATAAGGCCATTGGCTCTCATTTGTAAAGGGGGGGGGTTGGAGAAATTGTTGCGAAAATAATACCAAAGTGCTCTCTTTTTCATTGCATGTTGACTAAGAACATTGGGTGTTATTACATGTTTTCTACTTCCACATAGTTAAATTTTCTTTTCAAGTTGAAGCAATTTCATTTCAAGTTGTTAGAGTAAGAGTAAAATAAAATGGATTATTGCATGGTAGCTTTGGTAGATGTTTGATAGGGGTCAACACTAGGCCACTAGCATCCTAGCGGCTGGTTGGGAGGCTTTGTGTGGTGATCTAGTTTACTTTCCTTTGAAGCGTTGCATCTATGGAGGTAGGGCTGCTGGTTAGCCTTCATTAGATTCGATCCCTGTCCATCTACTAACCTTCCATTCTTAGGAGTAGGAGTAGTTGAGCAGCCAAATTTCATGCTTAGAAGAGGTTAGTTAGAGAAGTAAACCAAAACATCGGCATTCTCACCTTCCATCGCCATTCACCCTACATTGCCATCATCGCGCCATCAACATCATCTAGCATTCACACTGAACCACCATCTCCATTTTCTCACCAAGATCCAAATTTTTCTCAAACAAGAAAACGTAAGGCCGCCTACGTGATTACCAGCAAATCACATTGATAAAACTGAGCGAGTATCCAACGGTGTAAGGAACATTGGAGTTATACTCATGTCCCATGAGAGATAACTTTTCAAGAGAGGAATTGTGTATTTGATATTCTGTATCAAGCATCCAATTACTAATATGTTATGTAGTGACACAAAACTCGCATCAACATTATCTGGCGCTAGGAGGGCAAGAAATTTTCCCTTTTGAGAAACTTTCAAGATAAGTATGAAGAAGAATGGTGCTTCCTAGATCAAATCAACCTAGAGCAACTTGGAGAACACTTCAGGATCACCTTGTAGCCAGTTTGGGCTCAATTGCTTGGGAGGAAAGTGAAAACACCAGAGAGTATTTGGACACCATTGAAGTATTGAATCAAGAAGAAAGGAAAGCAAGAGCTATTGAAAGGAGAATTCAAAGGAAGTTGGAACGCCAAAGAGAATTGGAAAGGAAGCTTGAGAGAGAAAGAAAGGCGCAAAGACAAGCTCAAGCTATTATCAAAGAAAACTCGAATTAGAGAATCACTTGAGTCGGGTCTGAACTATATTCAAGCTGGATAGAAAGATTGGATCTTTTTCCCCTGAAAGATTTGAGAGATTGATATCGGATAAGAGACAGAGGATATTGAGAAATACACCACACCAAGAAGAAGACTTACTTGTGTTAGAATCTCCCAAAAGGTCAAGGAATCGTCAGGTAGCTGATATCTCAAACTTGGCTAGCTCCTCAAGTGGTCAAACAATCCAAGCTTTGGTTAATTCGCCAGTTCAAGTTCAAGTTCAAGTTCAAGCCAATCAACCAACAATGGCTCAACCACCATGGATTCAAAACAATGCTTCACCCATTTCATTCCAACAGTACCATGATCTACCTAAGAATCCTAAGGTTTTTTGCTCCAAGTTTTTTGTCAATAACCCTAACCGCACAGCAGAAGAGCATATCAAAGTGTTTCAAGAGGCATTATGCAACAGAAGAATTCAAGAAGAAGATGTTGCATGTAGGCTTTTCCCCTATTCATTGAGTGAGGAACCATATTACTGGTTTGTCAATTTGCCAGCATCATCAATAACGGGATGGGTTCAACTCAGGGAAGCCTTTATTGCAAAGTTTGGTATGCCCACCACACCACTGGAGTTACATAGAATGTTTGTGGACATCAGGAGACGTGATAAAGAGTCAATAAGTTCCTTCAATGATCGTTTCCATAAGGCTTACACGAGATTGCAAGCTCCTTACACAATAACAGAGGCGGGTGCATTGGAAGCATACTACAGTGCCTTAGACAGCCAGACGGCTATGTTCACAAGGATGGCGAATCCTACTCCTACAACGCTAACTGAGGCTTACACTAAAGCAATCAAGATTGGGAGGCAATTAGGCCAACAAGGAATAGAACCTCAAGGTGTAAGGTATCCGAACAATCCAGTTCCACAACTTGCTTACCAAGCTCCTACAAATCAATTGGTGGTACACCCGGGACCTCCATTATCTCAAGCACCACCCTCAGTACCAGTTTATCTACAAGGTGCAGGTTCCTCCACGAGGACACAAGAAGAGAAGGATGAGATGAAAGAGTTGATTGACCAAGTCAAGAAGCTATCCACGGAAGTCACCTATTTGAGAAATCAGAACAATCAACTCCAAAGTTCCCATAGAAACAACCAAGGAAGCAATTATCAGAACCAAGGGAATAATTACCAGAATCAAGGTGGAAGTTATCAAGGAGGGTATCAAAGAAACCATCAAGAAGGGGGATACCAAAGAAATTATCAGGATAGAGACTACCAAAGAAACAATCAAGGTGGTGGTTATCAAAGGAACTATCAAAACAACGACTATCAAGGTAACAATCAGTCACAAGACCAAGGATATAGCAATCAGTCTAACCAAAGGAAGACTTGGAACACAGGCCCAAACAATGGAAATGTGGTGTCGCCACTTGATAATCAGGCCTCAGCGGACAATAGACCGGTAGATAGAATATTTCTAGCTGAGTCCGCTATGTCCAAATATTGCAGATTTCATGAGACTGATTTACATTCGGAGTTAGGATGTGCTGAGTTCAAGAGGGCATCTAACCTGTTTCAAAACATAAAAGATGAGTCAAATAGTCAGGAAGATGTGAAGGTCACGGGGTATGAGATTGTTCCATCCCCGGGATATGATCAGTGTTTGACTTTTGAGGAGTTTTCATTCCCGCCAGAATTTGAAGCATATAAAGAGCACCAAGGAAGATTTCCACCCGAATCAGCCAATGGGCCAGTTAGCGAGGCGATAAATCAAAATGAATATAACAATGAGTCGGATTTTTCTTTCCCACCTTTGGAGGATACTGTTCTAGTTCAAGGAACAGGTGGGAATCAAACATTTCAACAACCGGCTAGCAATGCAAGATTTTATCAGAGAAACAACAGGAGGAATGACGGACCCTTCACATCCTCCATTCCCTCGAATAATTTCAATACACCTCCACACCCCAATGCGAGCAATGTACCAAATGGTTCAAGGGATGCCCCTGAATACAGGCAGAGTAACCATAGCAGTGGGAATGGACAATAGAATTTTCAACAGGGTACACAAAAGAACAATCAAGATGTTCAAAGATCACAGAATGTCCAGTCGACACAAGAAACAAATAGAGGAAGAACGGGAAACAACACTGTCAATAACGAAGAATTGAAGAAGTTGGGACAAAGTGTGACAGAGGAGATGAGGAAGATCAAGATCAGTCTCCCTTTGTTCGAATTACTGAAGATAGCAGAGGTTAGGGATACGTTCCTTAACAATTTGAAGGATAACAAACCACAAGGATCTCAAACTCAAAGTACAGTAACACATACTCAAGGGAGGTCTCCTCCTAATTCGGTGCATGTAATCCAAGACGCTCTAGGAGCGAATATGACAAATTCATCTCAAGAAATTTCGTATGGTGAGGGGGAGAACCCTACACAAGAGGTTGCATATGGCGACATTAGCAGTTTCAATGGCCAGTTAGGGCCTCAACCAATTTATGTGGCTCAAGGATCGACGCCTATAGAACAACAAACTCAAAAGAGTCAAAATCCGGTGAACAATAAAGAAAAGGTGAAGAAGGAAGAGATTACTCAAACAATAGATTTCGGAGTGAAGCCAAAGCAAGCACATAAGACACCTGTGGTATATTATCAAGGGAAAGAGGAACCAACCCCATTCTTGTTGTCAGTAAGGATGTTCGGGAAGTTGCTTCACAATTGTTTGATAGATTCAGGAGCATCAAGCAACGTCATGCCTTTGAACATTTGCAGAAGGTTAGGAATCACGCCTTTGGACTCCAACAGAAGAGTTACTCAATTGGATAAAACGGAAGTGCCAGTGGTAGGAGAATTACACAATATACATATGCAGTTGGCATCTGATCCGAGGATGGAACACATGGTAGACATTTCAGTAGTGGATGTAGCCGATACCTACGGATTGATCCTAGGGAGAGCTTGGGCTAGAAAATTGAATGGATAGATGGCTACTGACTTCTCCCACATGTGGCTCCCATGGAAAGGTTTGGCGAATCAAATTAGAATTGATAGCACCCCAAGGTTGAAATTGACAGTGACCGAAAATGGGGAGTCAAACGAAATATTGTTTGTGGAGACAAATATGAGCACCTATAGACCAAAGAAAGTAGAAGGATTGACAATGAATATCATAAGCAAAGGAAGGGATTCCACTGAGATCCTAATTGAGTCAGATCCAGATGCTTCGTCCGATGAGGGTGAAGGCATGTTTGGAAATTTCAAGAATTTCGTGACTAGGACCGTGCAACAAGGAATGGAGTTGGGTAACCGAACACCAGTAAGAGACTTATTATTACCCAATTGGTGCAGAATTCACAATGCATTCCACTCGGAGTTATCTTGCTCTCTGTGTACAGTAGCCTTAGAACAAGTGGAAAAGAGAATACCAGGGGCTCTAAAACGAGAAGATCAACATGGTAAACAGAAGGTTGAGATTCAACAAGTTGAGAAGGTTGAGATTCAACAAGTTGATGAAGCAGAAAGCAACATGATGGGTGAAACAAAGAACCAAATTACACCACCCAGTGCGGAAATAAAAGAAGATGATGAAATAGACGAGTCAGAGAGTCTCCAAAAGGAGAAGCATCTAGAAAGAAATGGAGTATGGACTCTAAGATTCGATGGTTCCAGAACCAAACAAGGAGCTGGAGCCGGATTTGAGTTAGTCAGCCCAACAGGGACAACATATTTAGAGGCACATAGATTGCAATTCTCATGCACTAACAATGTGGCAGAATATGAAGCTTTGATTTTAGGATTGTTATGCGCTATCAAGAAAGGTGCCAAAATACTACATGTTCTTGGGGACTCATATTTGATAATTGAGCAGATAAAACAGAAGTTCGCCTGCTATGACAAGAGATTGAAGAGATATAGAAACAGGGTTTGGGATTTGATAGAGGACTTCGATGCCTTCAATATCAAGTTTAGCTATAGAGCGAACAATCAGGTGGCAAATGCCCTCGCACAGATTGCAAGCTCGCTGGCACCAATTAAGTTGGATGGTTTGAAGAAATTCAGAGTTGAGTTGGCATCGGTTCCATTAGTACCAGACAATGTCAAGAATTTTCAAGTGTTTGAAGATGATAGACATATCCTCAAATTCTTGACCAATTCAGATGTTTTCACAGCGCAAATCATAGATGGTGAAGTGGATGAAGAAGCAGAGATTGATGCAGAAGGAATTATGAGCTTAAAAGAAAATACTATTCCAAAGGGGATTATTGAGTTAGAAAGGATATTTGACATGGACCAGTTCCACAAAATGCAGTATCAACCCACACGGGGCGATGAGTGTGAAAAGGTTAATTTGGGGACAGAAGATTGTCCCAAAATAGTTCACATTGGGAAAGTTTGCACACCTAAGGAGAAGGCAGATATATTGAGTTTGATGAAGGAATTCCCAGATGTAATTGCTTGGGGATATGGAGATTTGAAAACATATGATCCTTCTATCATCACACATACAATTCCACTGAAGGAAGGGAGTAAGCCATTCAGGCAGCGGCAGAGGCCAGTCAATCCTTTGTTAGAACCATTGATATATCAAGAAGTAAAGAAGTTGCTAGATGCGCGGATCATTTTCCCAGTGAGACATTCAACGTGGGTCGCCAATCTTGTCCCAGTAAGGAAGAAGAACAGAGAGATAAGACTATGTGTAGATTTCAGAAATTTGAACAGAGCCTCAGAAAAAGACAATTATCCATTGCCATCACTAGACGAGGTTTTGCAAATTGTAAATGGAGCCCAAATGATGTCATTTATGGATGGATACTCGGGATACAATCAAGTGATAGTCGAAGAAGAAGATATGTTAAAAACGGCTTTCACCACGAAGTGGGGAACATTTGCATACAGAAGGATGCCTTTTGGCTTGATCAATGCAGGCGCAACATTTCAAAGAGCCATGGATTATGCTTTCAAGGACTTAAAAGACAAGTGCATTATAATCTACATGGATGACATAACCGTATTTTCAAAGAACAGAGAAGATCACATTCTGGATTTGAGGAAAGTTTTCAGGAAATGTAGTAGGTATGGAATTTCTCTGAACCCGAAGAAATGTATGTTTGGAGTCACCAAGGGCAAATTGCTAGGACATATAATTTCAGAAAGAGGTATCATGATAGATCCAGAGAGGGTGGAAGCAATTTCCAAACTTGGCATGCCAGGAAGTAAGAAGGAGCTCAAATCGTTCTTTGGAAAGATCAACTTTGTGAGAAAGTTCATATCTGCATTTGCTGAGATCGTGAAGCCAATGAATGACATGTTGAAAAAGGATGCAAAAGTGGATTGGACTCCAGTAGCTAAGAAGGCATTTGAAGAGATAAAACATGCTATCATCAATGCACCAGTTCTAGTGAGTCCAGATTATGAGAGGCCATTCAATATATATTCTTTCGCCTCTGATCATGCATGCGCGGCTATTTTAACACAGAAGAATGAAGAAGATGAAGAGCACCCGATAGCCTTCATGAGTGCACCTTTCAGAGAAGCTGAATTGAATTATCCAAATGTGGAGAAGCAAGCTTATGCCTTGGTGAAGGCAATGAAGAAATTCAGGCACTACATCTTGAGAAGTAAAGTACGTGCAATTGTACCTGATATAGCAGTGAAGACGCTACTGATGCAGAGTGAGCTTGGAGAAAGAAGAGGCAAGTGGGTCGCCACTATCCAAGAATATGACATAGAAATCCTACCAATGAAATTGGTTAGAGGACAACAATTGGCACAGACCATGGCATCAGAGGGGCCTGGACTTGTGCAACAAGTTTATGAATTGGAGGATGTACATCCCGATGAATGGTACCAGGACATAACCAACTATTTGTTAAATCATCGGTGCCCTTCACATTTGAATCCAGTACAGAAGCGAGCATTGAGATTCAAGAGCAGAAGATATATGTTACAAGGAGCAGTATTATACAAGCAAAATCATGAAGGGATATATTTGAGATGTGTCGGAAAGGAAGAAGCGAGAAATATTTTGGAACATTTTCATGATAAATGGGGAACAGGACACGGATCAGACTTGGCCACAGCACATTGGATACTAAGAGCAGGATATTATTGGCCAACTTTGTTCAAGGATACTCACGAGCACGTAAAGATTTGTCATGTTTGCCAAACTTCGGCAAAACGACAAAGGAATCCGGCAATGCCTCTGCGGCCAATCATCGAGGTGAGACCTTTCGCGATGTGGGGACTTGACTTCATCGGTCCTATCAATCCACCTTCCTCAGCACAACACAGGTATATTCTAACCGCAACTGACTACTGTACTCGATGGTCAGAAGCCCAAGCTTTCAAGAATTGCACTGCTGAGATTGTTATCAAATTTTTAGAGGAAAGAATCACTACCAGGTTTGGGTGTCCTTCTGCTTTTGTTTGTGATAATGGTTCTGCTTTCACTTCTTTGAAATTTCATACATGGGCATTTGATCACGGGATTATTTTAAAATTTTCATCAGGTTACTATCCCCAGGGAAATGGCCTAGCAGAATCCACAAACAAGAACCTTTTGACTGTGATTGGAAAACTTTTAGACAGGAACCCAAAAGATTGGCACACACAACTGAGATACGCTTTGTGGGCAGATAGAACAAGAGTTAAAGAGTCCATAGGGATCACTCCTTTTCATATGGTTTATGGACAAGACCCTGTATTCCCAATTCAATTGAAAATTCCAACTTTAAGGTTCATACAGGAATACTATGATGAGAACGAAGACAGAGTCCAAGTCAGGTTGACTCAACTGATGCAGTTAGATGAGAAAAGAGACGAAGCCCTGGAAAAATTTGCAAAACATCAAGGGGTAGTAAAACGTTGGTTTGACAGAAAAGCACAAAACAAGGCCTTCAGTATTTCTGACTTGGTCTTATATTGGGACAAAGCCCATGAAAAGAAAGGACAACATAATAAATTCGACAAACTTTGGAAAGGTCCATGAAAACTTTGGGATTTGAGTTACAATGACGGATCCATGAGGGATGAGTGTTTGAAGTATGGATTAGATACTTATTGAACACTTTGGAAGGCTGGAAATGTTTAGGAGAAGTTGTATTTTGGGCAAAAATGGCCAAAATCGGGTTTACGACAGTGGATTGCATGTGGGCAAAAAGAAGTTTTTGCTTTGGGTGACCAAGAATGCAAGTTGGAGGCATTTGGATATGTGTAGAATGAGAGTTTTGGCATTTTAAAATGTGAGTTATCACCCAAATTGGGTTTTCTAGATGTCATTACTTGTGGTAAAAATGAATCATCTTTACTTGAGGTAAACTTGTAATCGGGTTTGGAGGATGTTATTGCATGTGTTGGAGAATGGATGAAGTATGGATAGGCATGGAAGGTGAAAGCATGTATATGCACTTGCATTCTTGGATGAGATTCCTCAACTTCCTTCCGAAAAAGAAAAGAAAACAAGCAACAAACAAACAAGAAAACTAAGAACAAAACAAAAACATACCTCTTGCTATTGACTCAAACTTGACAAACTTCAAAACTTCTCTTTACATGCAATTTCGTTTTTGGAGTTTGGAGGAGTTTTTTGCATTTGCAATAAAAGGATTTCAAACTTATTTAAAGACAAAATGCAAAAGACATGGGCTGCATTTGAACAAATGGACAAAAATGAGCCAAAGAATGCAATAATGTAGCAAAACAAGTAAGAAATACAAGCAAAGTTGAACCCTTCTGCTTACTTGAAGCTCAGTGAGCCAAAAATGGAGGTAAGAGAAGTTTAGATGAACATGTCTTCTCCAAATTTGGGTTCTCCAAGTGCAAATGCATGCAACAACTAAGAGCCTTTGGCAAATTCAAAGTTGCAAACCGTGATCTCCAAGGTCAAATGCATGGGCGTTTTTACTTGTAGATGCCAAAATGTGATCTCCAAACTCCTTTACATGCGAAACGTTTTGGCAAAATACATGTTCTTGGACGTTTTTGGAGAAAAAACGTGCCCTAAAAGTGCATTTACATGAGCCTTTTTTGCTTGAAATGGTAAAAAATATGAACTTCAAATGCATATACATGCATTCAAATGCTAAAATGTGCCCTCCAAATGAAAACACATGGGCAAAAGTGATTGTCTTTAGGCGTTTTTGGTGAAAAAGTGCCCTTTTGATGCCTTTACATGAGACGTTTTGGTGTGCAAGGAGGGAAAAACACCCTTTGAATGTGTTTGCATGCATCTAAATGCTAGATCACACTCTATGGATGTGATTACATATTTAATTTCTCCCTCAAATTCCAACATTTTTGCTTGGAGAGAAAAGTCAGACACTCGACATGCAAACACATTTTTAAATTAAAGCATGTATTTGAGTTGGAAGTGCAAATCACACTCTATGAGTGCAATTACATTTGACGTTTTTACATGTAAAAGGGAGTTTTCATGTAAATTGGACTCTTGAGAGCCCTTTACATATTTAAAACGACTTCCTTTTTCATTTGCTTCAGTCAATCTTTTCCATTCGAGTGCAAAATCATACTCTCCAAATGCATTTGCATGTTTTATTTTTGGCTTCAAGTGCAAATCACACTCTCCAAGTGCATTTTCATGTGTTGAAACTATGCTTCGACTTTACGTGCATTTGGGTAAGACAAAGCAAATCTCACCCTCTAGATGCATTTGCATGTTTTAGTAATTTGCATTTGCATACTAGAGGTAAATCTCATTCGCTGGATGCGTTTGCATGACATATTTAAAAAAAGACATGTTATTGAGTTGGACAACTTAAACTTTCTATATAGGACATGTCTGATTGATCATTGAGTAAATATCACTTAAATGGGTCAAATATACTATTTACACTATATAGTTTACATATTGTGTAAATATTTATTTAAAAAGCAACATTTACTTAGACGTTTTAAATAAAACATTAAAGTAAAAAATCACTCTCAGTTTTCATTCTTAATGCCCATGCGTGCTGTTGTTAACTGCTGTTTTTCATTGGGCTTGTATTATTGAAAAGGTCTGCAGTTACATTAAAGAGAAAGTGTGTGAGCAGATTGGCAGTGATTGAAAAAGGGGAACTTAGTTCTTAAGTGTGCTGAAGTTCAAAAGGTGTATCTTTAAGGGTCATGCTGTATACAGATATTGTGCATGAGTGTTGTTTATCTTTTGTGGCTGGAGTGAATCACAGTGTTAAGGCTGAAGACTTCATTCACACAAATAAGGTTTATGTGAAAGAGATGTGAAATTAGATAACCAGTGAAGCGGAATGTACCATACAGTCCTGTGTTGATAGCAAAGATGACATCTTGAAGAAACCTTTTGAACTTACTTTGGGGAGAGTAAAATGTGTAACTACTGATTTTAGAATCTTTGATCCTTTCAATTTTTGTGTAGGTGAGATGAGCTGATTGCTTCTAGCCTAAAAGGTTAATGTTTTATGGTTGTAGCTATTTGAATGTTTGAGTTGTAGTTCATTGACAAACTAGGTGCAGTCTTAAGCCAAGTTGGTTGAAGCCCTTTTCAGTTTAGTGAATCATGGTTTTTACCAAAAGGGGTTTTCGCGTGATAAATCCTGGGTGTTAGTGTCTCTATTTTATTGTTATTAATTTTTCCCAACTCTTGTTAAAATTTAAAATACCAATTCACCCCCTTCCCCTCTCAGTATTTTCTTTTGATTTCACTTCTGGTTGCAAATTTAACATGGTATTCGAGCAGGTTTGAAGGAATCCGATCCAGAACCAGAAGTATTCTGCACTTGTGTTCTTTATTTCTCCTTTATCTGTGCATAAAAATGGTGAATGGTTTATAAGTTGAAATAGGTTAGATGGGTCTTCAAATTTTGCTTAATGGAAGACTAGGGTTTTGATTGCTCTTGAAGAAAATGATCTTTTGATATCAATTTTGATGTTGCAGAGCCATCTGGTGATACTAAGAAAATTCAGTGGAAAAAGGACAAGATTATGGCTGAGAAGATCATGATTGATCCAATTAAGGATCATTTGGTTCTTGTCATCTCAAAATTGGAATCAACCTTGGACATGTTCAATACTCTCGAGGACTTGTATGAATTTAACAATACCAGTCTATTTTTTTGCATTAAGGCAACAATTATTGCATGTGAAGATGACAAAAGGTGAATCTGTAGTTGTATACTTGATGCAAATTACAGAATTGAAGGACCAACTAACTTAGTGCTATTGGTGAAAGCTTTTCAGATAAAGATTTATTTATGCTTGCTATAAATGGACTTCCCATTTTTGGAGATCCTTTATTCAGGGTGTTAGTGGAAGAGACGAGCTTCCAAAATTTGATAGGCTAAGGACAGATTACATCTAAGAAGAGTACAAATTAGAAGCAAGAGGAAATGGTCGAAGAAATCATCATGAAGATGATCATGTTCTTGCAGCTCATACTTGATGTGGAGGTAAGGGTGGTGTATGGATGGCCCAACTACAAGTTCATAAATTTGTGAAAGTTAACTAGTGTTTCCCAAGGCCTTAAGTACTCAAATGTCCTCAAAATCTAACAAGAGCTCCTCAACAAGGTTCCAAGTGCTAGGGTTGATATGTTTGGATGGTAATAACTTGGATTTAAGGATTCTTAGGGTTTCAGATTGTTCCAAACTCTCCAACCCTTCTAAACTCTTCAAGTTGCCCTCTAGGACTAGTTGCCCCTATTACGCCTCCAGGGACAAAGATCCTTGATTTCCTCCCAACTTTTCCAAAGCCCAAACTTAATTCTATGGGTTTTCAGCTATTAGGCCTCTGGTGACAAAGATCCTTGATTTCCTCCCAACTTTTCGAAAGCCCAAACATAGTTCTATGGGTTTTCAGAGACCCATTTGGCCATTCTTCAACATATCAAAAGGTTACCTAGGGTTCCTTTGGACCCAACCCTATTGTCACTATATTGTGGCTCAAAAATGCCTAAAAGTGAGCAGTTTAACAAAGGAACTGAGTTATTTTCACTTCCCAGTCTTCCCACTTTAGACAATCTCTTCTTAGGTCATGAATGTCATATTTCAAAGAGGAATTAGACTCAAAGTGTCTGCAACACCATAAGCCCCAAATTGCTTTCCCAACCCCTTCAAAACTAGGGCTTTCTAATTCAATGTTGTTCCCACACTCCTGGGATCAAACAAAGGTGGTTTCATCTTGTCCTCAAAAAGCTCAATCACTTTCAATCATTGAACAATAGCCTCCAATGGCTAGAACTTGTTGATGTCAAAGTTTTGTACCACTACATAACATATAGCAATTGAATACTTGATATGAAATATCAAACACTCAACCCTCTCTTGAAAAATAAATACTCATGAAGAACATGAGAAAAACTCCAAGGTTCCTTACACCCGTGGATACTAACTCAGTTATATTAATGTGATTTACTGGTTAATCACATAGGCGGTCTTACGTTATTCATTTGAAGATAACTTGGACTTTTGCTGCGATGGTGATGAAATCTAACTTTCCAACATATATGAGTGCCAAATGATGTTGATGGTGACGATGGAGGGTATGTCCACCAGCAATGCTCTGCTTTTCTAACTTTCTCCAAGAATGAATTCCAACTACTACACTACTTGCTGCTTTACTTCTACTCCTATGAATGGAAAGATTAACAAATGGACGGAGATCAAATCTGATGAAAGCTTACCAGCGGCTCTACCTCCATAGATGGAATGATTCAAGGAAAAAATACTAGATTACCACGCGAGGCTTCCTAACTAGCCGCTAGGATGCTAGTGTTCTAGTCTACAAATCCCTATCAAACATCCACTAATATCACCATGCAATTATCCATCTACTCTTACACTTAACAACTTTCTTGAAACAAAATCTACTTTAACAAATTGAATGAAATTTAACTCTAACTATTGGAAGTAGAAACCATGCAATAACACCAAGTGTTCTTATTACCATGCAAGACACAACAATGATAAGAGAAGCAATTTTGGTATTATCTTAGGCAACAATTTTCTTCAACCCGTTACAAATGAGAGCAAATGGCCTTATATAGGGGCCAAAATTACAACCAATGGTAGAGATTAAGAGGCAAAATCAACGATCCATATTAGATCCCAAAAACCCTAATTAGGGTTGCCACCCTATTGGCCAATGAGAAGATGCCACCTCATCAATGGACCAACGAAAAAAAAGAAAAAGTGGCAACCAATGAGAAGGCACCAAAATGGTAGCCAATCAGAATCAGACACCTATCCTACCCAAGAAGAAAGGAGAAATTGCCACCTTGGGCTTACATCAAATGATCTTCTAATATAATTCTCGCCTTTTCTTTCATTTTTTTAGCCAAAGCAATGAACTTGGCTAGCATTTCGTTGACTTCCTTCATGGGAGGGCAAGGCGTGTGCTTCATCTTGAGCTCAACTGAATTCATCATGTTGCTCGTTGCTTGCAGTGTCTTCTCATGATCCTTCTCATACTCTTTCGCATATCCAATCAAGGGTGCCCAAATGCTTCTTCTTGATGGCAACCTTTCCCAACTCATCCAATCTCGATCCAAACTCTGTCTCATTGACATTCTCCTCTTTGATATCTTCAAAATCAAGTGCAGCCCCAACATCACTCATCATGGTTGAAATGGAAGTGTCAATGCCTGGGCTGTGCTATGCAATCTTATTCCGTATCTCTTCAAGTATCCTCAATCTGATGGTCAAGGCAACATACCAAGACTCCACCGTACTGATTCCTCCTTATTCTACCAACTTGGTTCTCTCCAAATATATCTCCGGTAGCCCAATAAATACCTGTAGCCTGGGAATGACTAAGTCCTTGACTGGAAGGAAATCCTTCCACTCCCCTTTAAATGTTCTGAATTTGTCTCTAATAGCCACCAATAACTTGAATCTCAAGATAAAGGAAGACAAGAAATTTCACCCATCTTAAATTATATCCTTGATCCAATCCTTGACTTTGCGCAGCTGAGCTGATATCTCTTCTATGTTACTCCCGCTGTCTTGCAGAAGGGCTACCTGATGCAACTGTTGGATAGGCTAGCAATCTCTCCAATACTTGTTCTTGGCCTCCAACTTTACAAAACTCTCGTTTGCCTTCCTCAAATCTTTCTCTAATTGAAACCATGCTTTCCTGGATCTCCTCACACTATGTCATCTTGATTCTTCCCAAGTTATGCTCTACTATCTCATACTCCTGGGTTACAATCTCGTCCATTGCCTTGCTAACCTTTGGCATAGCAATCTGAACTTTTTAGTGACCCTCATCATCACTTGTGATTACCTTTGCCACCTTATTTGCAATTTGTTTCTATTTCTCACTATCTTCCTTTTCCACTAACCCTTGAATATCTTCAAGTGTTCGAATAGTCACCACCTCACCTCTTGGCATAAGCATTTGCCTTAACCATAGTGGTGTAGTGCATCTCCCCAAATCTGGATTTGGTTCGACTAGCAAAGCATCACCAACGGCCTCAGGCACCTGGCTTATTTCCTCAATATCAATTGGCCTATCCTCTTCTTCACTAGTGACTATCATATCATCTCCATGTTGGTTCTCTGAGAGAGGAGAGTACTCGGTGTTGTCATTGTAACCACTTGATTCCGAATCAGATTTCACCTCTACTACACCCTTTGTCCACTTGTATTAACCCCTTGGCTCCTAGCCTCAATTATGCTCCCCTTTGACGGTGTTGCATTCTGTCTCTTTGTTGGAGGCTCCTAATGTTCTTTACTTTAATCAACTTCCAAATTTCTCTTCTTGCTCTTAACTACTCTTTGTTGCAGGATACTACCCCCACTATTCTGTCCGACCGACTCCGCTGGATCTTCTTCCTCCGGTTTCATCCTCTCATAAGTAAGGTGTACCTTTTGACTTTGTAATTGCCTTAACTTCCCATTGTACCATGACTCAGTGTGTGAATCAACTGTCTTTGTAACTGCCTCTAAGGAAAGATCTTGATGATCATCCCAATCCACTGGACCCATTTCTATTCCATCCACTATATTATAATCTTCCCTTAGCACATTTTCATCATCTTCTAGCTGATCTTGAATATCAAAGCCTCTCCATTTGATTGCCCTCATCATGCCCACTGACAATCTTGAGAAAGCCAGCTTCCTCACATGAAAGCCATCCTGTGCATTGGCCCAAAAATCTTCTATAGTAGTAATATGTTTGAATGTGTTTTTGTGAGATGCCTTGATAAGACCATTAGGATCAAATCCTTGTCTTGCTCTATACCATCCTAGATGAAAGCATTCTAACTCTCTCTCCGCAGCTGCAAAGGCGACAGGATCGGGGCAAGTATCATTGCCTATTCCAAATGAGAAGGTAATCCCTGTCTCATCCTTAAGTTTCATCTTCTTGTCATAATGCTCAAGTTGCCTAGCCAACTCCATCAAAACTATCTTGTTGGGTGGGTACCTTGGAAGTCTCTTGGGACAAACTATACCTCCTGCCACTCTAATATATGAGAATTGCGGAAATTGGATGAACCAACATCTGCTTCCGTTGAGAGCCTTCTCGCAGGTGTCCCTTGTATCATTATTACCGTCTTCATGGCAAAGGCGTCATAAAACATCTTATAATCTTTGGTGTTGTGCAAATGAAGCTATGGATAACACTCATGAACCAAACATTGCCTCGACCATTACCAATCACTCCTAAGGCCTTAAGTCCAGGATTTTCATATAATCTTGCAATCGAATAGAAAAGATAGGATCCCATATAGAATTGCTTTTGATTTTGCACTGTCTTAAGTTCCAACTCTAGATTTTCACTTATGATCCTAGCCCAATCAAACATTTTCTTTCCATTTTCAATTAAAATAGTACATCCAGTTCTCGAATTGCATACCTTGAGGCACGCCCATGAATCGTCTGAGAAGCACAATAAGGTCGCCATACTCCGGTTTGAAATCTGACTTGGTGAGCTTTGACGACTTGGTAACTCCCTTCTTGCCTTCGTTTAACCAATTCTATTCTAGATCAATGAAGTAGGCCTCCTGGTTACACTGAAAGAACTTGGTTGTTTGATCCATCGTTACCATCGTCATGCCTCTATGCTGGGGAATATTGAATACTTCTTCGACCACTTGTCCATTGATGTTAGCCATCACTCTTTTCCCTTCATAAAAAATGGACTTGGTGACAATATCAAATCGGGATGCACACTCCATTACTAATTTCGGACATGGCAAGCTAGAAGGGAAAGCTGCCGCGTGTACAATTCCACTCTTGTAGATCTTCTTTGCCATGGGGATCGCCCTTCCTTCAATCTGTCCTTCAACTGTACCATGTTCACCATGCCGATATTGGTATCAATTATTCACCTCATGTTCGAGAAGGTGGTCTTAGGTATCATGTCTTGTTTTTTTTGGTAGTCGTTCCTTTTGGATTCTTGCTTGCACTAACATCTACCATCCTAAACACTTATTTCTGCCCCTTCGTTCTAAATGACATGGACTACACTTATCGATCTCCAACCTTTTTTCTATCAATGAAATCTTGCTTATTTCTGCCTCTTCAAGTCTTATTTCTACACTTATCAATCTCCAAACTTCAATCCTAGAGGTGGGACTACTACTTATTTCTGCCTCTCCAAATGCCCAATCATGAAATCTACACTTATATCTCCCAACTTCAGCCTATCAATGGAAATGAAGTGGTGGATGAGTAGTGCAAGAAGAAAATAAGGGAAACGAACCAGACAAGAACAAGGAATAGAAGCCGTCTTTAAAACTGATCTTCACTTGTAAAAATGAATGAGAATTTTGCCTTAAATTTGCCGTTACCAATAACCGGGCCTCTTGACATTTAGATCAGATCTCGGAAATTTCAATCTTCCAACAAAATATGATGCCTTACCAAATGGAATGCTTGCAAAAATCTGCCCTTTCCACTGAATCTTGACCTCCTTGTCAAAATTGCCCAATTTGAAAGAAATAGCTGCCCTAGGGCAGAAAAATCTACTCTAAATCAGAATTTCGGTTCTCCAAATTTGCCCAAAATTGCCAAAATTCAGACCTTAAATTGCCTTGCCTCTTCACCAAATAAAATTTCCAAAGCTGGAAGGAGAAATCACAGCCCTTGGAGGAAAAATCAGACTTCAAAATCGCTGCCAATCTTGCAAAAATCAGGGCTCTTCACCAAAAAAAAATTGCCAAGCTGAAGATAAGATAAGATAATTTAATGATATTAATGTCCAACAAGAGACCAACAAAAGGGTCTAAAGGACTGAAAGATACAACAAGGAAGAAGAGCAACCTAGCGAGAGCATCAAACGGTGGTCGAAAAAGAGCGAACAAGAAGGCAAAGAAAGAAAACAAGCAACACAAAAGAAAAGGACTAGAAATCCTTTCTCGGTAAAAAGAAATCCTTCACAGAAGGATAAGGCCCAAAGTGACTAGAGGTTCGGGCTTGTCTTTGAATATAACTGGAAGTAGGGTGCTGTTGTCAGGTGAGTTTGTGATGAGGTCTAACTAATCTGGTATGTTTGGAGTTGGGTGTAGCAAGCGGCCGCTTCATGCCCCTGGAGGATGACATGGGCTAGAAAAAGGCAGTGATAAGCTGATCCGAGACTTGACTTTGAGGAAGCAAAATCTGTAAAGTGTGGTCACGGTGCTGTGAAGTCTCTCGAAGGTAGAGTGCTAGACACCGCTCGTCGAGGCAGCTGAAGAAGTCTGAAAGAGATCTGCAATCTCTGAATAAGCAATGGAACTTGTCTTTGATCTTATAGTATATAGTGCATCTAAAACTCAAGTGGTTCTTTGTCTCTGACAAAGTGCAAAGTTGGCAAATCTAGTCGTCTCTAGTCAAATGGTGGTCTATCTGGCGCCGAAGTCAATGTGAACCGACTCGAAAAGACCCCAGGGAGATGTGAAGGGCGTGACTCCAGTGTCGACTCAAGTAGAAAGGACGTGCAATAATCCCATCATGGATTTGTAAGAAGTGCTTTGAATAAAAGGCTATTTGTGCGTGTAAACCCCCATGAGGGTTAGTCCAGGTCGTAGTGATGTACTGTCTGTAAATGTCAAGCCTAACATGCTCATTCAGCTCCTGTTGTGAGGGGAGGAGGTGGGCGGGAGCATCCAATGAGAATTGGTAAGATGGGAGATGATTTATGTCAATCCCGATCGAGCTCAATATGGTAGTGGCTTGGGAGTACCAGCAATGAGCTCTAGTTGTCAAGTCAGAGTTGGCAATATCAATGAAGGAGCAGTATGCGATATAGGAGTACCTGTTGCGACCACTAGCTAAGTCCAAGAAGCCCTTGAGGCAATGCAGGAACCAAATCAAATGAAAGATGGCACTAGCCTTGAAAGGGTGAGCGCCAAACTCGACCAAGATAATACTATGAGGAGTGTATCAATGACTTTTAATAATCCAACGAAGAAGAAGGGTCTAGACTCTCTCGACCGAAGCCCAGTTTGAATCAAGAAGAGAAGGTCCCCAAACTGTAGAGCCATATAGAACTATCGGTTTGACCAAAGAGTCTAATAGAGATAACTTGGATGCAATGTCCTGAAAGTGGTGTCTGAAATACTTTCTCTTCAAAAGAGCAAGGGAGCCCAAACCCTTGGTCACCTTGGGTAGGTGGGCGAGTCTCATGTTGAAGTGGGGACTAGAGCTCTTAACCTCGAGGTAAGTGTACGAGGAAACAATCTCGATCGCCTGACCTTGAAAACTGAAGTGGAGATGTGAGGTCTTTCGATAGTTGAAGACCATCACCTGAGTCTTGCTCAGGTTCACAACAAGCTAACACTGATCGTAGTAAGAGGCCAGAGCATCAAATAGCCTCTGTAGTCCCTCCGGCGAGGAAGCTAAAAGAGCCACGTCATCAACAAAGAGGAGAATGGAGATTAGGACCCGATGTAAATAGCAACCATCCTTGGGAAGCGAAGCCTTACGAAGGAAGGTCTCAAGCTCATCAATGTAAATACCGAACAACATGGGGGAGAGAGGGAAGCCCTGCTTTACCCTAATGGTGTTGTGAAAACCATCAGGAGTCCTAAATTTGCCAACCACCATCTCATAAAATCTCATAATCATTGTCAGAAGTATATCTGAAATACCAATGTCTCTTAGCCTTTGGAAAAGGGCCCCCTTGGGGAACAAAGTCAAAAGCCTTACAAAAGTCTACGAAACAAAAGTAGAAGTTTGTTGCACGATGTCGAGCTTCCTCGATGATAGCCCGCAGTGTCAATATGTGATCCATAGTTTGATAGTCAGTACGGAACCCGACTTGCCCTCTAGCTTGACAATGTCTCTAGTCAAGCTCTTCAGAGAGAATAGAGTTCAGGACCATGGCGTATAGCTTTGCAAAGGTATGCCCAATCATAATAGTTCTATAATTCCTAGGGTCTGAAACCAACCCAAACTTATAGATCGAGTAAATCACATGTCTCGACCATGAATCAGGGAATCCGTTACACACCACTCTATTGAAGAGCATTGGAAGAAAGGAACACAAATTCGGGGTACCAAGCTTGAAAAGCTCTACCTGAAATCCTTCCTCATCAGCAGCTCTACTGCATCTCATGAGTCTGATGGCCTCACGAATGGTGGACAAAGTGAAGAGGTGGTAGTGAGGGGGAGAGGGGGGGGTGAATGGGCAAGTGGCCAGAGATATCATAAAGGGTGGATGTATGGGAAACTAGTGAGTGCCAGTCTAGGGTCGAGGGCGGGGGAACAAGGTACGCCATAAGGCTTTTGAGTCACGAGCAAGCGTATCACAGAGGGATTTGCACTATGAGGCCACGAAAGAGTGCTTCTTGTAGCGAAGAAGGCAATGGTAAGAGGAGCACAATTGAGTATAGTCAGGGGACTGAGTCACAAAGGACGTACGCAAGGAGCGGTGGAGAGCTTTACACTCGTCCTCATACCACTGATTCATGGGGCAAGACTTCGTGCGAGTGGGGTGAGAAAGGGAAGGAGAAGTGCAGTGGGGGATGGAGAGGAGGGTAGACTCCCATATACTAGCAACTAAAAGGTCAACTAGAGATGGTGTATGGGAGGCCAAAGATAAGCGGTTAAGGGGTAGAAGCCGACAGAGATGGAAGGTGAAGAGATAGCGATCGCATTTCGAGAAGCGGAAAGTGGTGCGGGGGCCAGTGGATAGGGATATGGACAGGGGGTGGAGAGGGGAGGGTGAGGGCGGGAGGGTGAAGCGAACAACTAGGCTAAGGATGGTGTGATCGGCCAAAGGGAGGCGGTTGATGGTGAAGCGACTAATTGAGGGGATAAAGAACATTGGAGCGATGGCATAGTCGACCACGCTAGCACCCCTACAATAAGGCAATTGAAGAGCTCGGAACCTAGGAAGCAAGGGAGGCTGTTCAGGATCAATAAATCAAAAGACTCACAGAGTTGGAGTAGGTGGTGACCGTAAGAAGAAAGAGGCCCAAGAGAGTCCTGAGAGTGGTGCTGAAAACCCAAATTGGTAGGATCGGTCTCATGGGTACAAGTCAAGTTTGAAATGCGGTCATGCTGAGGGGTTTGAAAATCTATAGTCTGTGCGTTGAAGTCACCTAGAATGATGATGTCACCCAAGCTTGAGAACTTGGAGATGCACTCGTACAGATCAGAGAGGGGGTCACCATTCGCCGGATCATGTATAGCATAAGGAGAGGTGGTTGGTGGGTAATAACAAATTGCTATAAAGATGTCCCTGAGATGGTGATCAACGTGGCTGATTTGGATCCACATAAATCTAGTTGAGTGGTTGGAGAGAACCATAGTCGTAGCACTGACGAGGTCATCTTTGATCAGACAAGCCACACCCCTGGAGCCACGGACACCACCAGATGCCCAAACCTCCTCCCTGCAAACAGATAGCCATTGACAACTTGAGAACCCCGAGAGAGGGTGGACCAGACTCTCATGAGTCTCCATAACAACTAGAATATCCACCGAGCCCACTGCATCCGAAAGCAGACCAAGTAAAGACCAAAGAGTGTCGTTATTGTTCCAGCAGTTGACATGAATAGAAATAGAGGATGGTTCTCTTTCATGTGACTGCTGGCGGGATTGTCATTTGGCTAGAGGAGCCGATCTTTGTTCCCATCAGCTAGGAGTGGAATCCCTAATAATAGCTCTGAGGTTTTAGATCACCGCCCATTTCCCGGCTCATCTAGCCTCAACCATGAGACCCTTCGAGTGCTTGAGCTCTGCAACCTGTGCTCTAGTAAGGTCCTCATCCAAAAAGATCTTAGAAGGAAGAGCGAAAAGATCCCTCTTTGATCTAAGAGCCTGTAATTTGTTGGAAAGTGAGAGGAACTGTAGAAAAAGGGTGCCATGTAGGCCCACCCAACACTTGTCCGAAGTGATATTTGAGATACCTAGTTGGTTTGAGAGAAAGGACTGTCTAACTGTTAGAGGATTAGTGGTAAAGCTGGGGAGGCCTCGAACTTTGAGGTTAAGTTTGCAAGCCCGCCGCCAGTGCTCCTCAGTAATCTGCCCTTGGACAATCTTTTCTACACCCGCGAGGGGGGCAGATTTGGGATTGGTGCATACGGATGCCTAAGATTTGGCCTTTTGTTCCATCTCTGTCAAAAGTGAAGTGTGTCTAAACTTTAGCCACCAATTCATCCTGTTTTTTTCCTGAAATTGTCAAGATCCCCTAGCTGTTCTATAACCATCTCAAAGTGGGTCTTAATGTTTGTTGTTTTGGAGATGAGAGTGGCAGAGTAATTTGAAAGATTTGATGAGTTAGCATCTACTTGTACCTTTAGAGCAGCAATGGTCTTTGAGAGTGTATGGATTGTTTCCCATAGGCATTGGTTCTCATTTTCGACTTTGATCAGTCTCAATGACCCTTTGATAGGTCAAAGGGGGTGTAGGAGTAGTAGTAACTACAGGAGCCAAGATCGACATGGAACCAGGTAAGAAGTGGGGGCACATTGGTCTCCATGAGACACTATTCACGGTATTGTTCACACGAGCTGTTCACTTGCAACACTGTTCACCCGCACACTATTCACGTGACACTGTTCATCCACGCACTACTCACTCGTGACACTGTTCATTGCGCACTGTTCACCCATGATGTTGTTCATGTGATACTGTTCATCCGCGTACTATTCACCCCCGTGACACTATTTGTCATGTCCCCTTTTTAGCGACATAACTTTAACAAGGGATTTGCCTATCATCGACTCTCGTAGGCAAATGATTATGGGAAGAGGGTCATTTTTGTCTTCCGATAATTACAATTTTGTTCTCGAAGAATAATAATTTAGTAAGTGGGGCCTACTCATTCTAATATTAAATTAAGGTTGTACTCTAACTTTATAAAGTTATTTATTTAATTTTATAAAGTTTAATAATGAAGTACATCATAAAAGATGATTCCGGAAAACTTCCAGAAACTTCTCAGCGAAGTGACTAAATAGAGGACATAAGGCTCCCATTTTGAACAGGCGGTTTTGTGAATTCGACTTCTATTCCAGTTGGAGGGATTTGTGGTCATTGGTCTGCAAATTTTCAATTATCTTTGGGAACGAGAATTCCCATTGATAAGCAATTTTGAGGATGTGAATTATCATCTGAATTATTGCACAACAGAAGGTGACATTTCAGTCATTTCACCCGGATAGAGATTGGTGACCTAAGGTCAAATTCGTGGTCCATTAATAACAGAGGAAGAAGTTGCTATTAACAGATTGGGATCACAATTTTTATGGCAAGTAGCTTCTTGGTTTCACCCGTAACCAGTCTGACTTAGATCACAACAAATCGGGCGTTTTTTGTAGAATACGTAAATTTATATAGAGAGATCGCAAGGCCTTGGTCGGATTGGCAAGCGGATCGTTATCTGTCTTAACCCGCGTCAAGAGTACTAGCTCAGAGGGAGGAGTTAATTTGTTGAAAAAATCGCAGTATGAGTATGAGGAGTGACGACACAAATCAGGCAAATCTTTAGACCAGTCCATCCACGAGCCGAAATAGAAAAAACGGGGTCGCAACCTCCCATTCCGATTCGGAAATCTTTCCATGACCTCAGCACATTATCGTGACTCTTAGGAGTTTAAGAAACATCAGGTCGAGGGTTTAACCAGGAGCCGACCTCCATTCGCGGGACCTACAATCGACGTCCGCAGTTGTTTTTTTTTTTTTGTTTTGGTCACCCATTGCAGGAGGGCACGGGCCAGTTCGGAATCAGTCAAGCATAACCTTTTTCATCAGACAGCGGTGAACTTGGAAGCTCAACCTAGCTCAGCTTGTGTATTGACAACGTTTTTATGGGGAATTCGAAATTCAGGTTCTATTAGTTTTCTTTTTAAAAGAAATGATTTGTTCTTGTACAGACCTGATGATGATTAATGCAGACTTAGTTCTAGATTCAAGAAAAACTACAATTTGATTATCATTGCTCACATATGATGGAAATTGTTAAAAACATTACATGTACTTTGTGATTGCATCAATCTGCATCAGTTATTTTTTTTCGTTGTAATTTTAATAAGGGTCAGCACAGTGGTATCAGAGCTTGTCAACGAAGTGTTTGACGAAATGTCTAACCCTTAAAGTTTGATTTTTTGGTGTTAAAAGAGGCAATAACCTGTCGGGGTTATTTCACTATTCCCTCACGCATTGTTCACCACAGCACTCAAAATCACAGCCCTTGGAGGAAAAATCAGACTTCAAAATTGTTGCCAATCTTGCAAAATTCAGGCCTCCACCAAATAAAAATAGCCATAGCTGGAAATTCGCTTCCTAGAAGGAAATCGCTCCAACTTGCAAGAGGAGGTGGAAAGAATAAATGTGGAGATAAGAAGGGGGAAGCCCCTCTTACACCAAACTTTTTGCCTCTCCAAGTGGTGTGACTTGCCTGGAGGGAAAACAAAATTTAGTCCCTTAATTAATGGCCCAGATTTAAATGCAACATTAAAATTATTTAGCCCTATAGTGAAATTGGCCTATTTAATTGCTAGTTTTGATCAAAAATTGCAAAATAGAAACAAGGTGAGCCTAGGAGATGCCAAAATTTTCATTTAATGTGTTTTGGCAATTAAAATATCATTAAAATCAAATCTAGCAAGCCAAAATTGATTTACAATTCCAAATTACCAATTTCCTTTAATATTTCTAAAATCCCCTAAACAAAATTTCAACCAAATTAATGCAATTTTGCAATTTAATTCAATTTCAATCTTGCAATACAATTTTATTTTTTAACAAAATAAATCTTTTTCCTCGCAGTCAAAATTCAAACTTCAATTTCAATTTCACTATAAAAAATTTCCTTTTCACCAAAAAAATTCAAGATTTTCCAAAATGACTAAATCGAAAAATTTCATTTTGAAAATGCTCAAGCTTATACAATTATATCAAATTTTCAAAATCCATCTAAGTCCAAAAATTTGCAATTTTATTCTGCCAAATATTGTTTTAACCATCGAAAAATAATGTTGTTGAATTCTGTTTGGCCTAAGGATAAAATTACATGTTTAGGAAAATCAAGTTTTGCACCGGGTGAAAACAAACCAAATCCCTTTCTGGCCCAAAGGTGTCCAAGGTGTAAAATCATCAATTCAAAAGAAAACATCTAGACAACTCCAAATTTTGCTAAGGCAACCAAAAAATTCCAAAAATCCTCGAAAATTGCCAAAGCTTGCTCGAAAAAGGGGCTCCCCAAAAATTTTGGGGCGATGGTGTGAAAACCTCACAACAGAACCCCTACTGCTGCTCCACACCTGCATTTCCATTCACCATTCACACTTCCTTCTTGGGTGATCACTATCAACAAACTCTCATTTGCACATGTTAGTGTTAGAACATCTTTGTACAAGTCAGGGATGAGTCATTCCATGAGAATCAACAATGTCATTCATGGAATGATCATCCTATCATTAGTTCTTATCAAAAATTAGAAAGAAAGAGCACTATTCCTAATGCTGTCTGCACTAATATGCAAGACCAGGGATCAGCAAGTGATTTCAAAGCATGTACAATGGATCTTTATACAAATACTATATCCTCTAATGCTAGAACATCTTTTGATCACAAAGCTAAATAGAAAACATCAAGATTTCATCAACGAAATGGAGTTTCTATTGATCTTTCATGCACAGTCCGTACAAAATGACTGTTCCACAATGTTGCCTGCTGTACAATGCCTCCATCTGAACTTATTTACCTTCCTAACAACTACCCCAACTGATTGGGATCGGTTTCCGAGCTTGGTTATGCATAAAACTCCCTAAAACTACTTTCCCTCCAAAAGTGAACCAACCGTTGGAATTCAAAGATTTGAATTTTCCAACTTACAATTTATTGCTTAAAACAACTACTTAACTTTGCTAACTTGCCTATTAGGTCCTCTAGACCAAATTAACAAACCTTAAATCCTTCTAGGACTCCTAAAGACTTCACTTGAATTCATATGTCCTTTCTACGCTTAATTCATTTTTAGAGATCCTAAGGTCCTTATAGGCCCTTTAGGACTCATTACATCTTTACCATCCTCAATGCCTCCTAAGACCATGATTGGCTTCAACACATGCCAATTTATTGGTTCATAGTCTTCTTTGCCTTTGATCCACCTTTTATCTTCCATAAGGACCTTTGCATGTGCTGATGCTCCTGCATCAATACTTCAAAAGAAAAAGGAAAGAAAGGGAGCTTTATAGATTCAGAGACAAGAATTTTCTGTTAGCTATCAACTTCAAGAGAAAGAAGAGAAACCTTTCTTGATTTTAGTGCTTCATATGTGATAAATTTGGTCATTTTTGTTAGTGTAGTTTTTTATTTCCTAGTAGGTTATTTATTTTTCCCTATATTGCTAGGTTTTTCCTACACTTTAAATAATCTCGCTTAGGTTAATAAAACATGTCTTATTAGGTGAATGGTTGCGAGGTGTTACCTTCTTACATGTGAGCATCCATTAGCTATCTTGGGAAGATACTTTACTATCTTTAGTTCGATAGATGGTTGCTCCTCATTGATCGGTGTTGCCACCTCCTCCCTCTTCCTAGCCTATATAAGCATGCTACCTAGCTTGTATTTGCATCTCTTGTTTTTGCATCCTCTTAATGCTATTTTGCTTCTAGCATTTGCATTACTCTCTTGGAGACTAACTCTGTGTTGCTATTTTGATCTTGCATCATTTGCATTCATAGTGTAGATATCTATTCTTTGCACTAGTTTTCTGGGTTACTAATCTTTTCAGATTCTAACATGGTATCAAAGCCATTCTATGTGCAAGAATAGATTTTAGTTTCCTTATTTGAGAGATTAAGGGGGGGGGCTAATAAATCTTATTGTAGGTTTTTTGAAAGACCCAGTATGCTCTTCTCTTGCATTTTCGGATGATCTTGAGAATCAGAAAAGTTTGATAAAAACATTTTTAATCTCTGGGGTTTACACATGTATTTTATGAAATCTGGGTGATTGCAACATTTCTGGTTATATTGGCAACATTTCTAGTTGTTCCAACGCGTCCAGGAGGCTTCAAAAAGTCATATTTTGGCTTTCACTTTACCGAGATCGGAGACCGTCATACAAGTTGTGAAATTGGGGTTTCAATCTCAAATCAGACAACCAACTTGCATATTTGGTGTTTTCAATCAATATTGCAGGTTCCAGCATGCCATTGATTGACTTAGGTAGCTGATTCAACTTTTTTATGACGTCTTTTGGTTGTTGGGGTCAGTTTTTGGTTGTTGGGGCCGTTTTTTGTTGTTAAAGGCATCTGATTTACACTACAACTACATCTTCTGTACATCAGTAGGAAAAACGCTTTTTGCAGAATCAAGCGTGGAAAGCTACAGCCGTACCCCTCTTCGTTGGCAGTCGCAGATTTGAATGCAATTTTCAAATGCCTCGTTCTTGCTCATATGGACTTCGATTTTGACGATTCTTGTGCTATTTTTTTGTGTTCTATCAACTAGTGTAGTTGCTTTTTGATTTTCATTCATAAATTTTTCAGAAATTGCAAATTCTCAGTGGTGACTTTGCACAGTTCTCGTTTTGGAAACTTAAGAGGATCATAACTTTGTCATACGACCTCGTATCAAGGTGATTTTTTTTTGAAAGTGCATATTTTTCGAGTAGATCACAGTGGTGCTATTTGTTTCCTTGAGTATTCTGCCCAAGTTTCGCTTTCAGCATATGCTCTTCGTGAGGGTTTTTGTAATGCATTGAAATCAAGACCACTTAGTATTTCTTGCTAGTGGTAGTTGTAGATGCACTAAAATAAAGTGCCAAATCATATTTCTTTGGGGGGGGGGGGGGGGGGGGGTTCTTTGATTGAGTAAAAAAAGGGGGGCATTGTCGTGGCTGGGTTGTCTTCTTTTTAGCGTTTCTTCTCTGCATTTCTTCATCATGGATCAAACAAATATGCCCATCCTAACTCCATACAATTACTTTGAGTGGAAATCACGAATGACAATTCACTTACAAAAAGTTGGATTAAATAGGATAACTATGGGACTTGAAACTGAACCTGATAAAGATGAAGATAAGCCTAAGTGGTTTAACAAATGTGATGAGGCATATGGAACATTGTGTTTGTCTATTTCTCCTGACTTGCTATTTCACATTGAGTCTTTGGATACACCAAATGAAATATGGACAAAGTTAGAAACACTAATTGGCACACAAGATTCAATGAGGGGTCATATGTTGGAAAATGAACTAATTAGTTTAAGTCCAGGCAATTTCAACATAATCCAGGATTTCTTCACCAAATTGAAATCACTAAGGCTGTAGTTAAAACAATGTGGAATTGAAAAGAACGATGAACAACTGATTCTTAGTATTCTCTCTAAGCTATGTTCAGAATATTCTATGTTTGTTTCTATCTTCTATGCTACTAAGGGTGCACTTGGTACTCAATTCACCATGCCATCTTTAGATGATTTTGCTGTCAATCTCATTCGAGAACAGGACAAGCTAATCTAGATGGGTACTCTTAAGTCCTCTAAGTCACATACCTTGGTTGCCAACCAAGGCACAAAAGAACAAAAAGGACAAATTAGTAACAACAATTGTGAGGATGAGAAACAAAATAATAGCGAGGAAAAGAAGGATCAGATATCGGTTGCTTCAAAGAAACTATTGATACCCCATCTTCCAAGGGCGATAAGCCTAAGAAAGAAAAGGTCAAATTTGCCTATTGTAAAAGACCCAGTCATGATGAACATAAATGTTTGAAGAAACAAATTGATCACTTGGCATACATTCTTGAGAAGAATAATATTAGTGTTCTTGAGTCTATCAAACAAAGTTCTAATGAAGGGTCTAACAAGGCAAAAAAAAAAACAGCAAGGGGAAAGGAAAGGGCAAGGCTTTGGTTGTAGTTGCTTCCTCACCATCCACTTGGGTTCTTGATTCAGGTGCTTCGCATCACATGGCTTCATCTAAGGAAGAACTTGCATCCTTGGAGCCGTCTACTATGCCTTTTATTTTGATGGGTGATGACACTCCTGTTGAGGTGTTTGGGAGAGGGTCTGTTGATGTGGGCTATGGCACATTCCATCATGTTCTTTGTGTACCCTCATTATCAACTAATCTCCTATCAGTATACCAAATCACTCACACAGGTTCAAGCAAGCGGGTTGAGTTCACTCCTGATTCAATGGAGATATGTGAGTTGCATAGTGATTCTATAGTTGCAGTTGGGAGAGCAGATCATCAGTCACGACTCTATCTGTTTTTTCACTTTGTTCTTGATCCTCCTTCGACTGTTTTGCTCACTCACTCTAATGATGTGAGTAAATTATGGCATGAGTGGTTTGGCCATCTTAACTTCTGCTATTTGCATCAGCTCAACCAGTAGAGCATGGTCACAGGGTTGCCTTCGGTTCAGTTCTCAGGTGGTGTTTTCCAAGGTTGCATTCTTGGTAAGCATCCTAAAGAAAAGTTTGACAAAAGTAAGGCATGGAGAGCTTCACAGATACTAAAGTTAGTTCACAGTGATTTGCCTGGTCCATTTCAACATCCTTCTTTCAGCAGGGCCTAATATGTCTTCATATTCATTGATGATTTTTCTCGATATATTTGGGTGTACTTTCTCAAACAGAAGTTAGAGGTATTTGATCGTTTCCAGGACTTCAAAATTTTTGTAGAAAAGCAATCCAGGAAAGCCATCAAAGTTTTGCGCACAGACAATGGTGGTGAGTATGTCAACCATCGGTTTGAAAGATTTTGCACTTCAAAGGGGATTGATTTACAACATTCAGTTCAATACAATCCTCAGTAGAATGGTGTTGCAAAACGGAAGAATAGATCCTTGAAGGAAATGGCAAACTGTATGATTCACTCTAGATCTCTTGCATCGTAGTATTGGGCAAAGGCCATTAACTGTGCCTGTTATATCCAGAACTGTGTTCCTCATTGAGCCTTGAAGGGAGTTACTTTTTTTGAAGCTTCGAGAGGTCAAAAACCATCAGTTAAGCACTTTCGAGTTTTTGGTTCTCCTACATGAGCCCACATTCCTGTAGAGAAACGCAAGGCCTTGGATCTGCAGAGTAGACCTTGCATATTTGTAGGTGATCCTGATGGTGTGAAGGGTTATCAATTGCTCCACCCTACTACACATGAGTTGTTCATTGAGAGGAGTGTTCAGTTTGAGGAGGGATCTTCAAGCTCACTTTCTATCATTTCTCCAACTCCTACTTTGACATTAGAGTCACTTGGAATACATGATAGATCTTCTGATGAGTCAGATTCACCTGAACAGTCTTCTACCTCCACTTCTGATGCAAAGAGTGATTTAGAGAACTCACCTCCTTCCTCTCCTAGTCATCATTCCGAGGTTAATGATTCCCTCCAAATTCTCCATCTTCCGGTCCACTTTGGGCTAGATAGACTTTGCAGTCTGCAGGTGATTGGGTTGGGGATCCATTAGACACTAGGTGGACTCGTTTACAATTCCAGGATGCTCCACATGTCTTCATTGCTACTGCCTCAGATCCACAGTCCTTTCATGAAGCTTTTGGTATTCCTGAGTGGGATACAGCTATGCAGGAAGAGTATAGTTCCTTGATGAGGATTCACCCTTGGGATCTTGTCCCTCTTCCTAAGGGAAGAAAACTTGTTCAATGTAAGTGGATCTAATGGACAAAATTTGGAGCAGATGGGTCATTTGACAAACACAAGGCTCGCTTGGTCGCCAAAGGATTCTCCCAAGTTCTTGGGATTGACTACTTTGAGACTTTTGCGCCAGTTGCCCGAATGAATTCCATTCGATTTTTTCTTGCCATTGTTGCAACTAATCATTGTGGAGTACATCAGATGGATGTGAAGAGTGCTTTTCTTTACAGTGACCTTCATGAGGAGTTCTACATGGAGCAGCCACAGGGATTCCTTCAGGATTCTTCACTTGTGTGCCATCTTCGAAAGTCTCTCTATTGCCTCAAACAGGCTCCTCGGGCTTGGTATGCCAAGATGGACTCCTTCCTTGTATCAGTTGGGTTCACTCAGTGCCATTTGATCCTAATGTCTACATTCTCCAATAGGGTGATTCACTTCTATTTTTGGTTTTGTATGTTGATGACTTGCTGATCATAGGAAGTTCTTCACCCACTATTAAGGCTGTCAAAGTGGCCCTTCAGGACAATTTTTTGATGATTGACTTGGGCTTGTTGCATTACTTTCTCGGGATTGAGATCTTTCAGTCTCTTTCCGGGATCACCATCACATAGTCCAAGTATGCTCTAGATTTACTCTCAAGATTTCATATGGCTAACTGTAAGCCTGCTCCGACTCCCTTCCTTTCTGGAGTCAAACTTGAGGCTCAGTGTTCTTCTCCACTTGTTGATGGCACTTTGTATCGCCAACTTGTTGGGAGTCTCATTTATCTGACTCATACGAGACCCGAAATCTCATATGTTGTAGGCATGGTCTCTCGATTCATGCAAGAGCCTCATGAACTGCACTGGAAAGCAGCCAAGCGGATCCTTCACTACATTCAGGGTTCTCACAGTTGTGGGATTCACTATGCAACAGGTATTGAGCTTGATTTGGTGGGCTACATAGATTCAGATTGGGTGGGTGATTCTTAGGATCGCAAGTCTACTTTAGGTTACAACTTCTCACTTGGTTCAGGTCCTATTTGTTGGTTGAGCAAAAAGCAGTCTGCTATTGCTCTATCTTCTATTGTGGCTGATTATTAGGGGGTTGTAAATGCCGCCACTGAGGCCATTTGACTTAAACATCTTCTCATTGAGTTTGGTATCCAGATTAGATGCCCATCAGTCATATTTTGTGACAACCAGAGTGCCATTCAGATCTCACGAAATTCGGTTCATCATCAGCGGACCAAACACATAGAGGTCCACATGCACTACATCCGGGAGCTCATCCATGGTCATGTCATTGACCTTCGCTATTGTCCGACTTCCGAGCAGGTTGCTGATATCTTCACTAAACCCTTCACTAAGAGCAAGTTCCTTCATTTGCGAGCTTTGCTGAGGATGCATGATACTTCATCTTTTGGGGGGGCCTTTTCCCCTCACTCAGAGTCCTGACTTTTTTTGGGGGGTGGGTCTCTTTTCTCTCTCTTTTGGGGGAATTTTATCTACATGGGTACCCTCATCAGGCTTGACTTGCTGGGATCCATTTCTACATCCACCTAAGCTTCGCTTATGGGGGGTGTTAGTGTAGTTTTTTATTTCCTAGTAGGTTATTTATTTTTCCCTATATTGCTAGGTTTTTCCTACACTTTTAATAATCTCGCTTAGGTTAATAAAGCATGTCTTATTAGGTGAATGGTTGCGAGGCGTCACCTTCCTACATGTGAGCATCCATTAGCTATCTTGGGAAGATATTTTGCTATCTTTAGTCCGATAGATGGTTGCTCCTCATTGGTTGGTGTTGCCACCTCCTCCCTCTTCCTAGTCTATAGTAGCATGCTACCTAGCTTGTATTTGCATCTCTTGTTTTTGCATCCTCTTAATGCTATTTTGCTTCTACCATTTGCATTACTCTCTTGGAGACTAACTTTGTGTTGCTATTTTGATTTTGTATCATTTGCATTCATAGTTTAGACATCTATTCTTTGCAGTAGTTTTCTGGGTTATTAATCTTTTCAGATTCTAACAGTCTTGGAAGAGATAGTACTACAAGACCATTGCCTCATATTGCTGGCGTTAAGGTTGAGAATTCCTCTCCTTAAAGAAGGTCTAGCAATATTTATGAAGGTTTCTTATTCATCTCTGCACTCTCGAGCAACATTCCCACAAATAATGATACTTGGTTGATTGATAGTGGCACATCTTGTCACATCACTAGGTTTAAAAAACATTTATTTAACATGAAAGAAAAAGATTCACATGTACAAGTTATTGTTGGTGATGATGCTAGCTACTTAGTGAAAGGTGTTGGTTGTACATCTTTCAAATTAGATTCTAGTATTCCTCTACACCTAAGCAATGTATTTTTTGTACCAGGCATAAAAAGAAATACAATTTCCATAGCATCCTTGGAGTATAAAGGCTATCATGCTGCGTTTGCTAATGGTAAAGTCTTGGCATGGAAAAATAATTTTGATTTTCGATATGCTTGTAAAATTGGGGTTTGTCATGATAGCCTTTACGAGCTTTCAGCCCATCCTATTCATGCACTTTCTCATGATACTTCAGAATCCAATGATCTATGGCACAAGAGGTTTGGGTATTTGCATTTCAAAACTATAGCCACTATGGTGAAGGCTGTAATTGGACTTCCAAAGCTGAATCAAAACCATGAAGGAGTTTGCAAGGGATGCACTCTAGGTAAGAATATTAAGAGCACTTTTCATAATTGCAAATCTAAAGCTAAAGATATTCTAGAATTAATTAATTTGAACTTATGTGGTCCCATGTCTGTTGCATCTCTTAGTGGCTTTTGGTATTACATTACATTCATAGTTGATTTTTCTCATTAGTGTTGGATGTATATTCTTTAGTCCAAAAAATTTGATGAGGTGTTGTCCCATTTTAAAGAATTCAAAGCATTAGTTGAAAATCTGTCTAACAAAAGGATTAAGATCTTAAGATCTGATAATTGAGGAGAATTCGTATCTGGTATTTTTTACAATTACTGCGTTGAAGCTGAGATTAAGAGGGAGTTCTGTGTTCCCTACAATCCTCAACAAAATGGTGTGGTTAAAAGAGAGAACAAGACAATTCTTGAGGAAGCGAAGACAATGATTCATGATCAAAGTCTTCAAACATTTCTTCGGGATGAAGCTTGTTGAACATCAATTCATATTCAAAATTGTAGTCTTCATTAGGTCCTTGAAAATATGATACAGGATGAAGCATTTTCCTGTATCAAACTAGACATTAGTTACATTAGAATTATCGGTTTTCCAGTCTATATTCATATCCCAAAAGAGAAAAGAACTAATTTGGAACCTTCAAGAAAGAAAGGTATCTTTGTTGGTTATAGTGATTCTTTAAAAACATACAAGATTTATATTCCAAGATAAAAACAAATTGAAACCAGCAAGGATGTTACATTTGATGAAGATATAGCTTGCAAGTTATCCAAAGAATCTGACATTGGAAATGATGAAAATCCTGATTATTCTCAAGATTTAGTCATGTTTGATCCAAATCCACCTTCAAAGATTCAGAAGGAGAATGCAGCTTTAGATGATTTTGCTGGTCCATTTAACCAGTTGATTATATAGACGCTTCAGCAGGTCCTTGTTCTACTTCAGCTGGTAAGAAAAGACCTTTATGGGCTAGAAACATTATAGAGGAAGCTTAAAAATATGCAACCCCTTGTGGTACTTTCAGAGAAAGTAAAATACCTCAAAAGTTTGTTAGCTATGTTGCATTAATGAGTTACATAATTGTATCGAAACCATCAAGTGTTGAAGAAGCTTCTAATGAGCAAGTGTGGAAGGATGTAATGATGTAAGAGTATCATTCTATTGTTTAAAATGATGTTTGGGATGTTGTTCCAAGACCAAAAGGTAAGTTTGTGGTTTCTTCTAAATGGTAATTTAAAATTAAAGCTATTGGTGGTAGTATAGAGAAATATAGGGCTAGATTTGTTACTAGACAACTGTAGCTCGTCATACTTCTATTAGACCAATCATAACTATTGCAGCAGTGAAAGGCTTTAAACTTCACTAAATAGATGTGAAAACAACATTTTAAAATGGAGTCATCAAAGAGGAGGTCTACGTTGAACAACATGAAGGGTTTGCAATCCATGATAGAGAATCACGTGTGCAAGCTGAAAAAGGCTTTGTATGGCCTCAACTGAGGACTTTGAGCTTGGTATGAGAGAATTGATAACTATCTTTAAGTTTGCATTTTCAAAAGAGTGATGCAAATCCAAATTTGTATTTTCAAGTAAATGGTAACAAAGTGCTGATCCTTGTGCCTTATGTTGATGATTTATTCTTAATATGTGATGATATTATAATTAATTGTAAGAGTGAACATACTTCAGAATTCAAAACGAAAGATCCTGGATTATTGCATTATTTCTTTGGGCTTGAGGTATAACAAACTACAAATGGAATTATTTTAAGTCAAGGTAAATGTGCAATAGATATCTTGAAAAGATCTGGTATACTAGATTGTAAATCTATGGTTACTTCTATGAAATAAAATTTGAAAAACTTACATGAGGATGCAACTGTTCCAGATATGGTTGATCCTACTATGTATAGGCAACTAATTGGTCCTAACACAAGGTTAGATATATGTTATGTTGTAAATACATTAAGTCAATTTATGTGTGAGTCAAGGAAAATTCATCTTGTAACAGCCATACATATTTTGAGATATGTTCGTGGTACAATAGGATATGGTTAAAAAAATGCTTCAGATGTTGAACTGATTTTAGAGGGGTTCTCTGATTCAGATTGGGCAGGATGTGTGCCTAATAGTAAGAGTACTTCAGGATGTTGTTTTGACTTGGGTTCAACAATGGTTTCCCGATGCAGCAAGGACCAATCTTGTATTGCTCATAGCATTGCTGAAGCAGAATATGTTGCAGCTTGTGTGCCTGCAAGAGAAGCAATGTGGCTTAAAAAATGACTTGCTTGTTTATTTGGACAGCTTTCTGAACCTACTATGATTATGTGTGATAATCAAAGTTGTGCGAAACTTTTAATTTATTTAGTTTTTCATGACATGAGAAAACATATAGAAATTAAATATTATTATTTGAGGGACATGGTTCAAAGTGAAGCCATTGAGCTTAAGTATATTTCTACAGAGGAACAATTTGCAGACAGTCTCACCAGACCACTTCCAAGAATGAAGTTTAGTTACTTCAGGGATAAGCTTGTTATTGTGGAAAATGATGCTCTTGCTGAGAGTCTCAACTCCTGCGACTCATTTCTTGTTAATGAGTTCTTGTTTGTGAGAGAAGTTCAAGGTAAGATCCCTTGTTCCGCCCTTTGCAAGTAGGTATGATGGATCAACCTTCTGCTAATAGGCGTGGTGGAAATGCATTATTCTTTGGGAGAAGTTTGATGTGAAAGTCCTGATTGCACTCTTTGCAAGTAGGCATATCATGTCTTCGTCTCCATCATTTTGTGTTTTTACGATTCACCCTCTACAAGTAGCTATAGTGAATATTTCTTTTCTTTTATGTTTAACCCTCTAGGAGTAAGTATGGTGAATATTGGTATGCTGAGATAACAATGGTTTATTGAGAAAATCTATGATGCGTTTTTATGTCGATCCTCGTTTGCAGCTATGTGCATTTGTCAAGAGAAGGCACTCTGAAGATCTCTCTCTTGCTAAGAGGGAGTGTTGAAGATGGTAGCAGCGATAGAGATCTGCTGATGCCGCTGTCATGAATTGTGACATATTCTATAATTACATCCATTCACATTTTCCTTGCTCTCCTCAGTGGCATGGTTCAATATTGCAGAAGTTTCTTCATATTTCATATTTTATAGATGTGTTGATAATGTTCTCTATATACTGTCGAGATCAGTTTTCGGTGTGCTGTCATATTCTCTGAGGTGTTCAAGTGCCGTTTTAATTATCCCCAGTGTCATTCATATTCATGTGTGCTCTTTTATGGTTCATGTTTTTATCCTCTTGGCATCTGATTAAGAAGTTTGGAGTCAACCATCCTAGCTGGCAGTTTCTCACCGTTTTGGTGATCATGTTATGTAGTCGTCGCTGGGAATTTTGAAGTATTAGTCAGTTATGAAAAGATGGAATTCATGGTCCTATAACTTTTCACCTTCGACTCTCCACGGTTATTATTCTATCATAGTCATTCTTCACATGAGGTTTGGAAAGGAGATACTAGTGGGAAGGTGATTGGGGTTCCTGATTCGATATATGGTTTGCAGATATTTGAGAGACTGTATCGTTTGTTATTGCTGTAGCAGAACTTTTACCATTCATTCCTCAAGTCTGGTATGATCGTATAAAATCTATGTTGGTTTGAGTAATACTGTTAAGATTGTAAAGCTTAATATATTGCGAGTTCATATAGCATATTTATGTATTGAGAATTTATCTCTGATCATATATGATCATTGAGTATTGAACATTCATTCTTCAAGGACAGATTTTGTAATTGATTTGGAGATCATAATAAAGAATTGACTTTTGGTGGGCAGGGTTGTTTCCCTCATTGAGGAGGGTTTTTCCCAGGGTACTTTTGGTGTTTTCTGTTGGTATTGTTTATTAGTCCTTGCCTATACATAGGCAGGGAACTTATGTTTTCAGTGGTGGGTACAATTAATTTTTGTTACCAAAAAATATTCATTTTTTAAAGTTAAAAAATCTGTTTATTGTTTAATTAATTTTTAATCAAAAATTCTAATTTTTTATTGGCTTGTGGCAAAACTGACGGGTAAAAATGATTTTTAGACAAAAAATTGGAAAAAATAGTTTCTAGAGACTTCTTCTTTTCACAGAGAACTCTAGAATTCATCACAGATAGCTGAGGACAACATGATCTGAAATCAACAGCCCTGTCTACCCTGCTAATCTCCAGAAGTACTGGTTACGAACCCCCAGTAGCAATCAACAATAAAAAATAAGATAATAATATCAAACTGTGCGCTTTCTCAGAAGAAGATCTTGATGCTGGTTTGTGGTTTCTTAATCTTCCTTTCTCTTATCCAGATTTAAAAGAAAATCTGTGCAGATATAGTGTGCATCCCCCTTAAACCACAAAAAATCTGGGTAAAATCACCATCAATTACGTGCTTGGAACACTGTAGCCCTTCTCACATTTGAGCAGCACAACTTGTGACGCCAAACCCAGATAAAACATAAATGAAAATAGCCTTTATGGGCGTCGTCTGAACTAGCACTAAATCATTCACGAGTAGTTAAATCTAGTCCAATGCCTGTTTCACTAAAAACCTTAAGAGAAACACTATTAGCAACTAATATATTCAGAATGACTTTTGATTTTAATTTATAATTACAGTCTCTGTTTTTTCCAGACAAATGAAGCAGCTAGAGAGAAGTTGAATAAAATGGGTATGAAAGACTTGGAGTGTTTTCCATCACATGTTTATAGAAAGTCAATGGGAAGATGAGGAGCCTGACAAGAGAAGCGCAATTTCCCCACTCCTAAGTACTGAGAGCATCATTGCATTCTACAACCTTTGCCTGCAGTGGACTTATTCTTATCCCTTCTTGCTTTGATGTCCATCTTTCCTCTTTGCAGATATTCACCTTCACCTTCATCCTCCATTTTTGATAACTGAACCTGACATTATGGGAATCCATGAATGCTATTTCATCTGCTCTTAGGTTTTGCTATGTCATATCTGCCATTGTTCTGTTGGATTGATTGTTCCTAGAATAAAATTATAGACCAAATATGCATATCTGTGGGATCCTCTGGATTTCTGTAATTTTTAGCGGCACCAAATAATTGGAAGTTGAACTGCGAGTCAATGAGCTAGAGGAGAGTTTCCTTAGTGAGTACTCTATAGTTTTACCTGATATGATTGTTGGTCAGGAGGAAGTATCAGAGCCAGGGATAGGAGTTTCAAAGCATTTCTAGTACTGATCGTAGTTGTATTATTTTTCTTTAATACCTATCAGACAGCTATCATCGCCAGAACAGATTGATTTCACAGGGATCGGAGGCAGGGCTCTTTTTATCAGCGAGGATAGAAGAGATAGAGATTGGAGTTATGACGTCAGCTTAAAGTATTCCTAGTACATTCTCACCAACATAACTTCTTGTCTCCATCGATGAGACTACATTTGTTAAGACAATAAAATTTGCTTCACTCATGTCAATGAACATGATAAACCTTATTTATTTATTTTCTAAAAATTCATCAATTATTCATACATTTATGATTATTATATAATACATTATTGAACTTAATTTAATATGTTTATTAAATGATAATATTATTATAAATTTAATTATACTAAAAAAAAAAATCAAACTATGATTAATTACATGATCTTAATATAATATTGCATAAAATTAAACTATATTATTATATATTATTGACCTCTTATATTGAGTCTATTATTGATGAATGTAGAGTACTTTTTAAAAGATATTTTGTTTACTTTGCTGGTAACCTTCTAAGCTATGTGACCAGAAAAAATACTGAAAAGATCACAATGAAGAAGGCAAATTTTATTTATTTACTGGTTAACAGTGGATACCACCCTCTCCAAGCAGCAAAATCCTATCAAATGTGGAACTGTGCACTAGATGGTGTAGAACAGGAAGAGCCATGAACAAATTTGGTGCATAAAAACCTATAGAATGTCACCACACAGCATGAAGCTATTCTCCACACTTTAAATTCATGCATAATGAATTTCAAATCTCTACCTTTAATTAAAAAACAAATAATACAAAGGCCAAAATTAGGAAATCAAGCATTCGGACTGTTTGCAATGAATTTTGGAACTGTCTCTAACTAGAAGGCAAATAATCGAGAGGCCAAAACTCTAACTAGAGTTGGTCAAGATTTAGAGAGGGAAATGAACTTTTGAAACATAGACCCACTGCTAGCATGTGCATGGATAAGAATGTCAATACCATGTCATAGAGGTTCTGTTTGGCACTGTAAGGATGTTGCCAATCGTAAAGTGGGTCAACTATACCTGTCTTTCTGTACCAGACACAAAACAGAGATCATTCTTCTGAAGTTAAGCTACCAGTTTCTAGATTCAAATAGAAGTTTTGAATTCGGTAATGATCGTCCATAGAGGCAGCTAAGGCTCGGGCTCCCCCTTCTGCATTCAATCACTACTCTCTTATGAGAGAAACAAAAATCAATCTTCTCTTCCTTTCAAAAGGCAGGGACTCTAGCTCCTTCAGAGCTCTTTTTTATATTTAGTTTTAATTTTTTGTATTCTTCTGGTTGCAAACTTAACGCTTTCTTTGTCTGCTACAACCTCTATCTTTAATCTCAAGTTTCAACTACCCTCTCATATCCCACATTTCCAAATTTTCTTGTGCTCTGCTCCTTGTTCTCCAACATCTTCAGCTTTCCAAAGGACGCGCAACAACTTCTACACCATCATCATCTTCTTTAACTGTTGCTACCATATCTTGCTTCAATCTCTCTCTCTCGTGAACCCTTTCTTCTATACGGAAGGTGACTTAGCATCAACATCATAGATACATATCTTAGAAAAATAATGTCACCCCTTTGGTATCTTCTGTTGTGACTCCATCCTCCATCATTATGCCTTCAAAAAGACACTGCAACCTTTTCCTTTTCATCTTTTTCTTCTCTATACTTTGTTATGACAATCTTTCTCTCTTCAGTACCATCTACACGACACTGTTGCAACTTTTCTCTCTCCATTTCCAACAATGTCTTCACAAATCTGGCATTCACCTTCTTCCATTTGCATCTTCTTTATCATCTCCTCATGTTCCTATAACTATTCTTCTCCCAACAATCTATTTCTCTCTCACATCTCCTTGTTTAACAAGAGATTTCCTTATCTTCAACGATTTCATCATCAAATAGAGGACCCTCAAAGTCCATCCTCCTAACCTTTTCTTTATCTGGTTCATTTTGTCTACTTCTCTGCTGCTTCCTTGCCAATCTGTTCTTTTCATTACCCTCCATGAGGGTTTCCTCTGCCTTTGTCACCAGACAATATGATTCATCTCTTTTATCTTCCCTAACCCCCTTGCTTGAGAATTTGGTGTTTCCCCTGATCTCCCTTCTCAACATTAGATAAAATATGGGTTTCAATCTAATCCATTTCTTCTTTTCTCCTCTTCATTATTTGTTCAATATTTCTCTATTCTATGTCCTCTTCTAAGACGACTTTCCTCTCACTAGGTTCTCCATTTCATCAGGCTCATCACAGTCTTATCCTTAAAGATTACAATTTATCCTTTCCTCGTGCCAACCAACATGAAACCCTTTTTTTAATCTTTCTGTATTCGACTGCTTATCATGTTTTGTTTTACCTACAACCTTTCCTCTGCTCAATTCCTAATGCATCTATTCTTTCTTGGATTCTTTTCAACTGTTCAAAAACAACTTCATCATACCTTCTTTCTATCTGTTCTTTTAAAAATAAAATTGTCACTGGTCTCATTATGACCCTTCTTGTCCTGTTTCTGTGGACGTCTTCTTACACTCGCACAATTTTCTACAAACTCTCTCTGAAACTCACATGTCCTCTTGCTATTACAGTATTTCTCTTAACAGCAATCTCTAAAAATTAGGTTATAAATCCTCTGTAGTTACACGAACCAATTTGCAACAAATCTCTCACAATATTTCATCAATTTTTTTTTAAATATACCTTTTTCAGATTATTGTGCCCCCTTTCTACTGTCTGCAATCTACAACCTCTACAGCTTGTAACACAAGTTTAGGTATTTATCAACTCACAAGCTTCTCTCTCCATTTGCAGGTCCTCTTTTCATACCTGCAACAAATTCACCCCAACAAGGATTTTGAAAGATACACCTCTTAATGCTTCCTCTACCCTCTTTTTCGCAGTGAAGGAACTTTGTGCACTTTCTACCTAACGTTATCTCTCCTGGAGGACAACCAACAATTTATCCTTGCTGCGATTACAGGTTTGTCTCACACTTCAAGAGGAATAGAGACATTAATTCTGATTCAGCTCTTGAACTGAAGAAGGATTTCTCTAACATTAAATGTTTAAATGTGACGAGTATGGACACATTTCTCAAGATTGTGTCAAAAGAACTAAACGTCATGTTGGTGCTGCAAATATGGATGAGATGTCACCTAAAAAGGAATGTAGTGACAAACTTAGGAGGATTTCCATTCATCTCAGCTCGCTCAAGCAATGTTAGCAACACTTGACTTATTGCTAGTGGTGCTCCGTGTCGCATTAGATGATAAAAGCATCTTTTGGATTTGGTAGAAAGAGAAGCCGATTTACATGTGATAATTGGAGATGATACAAGTTACTGAGTAAAAGGTGCTGGAGCCACTTCTCTTTAACTAGATTTTGGGATCCCTCTTCATATGAGTGAGGTTTTGTTTGTTCAAGGAATCAAAAGAAATTTGATCACAATTTCAGCATTAGAGGACAAAGAGTATCAAGTTACATTTTTCTAAAGGAAAAGTTCTTGTTTCTCCAAAGAACTCTAGTTTCAAATCTGCTCTTATGATTGGTGTTCATCAAGAGAGACTATACAAACCTTCTCTTTGTTCAATTCAAGTATTGGTGCATCCCCCCATCAATTCAAGTGAGCTATGGCATAGGAGACTTGGTCATGTACACTTCAAAGCTCTTCCTTAATGGAAAAGATATGAAAGGATATATTATATAATCAGATTTAAAATCTGATATATATATAAATGTTAAAGCAACAAGTGAAAGTGTGAGGAAATATTGACTGACTTCAAAGTTAGAGAAATTTCAAAGTATCCATCATCAGTTGTAAGAGCAACAAAAGAAAAGGTGGAAGATAAGTTCCATTAGCAGTGGGAGTAGGAAATTCAAGTAGGTCAGAGCTTGCGAAATGTGGGAGTAGTAGCTTCCAGTAGGTCAGATCCTATGAAGTGTGGGAGTCGGAGCTTCTAGTGAGTTGGTGCTCATAAATATAGGGGTTGGAGCCTCTAGTAGGTTGTAGCCTACAAATCATTGTAAAATAACAAGTCTATATAAAAACAATTATTTTGCCATAGTTTTATCCCACATTGGGTTTACAAATAAACATTGTGTTATTGTGTTCATGTGCATTGTTTATTTTAGTATTTGAAGTTATTATTTAGATAAAAGTTTTAAATTGGGAAATTTGTTTAATATATTGATTCATACCCCCTTCTCAGTATAATCGTGTGCTCTTCACTATCATGGTGTCTACTTGTTCTGTGAATTCCGTAATGTGTCTTGATGATCCACTATCAACTACCCAGGTGTTGAGTTTGTTTGTTACTTTGCTTGATAATGTTGAGTAGAAGACAGATTTCTCAGAATCATGTTCTATATTGGCCTTTTCAACTTGAGCAAAAGATGCTTGTTGTTTTGTTCTATCATGGCATTTGATTACATAGTGTCCATACTGATCACATCTGAAACATTGTACTTGGGAAATGTCTTTCTTCTTATTGGATAATCCCTTTCCATAAGTATTCTTCTTTCTTTTGAAATTTTTCTTCTTACCTTTCTTATGAGAATTGGTGTTTAATACATGAATATACTCATTAACGGGTTAATTATTTCCTCTAGTCATTAGTCTAGATTCTTCTTGTTAGCAATTTGTTTTCAACCTATCAAATTTAAGAAGTTTTGACCTTGCACTTATTCCTTGAATAAATGATGCCCATGAAATTGGTAGGCCACCTAGAGCTATTAATGTTAACTCATTGTTATCAATTTGATTTCCAACTGTTGAGATTTGATCTCTCAGTTTAGTGATTCTCATGAAATATGTAGTGATAGATTCTCCCTTGTTCATTTTTACATGATTAAGTTGCCTCTTTAGAGAAAGGATTCTACTAGTGGTGTTTGTTTTAAATGTGCTTTCAAGAGATTTAAACATTAGGTAGCACTATCTTGTTTTGATAAGAGAGGTACTATATGATACCTAATTGCATCTACTATAAGTTTCATAGCCTTTTTATTGTTCTCAATCCATTGGGTTTTCTCAGGATCATTCTGTTAGGGTAATAAAGTATTTACTTATTAATTAAATCATATTGATTAAATTTAAGTCACTTAGTAACTCTATTTCACTTAAGCTAAACTTTAGGCATCTAATAATTAATTCTTTTATTAATTATTATGATGCAACCCAGGTTAGACTTTTTTTAGGGTTTCGATCTCTTTTATAAGGATGATATCTCTTTGTAAATTGTTAATTCACTTTTGATAAGAGCAATCTCTCTTTTTGCTCATCAAGAATGTCTCATCTATGGATTTGACAATTCCAACCTCCATAGCTTTTTGCTTCTCTCTTCTTTAACGTGTGTTTGCATGTAGGTGATTCTTGGGAGCTGTGGGGTTGATTTTTCATCAACTTCAACATGGTATTAGAGCTCCAGATCTTCATGCTCCTGTTCTGTTTATGAAAGGTCTAGCTTGGCTTTCAGATCTGTGCTTTTTCTTTTAGAAGGTTTTATTTTTTCCAGTTATTTTGTATTGATTTTGGGGGGGGGGGGATCACTGATTTTCGGGTTACATTGAACCCAAATGGACATCACCGTTGAGCTCAGAGCGCCCCAAAACCCTATTTTCATATAGAATTTGTCCAATTTGGACATAGTTGGAATATTAGGAGAAAAATAATATTGCTTCCAGATTTGACATGTTTCCCAAGGCGGCAATTTTTTGATTTTTGGCACGCAGGTTGAAAGTTTTTGGCACCAAAATAAAGATTTTTGGTGCGAAAATTAGTATTTTTGGTACGAAAATCGAGATTTTTGGGCATACATATTGAGATTTTTGGTGCAAATTGAGATTTTTTTGCACGCAAATCAAGAAAATTTTGGTTCAAAATTGGCACGCTTCCTGAGGTAATTTCTAGTACTGGTGGACACGTTTTTTGAAACATTTTGGCATGGACCTTGAGGCGGTAAATTTTTTTATTTTTCCCTTCCAATGCTTTTTTTACCTATATGTGGTTTTTTGGCCATAACTTGTGGTGGAGCTCAAAACTTGAGTCTCCAATTTTTGTTAAGATTGGGCAAAAGTGGAAAGTTTTTATGGATTGTGGCTAAGTAGACTAGGATGAGATACTCAAACATAAATGATACAGAGCTAAAGGAATATGGGAGCCTCCAACAGTAAGGTATGATGATACTAATGGGAGGAAAGTATTGTTGACCATTCCAAATCCTTGCGATAATATATGGTGGACAAGCAGATGAGGTTTCTAATGACACTCAGAAAACAAAATTGACTCTATGTACAGTTTTGAATATGTATCAAATACTAATCCATATGGTTTGCCGTCAACCATGGAGGGACTGCTTTACATGGACAAAGACACGAAAAGGCACATTTACATTTAGCCTGATATAATCACAAAGATTGTGATTAAACTTCATGAGAAATATTGTTAAAGGAGCTAGGTTGAGTTTGAGAAATTTTGATAAAGCCCAAATGGACAGAGTCAAATCTGAAGACGACACATTAAAATCAAACAAGGTAGAGATATACTTGTGGCAATTGGACATCTAGAGATTGACTTATGGATTGGTGATAAGAAGAAAATTATAGTTTTGAATCAGAGTTAGCAAGAGTCGCAAAGTCATTATCTAATAACCTTAATACAAAGAGAATGGACCTGAAAGTTTCACAAATGGTAATAATAAGGAGCCGTTTGGAATAGTGCGACTAAGGTTTGTATGATGGCAAGGGCAGCGAAGACTTTACATCCTGATTGTTTGAAATACCATTTCCAAGTCGCATCAAGAATGGGCTTTCTTTATATTATACGGACCTTTCAGAAATACATTGCCAGTGTTATACACGCAGAGATTCCAGTTCAGTGACACGCATCCACCACATCCATTCTCAATCAGTTGATACATACCTAAGTCTCAAACTATTAAATCGGTAGAGATTATCATCAATTCGTATCATATTAAGGAAATAATATTGAAGTTGCACTGATAATGTCTAATAATCGTTGGTGCTCATAAAGATGCAATTATATTATAAGAAAATGAGCCCGATAAAATGCAAGATTGAAGAAATAAATACATTAAAGGATAAAAAACAAGATGTATAAAGGGAAAGTATCGATTAGTTATTAATAATGAAGTGGTGCGGTTTTAATAGAAGAAGGTGATAATATATTTTGTTAAATAAATGACTTTTTGAAGAGTCACATCCTTATCTCATTAAAGTATAAATAAGGAGATATTCAAATGAAAATAGAGGAGGAGATATCCAAACATTCAGATTGAGAAGAGGCATTTCATATTTATATTTTATTGTAAGGAGGAATAAGGGTTCAATATGATTTTATAATAAAATTCCATTATTTTATCATTATAAAATTATTTTATTTTAATAATAAAATAAAAATGTTCTTTGTTTGTTGTTAATGGTGTAGAGATTTAAACCACAAGGGAATCGTCCTTCATAATTATATTTAGAGTTCTGTATATGATTTTGTTATCAGATAAGTAGACATGGTCAGTTACCATTTTAAATTTGATTATCGCAAGTGTTGTGAAATATTTAATTGTTTCCCCAACTGTGTCCAGTTTGTCTTAGTGGAGTTAAAATTCAATCTGGACTAATTTAAGATTGCATTATAATTGGTCTGTCGCATCTAGATTATCAAAATTGTTAGCAGTACAAGTGCATTGAACATTATGAGTTGTATGTAAAAATTCTCTGAAGTTGACTCTATCGCCCGGATGAGCAAAGGCACTGGTCTTTTTGTTGAAGTCAGAAAATCAATATATTCCTCCTGCAAGCATCAAATTCATTATTTACAAAATTTATACAAAACATTCAATCATCAAGTATTCAACATCCAGTTTCAGTTTCATTTTGATCGAGTTGAAGGACCTTGCTAGCCGAGGAACTTGCAAAGCTTAAATTTGCTATAAGAAAACCCTTGAATTGAGTAGTCAGTGTTCAAGGTGAAGGTTAACCCGCCTGGGTGTAGCAGAGCCCGAAGTGCAGGGGAATCTAAGCGATTTCCGTTCGTTGGCCAGAACTGATTGAGAAATCCTATCGGAGAAGTGGCAGGCTCTTGAATTTCCAATTTGCAGTTTTGGGAACCAACAACTTGCTCATTCGGACTCCGCTTTTCACAAATGAGATATTGCCGGAAAATTGATTCCGAGCCCGTTGAGATGGTGCAGTTTGTTTGGACTTTTGATGCTGTTTGTTTGCCTGTTTTTGCAATTAAAGTCAGAGGTTCTATTTTGTACTGTAGGAGACATATCTTGAGACAATCTATTTTCCTGATTTTGCTCCAGGCACATCCCATTTAGTTTTTTTCTTTTTTGCATTATGATGGATATCTTAATTGTTTCAGGTCTGGGGATCGATTATATTTCTTTAGATGATTCATCATGGGTTGTACTATCTTTTGTATCAGCTTTATGTCTCTTTTGATCTTTGTTGACATCCTTTTGTAGTCTTTTTGCAAACACACTGAGATAAAGTGTCACTCTATTGCATTTTGGGATCTTGGATATCTTTGTCTTTTATTATACTCGCACTACATTATAAAGTGCCTTGGGGGGTTCATGTTGGCCATATTCACCATCTTCCTTTGTCAAATGAGTGTTCCTCCCACAGCATTAGCCTCATGATGTGTCGATGACACGCGCCATTATAGGTGTTTGTACTTCTTTTGCACTCTCGATGTTCTTGGTTCTTCTTTCTACAGGAGACATTGCATCCAGTTTCAGTGTTCATGTCTTACCTCTCAGCATTAGATGGGGGTTATGTTGGTTCTATTGCTTTCTTGGTTCGATGGAGTGAGCTATGTATTCAGTATTTGATCCTATATACTAGGTGATTGCAGTGACTTGATACCTATGCATTTCGGTGAGATGGGTCATTTACCATATAGGCATTCTTTCATTCCTATTTTTGGAGGCCATGAAGATATGTTTCATCTTCGATTGATCAGCTCTTCAGACTTAGTCTTCTCTACTTAGTCATATTCTATACAATGGAGGTTCTTCATATTAGCAGTTTGACAGTGTTTGCAACATCATGCTTCAGTGGTGTTCTTCATGATCATCCTTTTGTTCCTATCTTCTGGAACATTTTATTTCCATCTCTTTTTGGAGTAGGGTTTTTCCCATGTAGTTTTATCTATTTCTCCTATTTTTAGAGATTTGGTTGTGCTTGGGTACCTCATCAGACTTTGTTTACCGAGACCCAAATTTCTCTTCAGTAGTAGTTTCTATGTTTTTAGCTACTCCCTAAGTTTATCTTAAGGGGGTGTGTTAGAGTAATAAAGTATTTACTTATTAATTAAATCATATTGATTTAATTATTAAGTCACTTATTAACTCTATTTTACTTAAGCTAAAGCTTAGGCATCTAATAATTAATTCTTTTATTAATTATTATGATGCAACCTAGGTTAGACCTTTTTTAGGTTTTCGATCTCCTTTATAAGGACAATCTCTCTTTGTAAATTATTCATTAATTTTTTATAATAACAATCTCTCTTTTTGCTTATCAAGAATGTCTCATCTATGGATCTGGCAATTCCAGCCTCCATAGCTTTTTGCTTCTCTCTTCTATGAAAGGTGATTCTTGGGAGATGTGGGGTTGATCTTTCATGAACTTCAACACATTCTTTGGTTTTGATTTGTTTTCTTTCACAAATGAGTCTAATTTATTTTCTTTCAATACCATCATGATTCTAAATTTCCATGATGAAAATTCGTTTGTACCTTCTAGACAATCCTCAAATCTGATTACACTCAACATTATGAAGAATGGAATGTGATTGCAATTTCAAGAGAGACTAAATACTTGTTTTGGGTGATCTGAATTCTCAAATCTATTTGGATCTTTCCTTAGCAAGATTGTGATACCATGTTAAAGATTAGATTTCTTATAGATTTCAACTATATATGTCTTTTGCCAATAGTGGCATGTTGTGATGGTTAAGTTGTTGCGTTGTTATCCTTGCCATCAAGGTTCAAATCTCATGGGGATGAGGTCCCCCGTTTGTGGCCTCATTGGTTCATAGCTCCAGGTCAAAGCGTTTACCCCTCTTAAAAAAAAAAAAAAAAAAAACTATATATGTCTTTTAAGAATGTAGTTGTTACTGATTTTTATATCTTACTTGTAGGATGTAACAAGAGCAAGACAATAATCTCTCTTAAAATATGGGAAGGTATATATTGTTTCAGATTTGTATCACTGATTTCTGAATATGAATATTGTGATCTATCTTCAGATTACTTTGCAGTAGTTGATTTTGTTAGAGATTTGTTCAGCGCTCCCCTTGGGATTCGTGACAAGGGCTTAACCACCTCCTGTTTACTATAAGTTGAGTAGTTGTATTGGGCATTGACAAATCAGTCTTTTGGTGCAATGACAACCCCACTCTAACAAGTGGTATTAGAGCTTGGTCACAGGTTCGAATCCTCAGACCCTTATGTAATGCTGAGGGGTAGATTGTTAGAGATCTGTTTAGTGCTCCCATTGGGATTCGTGACAAGGGTTGCCTCTTGTGTACTACAAGTTGAGTGGTTGTATTAGGTATATTGACAGATCGGTCTTTTGGTGCAATGGCAACCCCAAGTGGTTGTATTGGGCATTGACAGATTGGTCTTTTGGTGCAACGACAACCCCATTCTAACAAGTGGTATTAGAGCTTGGTCACAGGTTTGAATCCTCAGACCCACGGGTAACGTTGAGGGGGAGATTGTTGGAGATTTGTTCAGCGCTCTGCTCGGGATCCATGACAAGGGTTTAACCGCCTCCTGTGTACTATAAGTTGAGTGGTTGTATCAGGCATTGACAGATCGGTCTTTTGGTGCAACGGCAACCTCACTAACAAATTTTGGTGCTTAGCATATCAATCAAATTTGAGTATATATATCCTTTAGAGGGGTACAATGGTAAATAGGCATGTCTCCACCAAGGTGGAGATGTATCTATTCATCATCGTGCCTCTTCATTATATATGCTAATCCAAATCAGTAACAAATCAGATCGGCGACTATACATACCGATTCATGCATAAATTATAATTATGATCTGTTTGTTATCTTTGGTGTGGAATGCTTCTTAATCAAATGTAAATCTGATCACTCAAACATTCAATTATAATCGGTGGCAATTATAGAGATTTCTAATATCGATTAGATTGATATTCTCCAAATAATAATAACGTTATTTTAACAATACATAACGATAATCGAAATAGCATATACTTGGAACAAATGTATAATGTTTCAATCAGATTTACGAATGGAAGTTCGATTCATCAATAAGATTGGTATGATGATATAAATTCAATTATTAATTTGTGTATGCATATATATATATGCACATAGTTATATCAGTCTTATTGAACTTATCGTCATTCACGATTATCTAACCGAAGCTATTAACTTCAATACATCTTTTGCCTAGCTTTGTTTCTATTGGAAGGTAGTGTTGATGTGAGTTTTGTTCCACTACATCATGCACAAACAAATACACACTGTTTCGGGATGAAATACCAAACACTCAATTCTATCTTGATATAAGGTTATCTCTCATGCTAAGCTTGCAAAGTAAGATCATGAAATGCCTTCAAGTTCCATTCTTAAATGTGGACTTAACTCAATTTTATGATGTGATTTGTTGGTTATCACAAAGGAACTTATGTATTCATTCAATGAATATCAACTACTTGCACTTCTAAAGATTTGGCTTCACAAAGCGCAAAAAATATATAGTTTTGATCTTCAATTTCCACTTCAACTCAATCTTAAAATTTTACTTTTGCTTTTGACTAGGATGAAAGGAAGCATGGATGAACTTGGACTCTACTAGATGCAACTTAATCAACAATTCCACCCACCTAGTGCAAGCTTCTAAGGAATACTCAAATGGTTTTCAGATTAATATCTCCTCTTCAATCCCTTCAAATGGATGCAAACTAAAGATTGAATATCAGCTGAACTTAAGTGCTTTCAATCATCAGCTAACCACACAAGACACTTACAATCAGCAAGAGGTGTGTGGCTTGGATTCGTTCGAGTCAAGCAAGTAAACATCCACAATTTCTTTCATCCAACTAAGCTAATTCTAAACAACATGAAATGAAATCCTAATCTAAGTGAGACATGCAAAGAACCATGCAATACTCAAAATTATCATATATATCCACCAAGAAGAGCAACAATGAATAAAGAACAATTTTGGTAGTCCGTTGGTAACAATTCTCCAACATAACTCTCTTACAAATGATATGATAAAGCCTTTATATAGGGGGCTCCATTACAATGAATGACCAAGATTAGTTTGAAATCAAGGGCCAAGATCAATCCACAAAAGCCCTAATTAGGGTTTTCATAGCTACAAATATTATATTCTCACCCAATTACAATTATGCATCACCATGAGGGCTAATAGAAAAATTACATTGATATTCAAGGACTAATGAGAAAACTCAAACGCTTAACAACTAGATAAGGTGCAGTAACAAGTGCACCGATAAGAGGAGAGCATTTGTAGAAGATGTTGCCACCTAGCAGACCATTGAGAAAATTCAAGTGCTTCCAAGAGCCAATAAAAAAGATGGCCATGTGGGCCTATGTCACCTGGCACCAAATGGGCTAATTAGAATAAGTCATTTATTTATTAACTAATGAGCAAATTTAGGACCATGTGGGTCTACACCACCTCACCACCTCACCACCTTGGGAATTGTGTCCCTCATCCTATTTTCTTTTCAGATCAATGAACCTAGACACAATCTCATTAATTGTCTCCATGGGGACACTTGGCATGTGCTCATTATTTGAGAAAAGGGCTGCCTCCTCATCATACTCATCTAGAAGCTTGATAAATACCCCTTGCTGATGTGAAATCATTGCTAAGCCTTCAATTGTGATGGTTCATCCTCTCAATGACATCATCTTTAAATATCTTTGTCCCTTGCTCTCTTGTCTTAATCTTATATGGTGTTCCAACAAACGGTTTTCAACTCAGCCTTCAATATTAAATCTCTGTTGGTGTAGATGGAGGGTTTGCATACCACCAATACCTTGATTTTCTAAGTTGCCTCCTTGGATGATTGGGCTCTTCACCATTTTCTTTTACATCAATCCTCCTTGAACTTTTGATTTTCGCCCTTCTTGCTTTCCTTCCTTTCCTTGGCTTGGGGTTTTGGCCTTGAGGTTTCAATTCCTCTCTCCATACCTAGGCTTGCAACACCAACACTTAACCAAATATCTGATTTTATCATATGAATATGATGCTGAATCTAAAGTTTCTACTTGCTATTGCAGGAAATTAGATCTCTGAGATTTGTATCAGACCTGAAATTTATTCAACATATGCCATAAAAGTAATAAGAACTTGATTAAACCCTTGCTGTAGATATCTTAAGTCCTTTATTGCATCCATATTAAATAAGATTTACCATGAAGAGGACTAAGTACACTGCAAAGAAACCCTGCTACAGATTGAAGTAGTCCTGAAAATGATGATTAACTTCTGAAATTTTGCAAATGATGAAACCTTGAGGTGTTTGAGTGATTTTGATTAAGTTGGAAGCTAGGGCTTGCGGGAAATGGTCAAAATTGATGCCTTCGGTGTTGGTAGTCGACTGATATTTGTTTGTAGATGAGTGCAAAAGTTGGTGCTAACCTGCAAACTGAATTTTGGCACTTCCAGTCAATGGCACTGGAAACAAATGAGTCCGAAAACTCCACAATCTGCCCCCCTTGATGGTTCAAACTCTGTGACTTTTGCTTTGCCTAATGAAAATAATTTTCTAAATTATGGATGGCTGCCTTATTTATATAGTAAATCGTTTGGATGTAGGGCAGCTGCTAATCCATTTAGATTTTAAATACTTGGGATCACTTATTTAATGGGTACTACCTCGAACTTCAAATCCATTAACAATAATAGATTTCCACAATCCATAGTCTTATATATTATGTTTCTGGATGAGATTGTCTTTTTTAACCATCAACGTTTTGGATCATGCTCAATGATCCATCATCAGGATGAGAGGCCTAAGAATGCCAAAAAATCACAGCACTTAAATCCATTTCACAGAATTAATGCATTCCATCTTTAAATTTGAGTCTTAAAACCTTTTATCAATCCAACTCCCCTTGTAATTGTTAATGGACATTAAATAAAAGACCTTCGTGTGTTAAGCTCGAGGCAAATTCAAATAACAAGGGCTTGAATTGAGTTTTGTGCCTAGATCTGCATTTAATTAATCTATTTACTTTATTAATTGCATTGTGTTTTGTGCATTCTTTCAGCATTGAAATTATATACATGATCTCACCTCGAGTTTTGTGTCCAACATTTGGTTGTTAAGGTCAGGTCTGGGCCTGAGTGCTTTGGTTTATAGGCTTTATGAGGCCACATGTTTCATTTTATGGGGCCCAAATCAAGCTTGACCCAATCCCCAACCCATACACTATCTTCCAAGGCTGCTTTGCCTAGAAATTTTGGCCCATTGGCTTTATTAACACCACACGTTTGCTAATAGGACAGGGCCCAATTTCGAATACAAATAGATTTAATGCCTTTCAACCCATACGCTGGATATGGGGCAGGGCTTGTCTTGTTTAACACTCAGATCTGATTGGTTTTTGAGCCCATGAGTATGAATCTCAGCTCTTCCAGCTAGGATCAAACCGATTTCTTGTCTCCTTCCTCTATCCAATATGAGATGAGAAGGTGCTTTCTCCACTTATAATTTGAGATGGGAAGAGGCTTCGTTCAACTTATGGGAAGAGTCTTTGTTCCTTACTTGATATGAGAAGGTGCTTTGTCTCCGTCCTTGTAGGTACGAAGAGGGGGCTCATCTCCATTTCACTTGGGATGAAGAGGTGTTTCATCTCCTTTTCATTTGGGACAAAGAGATGTCTCATCTCCCTTTCATACTTAGGTATATTCACACATTTGTGGCTCCAAATTTTATTTCAATTTCTCACTTGTAGACTTAGTCAACCTTTCCAAATTTTCAGTTTTTGCTCCAAGAAGGCCTTCTACATCCCAGATTGTTGCCAAACTCACTTTACTATCTAAACCTACCAGCAAAAAGAGGGGGTCCCCATTTGCAATGGGGCGATGGATTGAAAACCTCATAACTGGTAGTCAACATAACTTAATGCATGCTTGCAACGTCTATTAGGTTTTGCAATTCCTACATCCTTTAACATTACCTCAATATCAACTTAGCAACATGCGGCCACAATCTTCCTCACCAATCCTCTTAGTGAACAACTTGCTTCGATACCACTAGGTACAGTCATGAGCCCTCTTACTAGATTGCCCAATCATGCAACCAAAACACACATAGTTCACTAAATAAGACATTTACAACAAGCTCAAAACACTTAATTCATTTGTAGGATATATTCTGGTTATAATGCACATATTGGCCTTTGCTCTCAAGCCTTACAATTCCACCTACATCTACCAAATAAGATCCCTCTAGTTTTCGCTTATCAAAATCCTCTAACTTTATGTAGGATATTTACAACATCTATAGAAGACTCCTAAAAATGTTCCCCAATTGTGTTAAAATATCTTGATTTATGTCATACAAGTGGGGCAGAAATAATTTTCCCATGTCAAAGCATGTTAGGTTAAGTGTAAAATGCTCATTGAGCCCATAGATTTTCTGTAGATGTTTAAAACTACCCCTTTGCCATTTTTTTATGAGAGTTTGCATTCTGGTAGTAGTTGTGAAATTTGATGGGTATAGGGCTATATCCACTGGACTAGAAAGTTCCAAAATCACATGTTTATGAAGGAAGTTAAGCCTATTTGTAGAGTTTTGAGGGGTATGTGGATATTATACACATTGCTTGAAAATATCTGCAACAACAATTTGAAGGAAATTTCAAAGATATAGAGCTGATGCGCATGTTTCGAAGATTGCATGGGAAATGCTGCAAGGACATAAATTTCATAGTTTTGCTTGAACCTTGCTCCAATTTTAAATAGACATTTCAGACACTAGGAAAATCCTCCTATTGCACAACTTTCACAATTTTAGTTGAATCTTCCCATAGTTCCTCAACGTTTCTTGATGGGGAATTTGGCAACAGTTGTGGGGACATGGAGACCAAGGGCCTAAATTTGGGGATGAATGTTGTGAGGTGGTGGAGCAGGGGTGGTGGCACATGACATAATAATACAAATTGAGGCGAACTGAAATCCTCAAGGTAAAGTCACAATATAGCATCTATGCTAGTGCCCCCATAAAAGGTAAACTAGTTATCGTGAAGTTAAAGGTTGCAAACAATATGTAAGGGCACGAGCCATATGGTAAGTGACTTGATGTCATTGATAGGGGTGACAGAGGTGGTGGTGTTGTAAGGGGGCATTTCCTTCAAGTCTTGAAGTATTAGAAACGTCTCCCTACTTGGGATGCAAGGTGTATTGGATGGACATGTCCCTGTAGAACAATGAATTATCTTCCTCAAATTTGAAACATGACATTCCAGATGCTAGGAAGATTTTGCAATTGCTAAATTAAACTCAAAACTTCCTTAAATTTGAAACATGCCATCCACACTCGAAAAGTATTGTAATTGCATGACTTCCACAATTTTAGTCAGATTTTTCTCATAGTTGAAACATGACATCCTAGATGCTAGGAACATCCCACAACTATATCATTTCCCCAAATGAATTTGGGTCCTCAAATTTGAAATGTGAGTACTTGATTGACCTTTTAAGAAGAAGCGGTTACTTGGCCGTGAAGCATCCACAATTCGTAGGAAATTGCATGTCCACCGTTGCAAGCAAAATAAAGAAGAAGATGATAACAACTAACTAGGAAAAGGTCTTTTTGATTGTTGCAAGCTTGCCCTTGCACCCTAGATGCTCTTGCATCAAATTAGGGTGTTTTTCATCTTTTTTTTTATGGCATATTATTTACAGATATTCTGCTCGTATGAGCATCAATATGACATCAATACAAGCTATTTACAAGAAAACACACTAGAGAACACATATGGAAGACAAGAGTCATCACTTAGGAATCCACTTATTGAGAAACTACATCCACATAAGAAGAGAACTATGAAAGACCAAGAATCACAATTTAGAATTTACTTTTTAGATGTCCCTATGGGTATTTGAACTTGCATCTCTGCAATGAAAACTCACTACTTTAACCAATTAAGCTCAACTTTTTGGACTGTGTTTTTCACTTTCTTTTGCAGCTTTGCTTGAAGATAGGTTTTGTCATGAGCATTCAGTTTTCAGAAATAATTTTGAAGACTAGAGATTCATATTCAATAATTTTTTAGTATTTTAATTGACTCAAGGAATTTTCAGTCTAGCAAAAGTTACTAAAGCCACAAATGGGGTCCCATATCCATGAACCTTCATCCATTAAGGTCAACTCAACCGACAGATCCACTTAATCATCATATTCAACTTTATTTAACTGAGAAGGCATGTAAGTCCCAGACTCACCACTTAGAATTCCACCTTAGATGTCACTAAAGGGATTTAAACTTGGGTCACTAGAATGAGAATCCAATGTTTTAATCAATTGAGTTTAACTCTGATAGCTCATATTCAATAATTGATGGATATCAAGTTTTTTATTATTTTATATTAAAAAGGAACTATTCAGTTTTCTGTTGTTTATATTATTCATTGTTGTGAGATTAAATATGCATATGGTTATTCAAAAAAGTTAAATGGATGCATTTTAATTTTAATTTTTTACAATGATTTAGAATGATAATTTCTATTGACGTGGATGGATGATTTTTGTTTCTAGGTTTTCAAGAGTTGGTTCTGTTGTTCTGGCGATTCATGATGCATCCGATGTTCTTTTGGAAGTAGCCAAGATGTTCAAATACGCTGGCTCTACCTTGATACCTAGCATTTGCTTTGTCCTTTTTGCCATTTCATGGCTCATGCTTCGCCTTGTGTACTTTCCCTTCTGGATTATCTGGAGCACCAGGCATGTTAATTTACATTTATTTGGTACTTGCAATTTTGTGGTCATTCAGTATTTTAATTTTTTATATTGAATTTTCTGGTCCTTGTTATTTTGAACAGTATATTATCTTAACTTTCAAACTGCAATAGATTTCTGTGCAACTAATTCCATGTTAGAATAACTAAATGACATTCTTAAGAATAACAATCATGATTACAATGTTGAAGACCGCATGACTCCATGTTGGAAGGTTTATGTGGCTTTAGGCATGTTAAATACAAAATGTCCCTGACTTGCTTTAATCTGTCTCCTTAGAATTGCCGTTGAATCTCTCGTATCTTTTGTTGTTTATTTTACTTCTGGTTCGTGAACCAACCTAGTGGTCACCATGGAAATAATATAATAGTTTTGACCTAACTTCTAAAAATGGCTGTAATGTTTTCATCATTATTACTTAAAATAAGATTTTCATTATTGATTTTTATATTTTCTGTCAGACATATAGATTCCTTTTGTGATTTTCTTGTTTCTAGATTTCTTCTAATTTTAATCGTTGGAGTTGCTGATTGTGAGGTTATTTTTTGTCACCTTTATGTCTTTTATTTTTATTGTCTAACATATTGGGTATAAGTTAATGATATGTGCATTGAGGTCATATCAAGTTACAAAGCTGTCCTTAAAATGTTGTTTCAGGATATTGTGGATATAAGTTTGTAGCATTTTAATTCCAGGGATATTGTTTTTGTTGTCATTGTTAAGGTAATCAACAAAATGTCCTTTATTTTTGCTGAACAACTCTGCAAGAAATTTCACCTGAAATAGGAGATACTCATAATATAACTCTCTCCCCTGTTTACCCATGTTTGTTTTTCTCTTCAAAGTTTGCAAAACTCCTAACCAAGCTTTCATGGTTTTCTTGTTTCTTAACCATGAGGCTGCTTTATTTATAAATATTGAAGTCATGGGTTGAAACTTGAAACCATAGTTACACCATCCTAGGGATGGGGGGGCGTTGGAATGAAGGGACAAGTTTCCAGGCAGGGGGGACAGGGTGGGGGGGAGTATATACTATATAGTATATGCTGTGCATGTGGTACTTAAAAGTACAAGTTATGAAAGATGAATGGCGGCAGTCAACACACAACTCCATAGTGAAGCAATGCAACACATGTACAGATGACAGTTACCATAAATATGCCGTTTCATATTTTTCAGCGATCATTTATATCCACGCATCACTATGTCATCAATGCTTTGATAAGATAGTGAATTCCGTATAGAGTTGAAGACCACTTGACTTAAAAGTTTTTATATCACGCACAGGAATAACAATTGAATACAAGACTGCCGACGCTTGCTCACCCACGGAATAGAAGGGACGGTGATAGTATTGAAGGTGATGATTACTCTCCACAAGCACTTGATGCCTCAAAATACAATGACCGCCACAATGAAATGAGCTGGCAACAATAACACAGCCACATCAATGTTGACAAGATAAACCATCACAGGTAGGTGATATCTCCTGCTGCCACCCAAAACATTAACAGGATCCACTGCCCAAATTTGCAAATCAGCTGGAAGTCACTGTAACTTAGAAAACTTGAAACTAATCAGGCATAATATAACGTATCATCTATCTTGTGTATAATTGAGATGAAATAGACTAATAGTTAATAGTGAATATACAAAAAATATTGCTTTTGCATAATGTGTCACCTAACAACTTTTTTTGCTTGATAAATCATAAAATGGATATTCTATCTGACTGCAGTATTTAATTATATCTTGGTGTCTTAGCAATACTGTACATACTCTTGATCCTATCATTTATCACATATGATGATACTTATTTTGTTTTTAATGTTTGAGCAGTTATGAAGTTGTTAATTGTATAGATGTAAAGAAACACAAAGTAGAAGGTCCCATTTATTACTACATCTTCAACACGCTCCTCATTTGTTTACTCGTCCTTCACATTTATTGGTGGGTTTTGATCTACCGAATGCTTGAACGACAAATGAAGGCAAGAGGCAATATTAGTGAAGATGTCAGATCAGGTCTGTCTATCTCTTCACTGTTCGTTAACCACCAGCAATCAATTTTCCTCTTACCTGATAATTCTTTGTCAAAATTATATGCAACTTTCAAATTATTTTTTGGTATTATAGATTCTGAAGAAGACAAAGAAGATTGAACTCTCCTAAATGAGCTATATTTTGAGAGATAAGAATGGAGGAGATATTCTCGTAATGTTTGTCAAATGAGCTTTTGTGGTGATCACAAATGTATGCATCATCACAGATGATTATCATGTAACAACTATGGAGTTTTGTGTGTGAGTTACTGCATCAAAGACATCAAGCAAATGCAAGGGTTGTTGTCTAGTCTGCAGCTTTACTTAGCTGAAACAATATTGTTAAAAACCAAAATTGTATAAGTGGCTTCGTGCATTGATTGGAACTTTGAATGTGACTTGGGTGGAAGTTCTCTCTAATTTTTATTTTGAGATGTTTTCTGAGTTTTGAAAATGTAGTGCATGGTTTTATTGTCACACAATTGGCTCATTCCATTGCATGTTTCATTAATCCTATTTTCTTAGAATCGTAATTTCCACATCCTTGTAACATTGCTGGCTTGTCCTGAGCTTACTGTGCTTTCAGATGCAAGTGTTAAGGTGTAATGATTTCTAATCATTTTGGGGGTTTTGGAAACTTGCTGCTTAAATTCATTGCAAAGCATTGAACTGTATGATAACAAAATTGGATTAATACATGTTGATTTTCATGGATCTGCTGCGAATGTATTAAACACTGCCTTATTAGTTATGTGTGTTCCAAATGCAGCATCCTCTTAGATTTATATATAGAGAATAGGCTATATGAATAGACACGTCCCTTCATAGGACATGTTTATACATTGATTAAACGGTTTATATATGTGTGTGTAATATTAATTTTCTCATATACACAACTTCATATCTCAAATATAAAGAGAACACACACACACACACACACACACACACACACACACACACACACACACACACACACACACACAATCTTATATATGATATAGGTTTATCCGACTAAAGCTATCAAACATCAACACTCTCTCTTGGCTTAGAAGGATAACCACATAAAAATAAATATTACTTTAAAATAGTATTACAACAATTCTAAGCATCTCATTTGATATCTCAAAAGATTTCCACCATTTGATATTGCATTTGATATCATGAGTATTGGTCTTCCTAAATATCAATACATGATATTCATTACGTACCCAAATATGGTTTGATATTGCATACGATATCAAGAGTACTAGTCTCCCAAAATATAGACATTCAATATTCACCAAATACTCAAAAGGTTTTGATATCACATTTGATATTGAGTATTGGTTTGCTAGAATATCAATGATATTCACCAAATACTCGAAATAAGGTTTGATATCACATCTGATATCAAGAGTATTGGCCTCCTAGAATATCAATGATATTCACCAAACACTCAAAATGAGATTTGACATCACATCTGATATCAAGAGTATTGGCTTCTGAGAATATCAATGATATTCACCAAATATTCTTTGAGAAATGGCCATCTAGAATGTTGAGATGCAAGAGATTCACCATATACTCAATTTATTTGATCTCATAATACAAGTTATTGTAAGGTTATCATCTTACAGTAACTTCTGCAAATATACGTGACATCATTTGAAAGTCGTCACTTCCTCATGACGTACACAAGGGGGCGGACCCATTAAAATCAAATAGTCACAAGGTATATTCATGAATCATAATCCTCTTGATTGCTACATTTTATTGATCACTAGAGAATCCATCTCAATATGGTTTACTCCCTCTGAACCAATAAGACCGAGATCACCGAAGGTTGATTGAATCACATCCTCTGTCTGTTCCTTTTCTTTCAAGGTTGCCTCTAATGAAATGTGAGGCTCCCTTTGAATCCCGATCTCCCTCTTTCTACAATAACATTATGGGATGAAAATATCAAGACAAATAACTCTTATAATACGCAACGAAATACCCAAATAAGAGAGACTATTATGATTCTTAAAGATAATAATAATATTACGAATAATCAGATATTCATGGTGTAATACTAACCCTTGAAAGAATATAATTATCCTATTCTTTAATGTCCAAATGACATTATTATTTATGATTAATCATATTCAAAATTTATAATTTTACTTGAGTTGTATTCCATATCATATTATTTATTAATACATAATATGTTATTTCACCATATTCATATACATATAGTATTATCATAGAAGTCCAAAAACAATAATATAAATGATAATTATTTACCAATTTAATGGTCAACTAGAATGTATCACCACACACACATTACTTGGGGTGGTTGATGTGTACGATCAACATGCCAAGATTCCATTTTGGATGACGAACCCGATACAATGCGTGACGTATCATCATTATTTCTCCATGGTAGTCTGTTGAGATAGTGGAAGTTGTGATGTGAATATCAGGATTTAACTGTGGGTCATCGAGTTTGACTCAAAAATCACACAGTTAAATCCTGATATTCACATCACAATTTGACTAGCTGTGGAAATCATCTCCTACTTATCAATTGACGAGCTTAAGGGGCTTTCTAATGAATGGTTCATAAGGCACAACACTTGGTGAAGGTTTTGCAAATGGGGTTGCAAGCTTTGGGTTTAACTGTGGAGGAAACTCCGTAGTTAAGCGCGCTTAGGCTGGAGTAGTACTGGGATGGGTGACCTCCTAGGAAGTCCCGGTGCTTCACCCCTGTGAGCATCACCTAGATCCAATGAGTGCTAAGTGTTCCATTCATTCTCATGAGAGATGGATTCATGTTGAATCACTACTCATGAAACATGGGTCATCGAGTTTGACTCAAAAATCACACAGTTAAATCCTGATATTCACATCACAATTTGATTAGCTGTGGAAATCATCTCCTACTTATCAATTGATGAGCTTAAGGGGCTTTCTAATGAATGGTTCATAAGGCACAACACTTGGTGAAGGTTTTGCAAATGGGGTTGCAAGCTTTGGGTTTAACTGTGGAGGAAACTCCGTAGTTAAGCGCGCTTAGGCTGGAGTAGTACTAAGATGGGTGACCTCCCGGGAAGTCTCAGTGCTTCACCCCTGTGAGCATCACCTAGATCCAATGAGTGCTAAGTGTTCCATTCATTCTCATGAGAGATGGATTCATGTTGAATCACTACTCATGAAACATGGGTCATCGAGTTTGACTCAAAAATCACACAGTTAAATCCTGATATTCACATCACAATTTGACTAGCTGTGGAAATCATCTCCTACTTATCAATTGATGAGCTTAAGGGGCTTTCTAATGAATGGTTCATAAGGCACAACACTTGGTGAAGGTTTTGCAAATGGGGTTGCAAGCTTTGGGTTTAACTGTGGAGGAAACTCCGTAGTTAAGCACGCTCAGGCTGGAGTAGTACTGGGATGGGTGACCTCCCGGGAAGTCCCGGTGCTTCACCCCTGTGAGCATCACCTAGATCCAATGAGTGCTAAGTGTTCCATTCATTCTCATGAGAGATGGATTCATGTTGAATCACTACTCATGAAACATGGGTCATCGAGTTTGACTCAAAAATCACACAGTTAAATCCTGATATTCACATCACAATTTGACTAGCTGTGGAAATCATCTCCTACTTATCAATAGTGGAAGTTTCCATGCCCTTGCAAACTGTCTAATTTTTTTTAGTATCTTTTAATACATATTAGTTCCTTCAACTTCCTTTTGGATTTTTATTTGGCAATAATGCCATATGGGTTGGTATTGATGTGTGTGGTTTATAATATCCTTTGCTAGCCAATAAGGTTTCATCTTTTTATTTGATGCCTTTGTACTATCTTCATCCCATATAAATGATCAAACAATGAGAAAGTCACGTCTATGATGGAACGCCATGTTGCTTATTTGATAGAAACACACATGTTAGATCTTTGCCTTATATGTTGCTGATTGGGATTATAGTGTCCTTGATTTTCTCCCAACCTGATGGAATCAGATGCTCTACATATTATATCCTTTACATTGGGAAAGTTCGATGCTCAATATTCACTGTTTTCCCAAGACTGCTTAAAATCCTCTCCTCTGAATAATCCACAAAAGCAATTTAGAATATATGAAAGCATCTTTCATTGCACAATTATTTTGCCACCTTAGAAAAGATTTCGCTTGCAGATTCTACCGAGCAATGGGCTAACCATCAGGAAAATTTGAATGCTTTTAATCAAGTGCACATCCGGATTTCAAGCAGTATCACTATTAGTGTCATCCTTGTATGAGAAGGATGTTCTTGGAATTTGGTTTTCATATAAAAGAAATTCATTTATCAATCCTTTCTCACATTTGCAGTTTTCTCCAATACCATGTTGATTTTCATGGATCTGCTGCAAATGTATTAAACACTACCTTATTAGGTATTTGTGTTCCAAATGCAACATCCTCTTAGATTTATATATAGAGAATAGGCCATGAATAGACATGTCTATTAATTGATCGAATAATTAATCTAACAAAAAATTTAATATCACACACACACACACACACACACACACACACACACACACACACACACACACACACACACACACACAACGATAGCCTTATATCTCAAATATAAAAAAGACATAAATATAAAAAATATATCTTATAATATAGGTTTATCTGATTGAAGCTATCAAACATCAACAATCCTCAGAGGTGGATGATGTGTGAATGACATGTCAATATTATTATTAGATTTTGATGTTAAGCACAAAACCTCTATAAGTTGTTGCACCTTAGATTTGGGATATTGATACAATTTGACATGAGATAAATTTGTTTCTCTTTCATGGGCTCTAAAAACATTTTCTGTAAACAATATGCACAAATATGCTCAATAGTGCTTTACTCTTGTGGTAGTTTGTTCATAAGCTTCTTGACTTGTCTATGCATAGACAATATTATCTCTATTATTGTTCATTATTGTTGTCTTCCATGCTATTGCTTGCAATAAAGATAACATCCATTAGAAGAAAATTCAAGGTGGTAAATATTACCGTAGGGATGGGAATTCATGGTTCATTTTGTGATATGCTAAAACATAACAAATAAAAATCAATCACAATCTACATCGTAATATTGATAATACAAAGTTTTCTCCTTCTACGTTTATTTATAACTTGAATGGAAATGACTTCTCTTCACATGATCCCAAGAACTAATAAATAGCAAGTATAACTACTTTCAAGTGTTCACAAATAATAAGCTTCTAACACATTTAATTACCTTCTCACGAACTTGAATACTAATTAATCAAGTGATCAATTTATTTCACATGAATTTGAATAATAACTAAGCAATAGCATCATTTGCTTATCTTTTCAAGGAATACATAAACAAGACTTTATCTATTCTTTTGTACGTTCTAGAAATATTGTAAAGTCTAGGTGTAACTGTGTGAGGGAGAGCAACATTAAGTGCTTTATCTCCCATCCATTGATCAACAATACTCCACACAACTTCCAATTGGATGTACCCCAAACCTACATGAGAGGTGTAGATGTAGAGCTAGGCTTTTTTGCCATTTGAACATTGTGTTTAGAACCTTCATAATTCATAATCATTCATGCAACCTAATGTTCACATGCATTTTGCATTGTCCCATCTTGGCCAACATTTATAGGTATGCCAACAATAATTTGTGATGTTGACATATATAACAATTAAGTCCAATTGACTCTCTTGATCTTCGTGACCAACTTTAGGTTAATTGCCATTGTCTATTGATATTAATGATTTTTTGACCTTAATGGGATGGTGACACTTAATAAGAAAATGTTAAATATTCAAATGTTTTAATGGTCAAATGACCTAGGAAAGAACCCTTCCAACAAATATTTGTTTTTAATCAAAATAAGAATTTGATCATGTATGATTTTTTTAGTTTTTTCATTTGAATGAAAATAATTTACCTTCCTTTTATTCACATGGATATGATTTGGTTTTCTTTTTTTGCTACTATGTTTTAGTTTAGTAATGGCTTTGCATTAAATCCCTTGTACTTAATATTAGATTCAAACACACTACTAGTTGAATATCAAAATAGAATAAGACAAGTGTCCTTTTCTACCATGCATGCTACTGAGTTTTGTAATTGCATAGTAGATACAAGTCAATTTAGTTTCTTGATCACAAATGCATCTTGATCAATTTTTTGAACCAATGCATGGTCCAACAACTCTTGGCATGCCAACTACATCCTTGATGAGACCCCTCTCCACCACCAATACGTTCTTTTGGTGTAATGACGATTTTTACATGGTATCAGAGTGCATGTTATTTGTTTGAGTCTCCTGCACTCTTAGACCCTTCGTCCACGTAAGCTTGGCTTATTGATATGGTACTTAGTAGGTGCATAATCTGACATTGCACGTGGTTTTATTCGACTTTCTTTTGTGTGTGTGTGTGTTGGGGGGGGGGGGGGGGGGGGTGTTGCATAGTGACTATATCTTGGACGAGATCCCTCTCCACCACAAGTATGTGCTTTTGGTGTGATGAAAAAATCTACAATGACAAATGTTCCAACTTGAGGATATATTTTCCCTTTGGGTAGTCATGTTGTAATTTCCAATCAATGAAGCTTACTATAAGTACTATGTAATGATAGTCTATAAAATTAGTTAAAAGTCATTGACCGTAACTGATATATTTTGCATTATACTTATGGAGAGCCAATTGAATAATGTTGATTATAGATGGATATCACATTTTTAATATGCAAAATTTTCAATCGAACGACAATTACTAGAGATGACAAATATTAGGTTGAATGACATTGATTTTTGACATCATCTCTCATATTTCTAATATGTGAATTCAATTGATTGACAATAATTTTTTGCTATAGATATAGTAATCATAACAAGATTTTTTTAAAAAATTAAAAGGATTTCTTTTAATGATCAATATACTAATAAAGTTATCCTTGACATAATGTTGTGACTTTGTTGGATCAACCAACAATCCTTCCTCTTGATCATAAAGACATAACATTTGCAGTTGGAATGAACTAAACAATGAAGAAATGATCTATGAGGATGGATATAACTTGTCGTTTCCAGTTTCTAATAGAGAACACATAGGTGAAAAGATTAACAATACTTGGAGAATAATAATTGTGCAAATCCATAAGCTTAGAGCTAAGAGGTAGTAAGAGCTAGAAGAGTCGAAGATAAGAACTCCCTTTTTATTATCTTCCCATGATACAAATAAAACACCTTGCAAGCTCAATTAGCAAGGAGATACTTCTTCGCCACCTTTAAGACGATTAAGCATTTCGACTTATAGTCGAATATTATGAAATAAATCACACTTTTGAATTATTAAAAATATATAAACACGTCAATGGGCCCTTGGTCTACTAGCGAATTTGAATGGCTCACAAAGAGCCCACCAAGGATCAAGTCTTGTTGATTGCAAGGCTCGAAGACATCATAAGGAATGAGGCTGAGATTGTGCCCTAGGTGAATTTGGCAGGGTGGATGCTCCTTAGTCCTTGGCTCTTAGCTGAAGAGGTTTCAAGCACGCATGGGCCTGTATTGTGTACCTAAAACTTGTTTGTGGATGACCTCCATCAAAAATAAAATAAAATATATAAACACTTACAAACACACATTTTATGTGTTTGATGCTTAATTATATATTCTAATGTATACCAATATATTTACATGTGTATATGCATACATAAATTTGATCACAAGGTTTCACAAATGCATATATACTATTCATATATAAACACACACACACACAGATATATATATGTATATATATATATATATATGTATATGTGTATATATATGCATATATACTTATACATACATATACATACATATATATACATAAATATATACATATATACACATACACACACATATATGTATAATGTATATATACATGTATATGTATAGATACACAGACACACGCGTGTGTATGTATATATTGTTGACTGATGGAGGTATAAATAGGATAAACAAGATACTAAACGTGGGGAGGGGGTGAATCAGAATCTTAAACACTTCAATTTTTCACTAATTCACTCACATCTATCAATAAACTTGTAATGTAAATCTGTTGTAACATATAAATACGATCTATCACAACCATGAAAATAAACACACAACATGATATTTGTTGTTTAGAAACCCTCCACGGTGAAGGTAAAACTAGCGTGGGGACAATACCCATTGATGAGCCCAATTTTTTGTTATTTAGTTTATGATTTTCTAGTTTAAAAACTTGGTATTTCATGAGGTTCTCATAAATAATATTCAGACTTTCCATGTGTTTATGCTATGCTTCTCTTTGTATTTGCTACTTTTAGGACTGAAAGAATATGTTGAGCATATATATGTATGTATGTGCATACATACGTACATACATACATACATATATATATTCTATGATTATGTATGATGAAATATGGTATTCTTTCCATTCTGCTTTAATGGTGTAGTGTTCCTGTAGCCATGTGATGAGGATAATGCTTAAGTGGAAAACTTATTATGAATCTTTATCTTTGGTATGTGTTGCAGGTTTTGTGTGTGCTAATCTTTTGCAGAAAAGGATAAGTTAGCGGGCAAAAGAAGATTCAACATTAAAGTCAAGACAACGAATTGCTTTCAAGATTCATAACCACCAGTCAAGTGATGGTTGCTATTGCAAGCCGAGTAAATTCATTTAACGGTTGTTTTGGAGGAAATCCGACAGCCATGCGTTCCTATATTTCAATATATTTGAATGTGGTTTATTCCTCTATTAAATGTTGCTGTAACTAAAAGTTGTATTCCTGAATGGACCATTTGGAGAAAGAAAGTTGGGAATGTTGTAACTAAAAGTTGTATTGATATTAGGCGAAGTATTATAGGTTATGTATTTATTGTTAGTGGGGCAGATGTGAGCTGGGTTTCTCAGTTGTAGAAGGTTAATGTGTTATCCACTATAGAGGCATAGTATGTTGTTGCTAAAGAGGCAACCAAGGAGATGATATGGCTTTAGTTCTTCCTGGAAGAATTGTGACACCCTCGGAAGGATAATTATTTGTTTATAGATAGTCAGAGTGTATTCATCTTGTGAAGAATTCTGCTCTGCATTTAAAGACAAAACACATTCAGTTGCGGTACCATTTCATTCGGTCAGTTTTGGATGATAAACAGTTAAAGTTGGACAAGATATATACAGATGACAATCCAATGTATATGTTTACAAAGGTAGTGACAAGGGAGAAGTTGAATTCCTCTTCAACTTCAGTTGGTCTTCTGGACTGAACAAAATAAAAGAACAATTGAGTCCAGGGTGATTTGATCTAGTGGGAGCCCCATGTGGTAGCGATATTGCTATAGGATTAGTCTCCAAGTGGGAGATTGTTGTCTAGTGTGGAGCCTAATTAGTCCCCAAGTGGGAGATTGTTAATTTGTGGTGATTGATCAGGGAAGTATTGTACATATTCATAATTCTTTGGAAATTTTTTTTGGACCCTGACCGACATTGTGGCCGACATATGGCCGACATGTTGTATCCCTAAAGTGACAAAAATACTTGTATAAAAAGGCTTAGGGTTAGGTATCTTTTCATAATGGGTGATGTGAAAATTGCTTCTTGCGGTAATATTGAGCTGTAAGGGATTACATATTGCAATCAGTTTGTAATCACTAGATCATAATAATATTGGACTTGTTGTTTGGTGGACATAGCCCAGGGTTTGGGTGAACCACGTTAAATCTTGGTGTCTTGTGTTCTTCTCTATGTGATTTATTATTTATTGGTATTGTTTATATTTGCATGTAATTATTATTTATGTTTGAGGTTAATCCTAACAAGAAGAAGAGACCACCTTGGGAGATTCTTTCCTCACATCATTCAAGATGAACCATTTGAGGATTTTTAATGCAGAACCTGAGGAACCCCAAGTTGAGAACATACAAGAAGAAGAACCATTTGAGAACATATTTGCTGATGTGCATGAATGATTGCCTTCACTTCCATCCTCTGAAGAATCATTCCATCTGAATGATCTTTTTGCTGACCTAGAGTATCAAGACAATCCACTTGCCCTTGTTATCTATCAACCACCAGCAGTAGGTCCTCCAAGAATGGCTCAGCGTTAGCCCACATTTCCTTTTCCTATTCCTACTCAGCAAGGTAACCAAAATTTGAAGAACATACCTATTGCTACATTACCTAAACTCTATGGCCTTATCACAAAAGACCCTAAGACATTTATCTTATAGTTTGACATCCTTTGTAGGAGTTATGACTTTACAACCGGCGCCCACAAGATGAAGTTGTTTCCATCTACTCTGAAGGAATCTGCTTAGAGATGGTTCATGGGGTTGGGTGCCAATGCTATAGCAGATTGGCCTACAATGAGCAATATGTTCCTTTCAAAATATAAGGAATACTGTAGGGGATGAGATTTAAAAGGGGATGACATTTTCAAAATGTCCCAAAAGGAGAATGAAACCTTGGAGGATTATGTCTCATAGTTCATTTTCAACTTGCAGCATAATACACAACACCAGTTAAATGAGGAATCACAAAAGCATCTCTCCCTGAAGGGTGTGATCGATGGAAGTATTGAGGTCTTAGACCTTATGGTGGGAGGAGACATTACTTAGGAAAATTGGGCTAACATAAAGAACATATGTCTGAATTATTAAAGGGCCCTTGTGAAGAAAGGTAGGGGACTTAAAGACCTACCACATAAGTCTAATGGTCGTTCAGGATTATCTAAGATGGAGTTATCCAATCTTCTATCTGATTTCAAACAAGACATCATTAATGATGTAGCGACACATCTGGATACCATGCAAGCGAGAAGGAAGAAGGATGAAGTTGATGCCATGTTAGTAGAATACTGTCCACATTATAGAGAGAAGAAAATGAACTGTAGATGCAAGTCTGGAGTCACAAGCAATACCTATCGAGTTTAAAGGCATTGATGAAAATGGAGAGGTGCTCTACATTGCTGAACGACGACCATGGGCTCAAAGACAAGGTATGCCACAAGATCCTCTAAAAAATTATAATAGTAATGTTGGTAAACAAATTTGTTCTTTCTAATTTTAACTCTTTAAAACCCTAATTTGTGAACAACATCTGATTACAATATTTGGAAAGTCACTTCTAAGAAGACTTACTTTCCTCTGAATTATTAGGTACAACTCCCTATTGTGAAATTTGCAATGAATTTTTTTTACTCCTAAATCTAAATAGGGTATGTTCTTAACCAAAGAATAGGAGAGGTAAACCAAGTCAAACCTATATGGGATTTAACTCAAGCAAGCAATGATATTTCGAGAATTGATTAATTCTATGAACTCACACATCTTTTGAACTCATAGTTGATATGCCCTAAGGCTAACTGATCTATCTAGAAACTAAATTGTAGAGAGAGATTAAATTGAGTGAAACAACTAAAGGATCTCTTTTAAGCCTATAATGACAATACTTATCATATTCATCTCATTGTTTCAAAATAGGGGAATGAAGCTCTGTTTGTTCCTCGTTTCAATCTAGAATAAAGAGAAAAACAAGCATTTAAAAACTAACCAAAATGGAATAGAAAATAATTGATACAAAAATACCATTCAATTTACTCTGCAACATCAAGTACTTCACGCCAATTTTTTTTTGACCTTTTATTAATCTTTCATTGTCATACATATAGGATTCCAAGATGACCATTAAATGGAAGTTCAATCGGTCCATCTCCTCAAAATAATGACAAATGGCAAGGAGCCAATTTGTTTATTACAATGATTACATGACAAAAATGAAAAGGCAGAATATGAATCACCTCGTCTTCTTTCCTTTTTCTGCCTTTTCCCTATAGGCTTTGGTAGCAACAATGATTGGAATTAGCTCTTCATGTTAATGGATGTGTACATTAGTGTATCTCATTAGAATGCTCTCGGGCCACATCCTTAACGATGCCCAATTGGTCTTGTAATTCTTCCATGGCCATGTGCACACATCCACCAAGCCTCTGAAGCTTAGAGATTCTATCTCGGTGACTAGAAGTCATTCCTGTCAGATCATCTATGAAATTGGAGAAATTTTTCTTCATGACAGTTACTCCAATAATTTCCTTCCCTTGTCCACTAGATTGCAAATTTGTATGCAAACCTCTTAGTAGTTCATAATCTCTATCTTGCTCCTTTACTTTGACTTCAATTTCTTTAAGTCCCTCCTCTGCTACCATGACCATTTCAGATTTGAACTACATGCTCTGAAACCACTCAACTCAAGTAGGGGCTCATCTCCTTTAGGAAAAATCTTTTCTTCAACAACCTCCTTTACCTTCATGTGGATGATCATCTTTAATAGGGAAACACAATCATCACTCTTGATTTTTTCTGCAGCCAAGGTGGTTCTATTTGATGATATGTTATCTTTTTCTATTTCCAATCTTAATATGGCATTACCAATCTGCTCTATAATGGATAGTCCTTCTACCTTGATCTTCTCGCTCCACTCTCTACCGATTTGCCCAAAATGCTTATGTACTTGGAGTTGGGAGATAAGTGCTTGGACATTTGTAGTGGTGGGATCTCTAGTAATGGGCATCCCAGAGATGCTTGCCAAAGGGGTGACTAATTGCCTTATGCAACTATTCAATTCTTATATTTTTGCTTTGATCCGAATCTTTGACAACTTAAGGCTTTCTAGCTGTCCTTCGATCACTTCATTTGTAGACTTCCATAAGCTGACTTTGGTATCATGTCTAGCTTCGCCAAGATCCATTGAATACATGGTAAAATCATTTGTAGTCATGTCCTCAATCCTTCCTTCTTTAGTAGGTTTGGCTATCTCCATTGTTAAATGCCCTATTTTAGGGTCTTGCCTAAGTATAGACAAGGTCTTTTATTTCTTAACCTTAGTCAATGCAATTCCATAATGGAAAACACGGGATAAGGTATCCTTGTTAGGAGCACCTTCATTCTTTCTCTTTTTCTTCCTATCCAAAGTATCTTCCAACCATGAATCTGTGCCTATTACCTTTGAGGCCATCATAAGAGACTATATTCTAAACATTTTCCTTCTGACCAAAGTGATTACTTTCGCAGTCGAAGAGAAGGGATTCTTTTGAGCTTATGAAATGAGCTTTGAAGACTCTTGGCCTTTCTTTGTCTCTGCAGTCTTCTTGGCTGGTTCATCTGACTCAGTGGACTCGCTATCACTACTTCCTCCATCTCCTATGTCCACTACTTGCAATGAGGGTTGTTTGGGAGGAGAAGTGCAGAGCTTGCAGATGGAACTGGACTACTATGAGGTGAGGGAACCAGAGTAGCGACACTATCTTTTGGCTTATCCACCTTCTTCTCAGATCTGTTAGAATTAAACCATGGACAGAAAATAACAATTACATGCAAATATAACTAATAACAGAAAATAATAGATCACACAGAAAAGAACACAAGGCACCAAGATTTAACATGGTTCACCCAATCCTTGGGCTATGTCCACCAAATAGCAAGTCTGATATTATTACAATCCAGTGATTACAACTTGATTACAATCCGTAATCCCTTACAGCTCAATACTACTGCAAGAACCTATTTTGCATCACCATTATGAAACAACCCTAACCCTAAGCCCTTTTATACAAGTATTAAACTACTTTAGGGTTACTATATGTCGGTCATAAATTAGCCATTACTTTCCTAACCAGTCACCACAAACTAACACAATCACTGGGGGGAGCCGTCCAGACAGGTCTTAGCCATAGGGATACTTTTGTCTTCAAGTTGATCACCTCCACCTGCTAGTTGAGTTGGTCCTTGAGTTATGGCTAGAGTTACACCTAATGTGCCACCTTGTGAGGAAGAAACTGGGGCGGATGCTAGAGAAGCTTGAGTGGGGGTGCTTTTACTTCAGCTTCTTCTTGCTATAGTCCACTCGACCCACTTCCTGGTCCTTTTAATAATTTGGACCATCATGACATCTAGACCTTCTCCAGTGTCCTAATAAGGCTATGAGCTGATAGGAATATTTCTTAGCTTTGTTAAATAGGTATTATTATACATATTTTGCCCATCATCTTCCACTCCCTCCACATTGATATCAACGTTATACATTTTCACTTGATCTACTGTGAGTTTGGTGAAAGCACGATCACGACTCTCAAATTCATCCTTGCAATTGACCTAGTAGTTAGAGGATGAAAAGTGGGGCAACAAATGGTTATGACTAGGGACTTGGGTAAGCAATACCCAAGCAAGGAATCCAAAATCTCTAGTTTCACAAAATTGAAAGGTGGCTACACAACAAAATTAAAGCAAGGAAAAACAAGGAAAAGGAGAAAGCAAGGGAAACCTAACTAGGAAAACATAAATAGGAACTAAACATAACTATAGTACAATATATGGGTTACCTTCTCTCAATTTGAAATTTGATAAAGTTTCAAATCCTGACCATTGTATGTTAGGGGTAGCAGCTCACCATCTAGATATGCCAATTTAAACGAGTTGTTCTCGAATGCCTGATGAATAGTGAATGGGCCTTTCCACAGAGTATCAAATTTCTTATGCATACCTTTTGGTGCTCTTCACTTATCCCATAGTAACACATTGTCCTCTATCATGAATTTTTGTGGTCTCGCTCTTTTATCAAACAAGCTCTTCACACGTATTTGGTGCTGTTTGATATGATCTACGATTTCTTCTCTTTCCTCTTTGAGTTTTCTCAAGTACAAAATTCTCTTTTCCAAACCATTCCTAGAGATATCATCTTCAATTAGAGTCCTCAGTTTGTTTGTAGCTAATTCCAAGGGTAATGGAAGATTTTCTTTAGTTCCATAGACTAATTCGAAAGGAGATACACCGATCGCCCTTTTAGGTGTTACTCTATCTGCCCATAATGCTTCGTGAATTTTCTTGTGCCAGGTCTTTTGGTTATCTGAAACCAATTTCTTGACAATATTCATCAAATTTTTAAAACCGGATTTAGCTTGACCATTTCCCTATGAAAAATAATCAAATGAATAGCTGATTGTGATGCCATACTTGAAACAAAAATTGGTGATCTCAACCGAAGAAAAATATGTCACACTATCCATCATCAATTTGATGGGGACACCAAAGGATCTTTTCTTTAATGAATTCACACACCACTTCAAAAGTAGTTTTTTTAGTTGTTTTGGTTTCTACCAACTTGCTGAAGCAATCAGTTGTAGTTATAATTTACTGTTGACCAACACTAGACGCTAGATTGATAGGTCCAATGAAATCAAGACCCCATTGTTGGAAAGGACCTTCAATGATGATAGGTCTAAGGGGCAGAGCAGCTAACTGAGGTTGTTCGGTGAACATGTTATAGTTCTCGCATTTTGCCACCCAGGAGTAAGCATCCTTAAACATTCCTAGCTAGTAGTAACAATATCTCAATATTTTGCAAGCCATGACTGAAGATGAGAAATGTCTAGCACATGCTTCACCATGGAAGGTTCTCAACAACTTTTCTTGCTATTTCTTGTCGATGCATAAGAGGAAAGTATTATCTATAGCCTTTTAAAACAATTTGTCATCCAAATTACATATTTAGCTGCTTTCAACTTGAGATCTCTTCTCAGTTTTTTTGTCATGCCTTTTGGACATTCTCCGTATGTCAGTAAGTAATATTCTCAAACCAAGAATCTTACATACTAATTGCCAGTACTAGTTGCTTCTCTCCTTGTTCCTCTTTTTTTGTCAACAATTCTATTTTTTGCAATTGCTTTACACAAGGCATTACCTCTCACTAACTTAGTAGGCTTGACTTCAATGTCATACTCTTGAATTTTCACTATCCAAGACCCTCTAGCATTACACCCTATATCCTGTTGCGTCAACACACTTTTTACTCCTATGTCCAGTATGTAGACCACAAAATGCGAATGCAAGATATAAAACCTTAAATTCTTCAATGCCTTAACTGATGCAAAGGCGTGTTTTTCAATTTGTGATTATTTCAACTTATGGTTCTTCAGAGGTATACTCATGAAGGCTATAGGGGCTTGTATTCCTTCTTTGTCGTCTTGCATCAAGATTGTTGATAAAGTGTGTTCAGAGGCATAACAGTAAATGATGAAATCTAGTTTATAATCTAGATGACATAGTACTAGAGCATTAGAAATGGTGGTCTTTATGTTATGGAAAGCTTGTTTTCCAGCCTCATTCCATTTAAAATTTGAGTTCCCTTTCAGCATATCTACGATACATTTAGTAGTTTTTGCAAAATCTGGGATGATTCTTCTGAGGAAATTTACCTGTCTGAAGAATGACTTAACTCTTGTTTTATTTAGTGGTAGGCTTAACCTTCGAATTGCCTCAACTCACTTTGGGTCGATTTTGATACCCTCCTAGGAAACTATATGATCTAGAAGCTTTCCTTCTGTAACACATAAAATAGATTTTTTTGGATTTAGGGAGATTCCATGTTCCCAATACCTTTGCAATGCCTTCTTCAAATCTTCTATGTGATTTTTTTCTTTAAAAAAATAGTGAGATCATCCAAGTATATAACAATAATTTGGTCTTTTAAATCAGCCAATGTTTTTCTCATACATCTTTGAAATGTGGCACCAACATTAATGAGTCTGAAAGGCATTCTATGGTATGCAAACGTAGCCCAGGGAGTAGTAAAAGACATTCTGTATTGATCTTTCTCCTCCATTTCTATTTGATTGTACCTTGAGAAACTGTCAAGCATGGACATCATTTCAACCCTAGCTATTGTTTGTAATAGGTAATCCATGTTGGGAAGAGAAAAATTGTCTTTAAAGGATGCCTAGTTCAAATTCTAGAAGTCAAGACAGATCCTTATTTCTCCATTCTTCTTCCTAACTGGCACTATATTGGCTACCCAGGTGGAATGATGAATGGGATAGATAATCCTTGCTCTTAACATCTTCTCCACCTCCCTAAATATAGCATCAACTACTTTAGGATTATAATTCCTCCATTTCTGTCGGAAGGGAACTATGTTAGGCTTCAGGGGAATTTGATGTTTTACCTTCCCACCCCTATAAGTTTTCAAATCTTCATAGCTCCAAGTGAATACATCTTGGTATTCTATGAAAAATTGTCTAGTAGCTTCTTTCTCTTCAGATGAACAACACTTTCCAATGTTAATCATTTTGGGACTATAAGTATCTCCTATATTAACTCCTTCATACTTGCCTATAGTAGGACCTTTTTCCATTCTCTTTCACTTGATGTAAGCATTGTGTCTATTAAATAGTCTTTCCAAAGATACAAAATATGGGGGAATGATATTACCTTACAATTGGACTTCATCATTTTCGGGTTTGAGGTCTTCATGGTTATCTTCCTTTGATGAGTGTTTACAAGTATCTTTGTCATTTTCTAAGAACAATTGCAAACTCTTGTTGTCTTCAAAGACTTGCTAGAATTCTATATTGTCTAGTACAGAGACTCTATATACAATCTCAACTTGGTATTTCTTATCCTTGAATTTAGTGTGAGGTAGCAGGAAGGAAGCGGAAACAGCTAAGGAGTCAAGTTTGGTGTTCATCTCCCTTGGTATTGCTTCAATAGCAAAAGTTTCAAGACCTTCTATTTTATCCCAAACTTTGTTTCTATAGTTTTCCAAGTTGTGGTTCTTCACAGAGTATTGCCCTTTAATTTTTCTCACAATAAGTTCTGCATCACCTTAGGCTTTCATCTTTGCAACTATTATTCCAAGGAGTAAGGCTTCGTACTCTACATTGTTATTAGTGTTTACAGACTCCAATTTGAAAGCCATGGGTTCAGGTTCTCCTTTGGGAGGTATTAACACTACACTTGTGCCAGATCCTGACGAGGAACAACTTCCATCAAATTCTAATGTCCATATGGACAAAGACTCTTTTTCTTCGCCAAGGATTTTAGGTTCCAGATTTTTGATTCCTTGTCCATTCAGGGTAGCTTTAGTAAACAACATGTAATTTTCAAACTCTAGTTCTTGATAGAGGACCTGTGCTTAAGGGTCATCTGACTTTAAGACAGTAAATTTTGCCTTTTCCTTAGGTTCCAACTTGACTTTCTTGCTCCCTATGTGAATGACTACTTGAGAATAGTCAAGTTTTATTTCTCCTCCTAAATCTCGGCAAAAACTCTTGCTTAAGAGAAGGCCATAGTTTGTTGGGATATTTGCAACCAAGATAGTCAATAATAGTTTCTTTTCCAAATGAGAAGCTAAGGCTACTTGAGCATCTTTGATTTGTCCAAGCAAGGGGACTTGTTTAGCATCTATAGAATAACACCTTCCATGAACTTCAGTAAGGGTGAGACCCAAGGATTTAGCTATAGAATAAGACTTTCCAGCTCTCCATTGATCACTTCATTTGTAGACTTCCATAAGCCAACTTTGGTATCGTGTTTGGATTCCCCAAGATCCATTGAATGCATGGTGAAATCATCTATAGTCATATCCTCAATCCTTTCTTTTTTAGTAGGTTTGGCTATCTCCATTTTTAAATGCCTTGTTTCAGGGTCTTGCCCAAGTATAGACAAGGTCTTTTGTTTCTTAACCTTAGTCAATGCAGATCCAGAATAGACAGTAAGGGATAAGGTATTCTTGTTAAGAGCACCTTCATCCTTTCTCTTTCTCTTCCTATCCAAAGTATCTTCCAACCATGAATTTGTGCCTATTACCTTTGAGGTCCTCCCAAGAGACTCTATGCTAAACATTTTCCTTCTGATTGGAGTAATTGCTTTCATGGTCGAGGAGAAGGGATTCTTTTGGGCTTGTGAAATGAGCTTTGAGGATTCTTAGCCTTTCTCTATCTCTGTAGTCTTCTTGGCAAATCCACCTTCTTCTCAACCTCTGGTTGGGCACCAATCACTGGGGGGAGCTATCCTAATAGGTCTTAACCATAGGGATATTTTTTTTCTGGAAGTTGATCACCTCCACTTGTTGGTTGAGGTGGTCCTTGAGTTATGCCCAGGGTTACAACCTGGTGTGCCACCTTGTGAGGAAGAAGCAGGGGCAGCTGTTGGAGAAGCTTGAGTGGGGGTACTTTGACTTTGACTTCTTCTTGTTGTAGTCAACTTGACCCACTTCCCGGTCCTTTTAATAATTTGGGCCATCATGACATCTAGATCTTCTCCAGTATCCTAATAAGGCTCTGAGCTAATAGGAATATTTCTTAGCTTTGTTAAATAGGTATTACTATACATATTCTTCCCATCATCTTCCACTCCCTCCACATTATTATCAACCTTATACATTTTCACTTGATCTACTGTGAATTTGGCAAAAGCACGATCATAGCTCTCAAATTCATCCTTGCAATCAACCCATTACTTAGTGGATGAAAAGTGGGGCAACAAGTGACAATCAATAACAATTCTTAGAATACTGGTTTTAGTGGGAATAATAATTGACAACCCTAGAAAGGTTAGTAGCAACCTCAGCAAGGTTGGCATCAACCCCAACAAGGTTGGCAACAACCTTAGTAGGGTTTCCAACAACCCCAATAGGGGTGGCAACAACCTCATATCTGTAATAACCAATCTAGTCAACAAGCCTTAATGACACCACCTCAGCAGCAAACTCTAATACCTCCACCTGTAGCCATTAATACTCCTCCTAAGCATACTCATCTACCAGTTTAGCCTAATCCTAATAATACCAAACAACCATCACAACAACAAAGCTATGCTATTTCCTTGAATGATATCCTCTTATGGTCAGGTACTGCTCTTCCTTCAACACAAAAGCCTATAATAACTGAAGTTGAAGATTCCCTAACTGAACCAATGGATGCATCGATTTAACAAACCTCTCCTATAGCCAAAGAACCCTCATTTCCTCATAGGTTGATAGAACAAGGTCAGCCTACAGAAAACCATCCAGTATTTGATTTACTTAATCAGATGAAGCATATGATAGTAAAAATACCATTACTTGATGGTATTAAGGAAGTCTCTGTCTATACTAAAGCTATCAAGGAAGCATGTAACAAACAACCAGGAAGAAAGAAGAAGGATCCAAAAACTATTCATGTCTTAGGAGAATCATTTAATTTGATGTTGGAGAGGTTGACTTTACCCAAATATTCTGACCCTGGGAATCCTTTGGTTACTATTACCATTCATGGGATGCAAGTTCAAAATGCTTTAGTTGACCTAGGAGCATCTATAATTGTCATGACAAAAGAGGTATTGTCTCAATTGCATATTGTTGGTCTTCGAGAAATACCAACCATATTTCAACTTGCTGACAGTTCTACTAATAAGCTAGATGGGATGATAGAAGATGTCATAGTCACCTTAACCTCTTGGGAGTACCCAATAGATTTTTTTGTCCTCTCCCCAAAGGCTAACATGGATGGATATCCTTTAATTCTATTGCGACCATGATTAGCTACTATAGATGCCTATATAGCTTGCCGATCTGGGAAGATGACAATATCCAATAGTATCCATACTGAGAACTTGACTTTATACTCCCTTGCTCAATCACTTTGCAATATAACCAAATAATCTGGCCAGACTTGGGTGATGATAATCCAAAGGTCAATTCCATCCATCAGCTGACAATGATAGGTTGAGAGTCATTTGTAGCCTCTTGGGAAGAAGATGAGATAGTTTCATCCATTATTATGAATGAGTATGGAGTAGAGTCTCAAGTGTGTCCTCAAGAGGAATGTATCCTAGAAACCATATTACCACCTTTGAACACACCTCAACATTCAAAAGCCTCCCAATTCCTTTACTCATTATTACCTCATGAGTTGGATTCTTCTCTAGTTTCTCAAATATTCATGGCAGATAAGGTTATTAAGATGAAAGTTGGTCTAGGAAGAGAGCTGAATGTTAGCAATGTCCTATCACCTTCCCATTAGAAAATTGTGTTGTAGTTATTGTAGGAGAATCAAAAAGCATTCGCTTGGGACTACATGGACATGAAAGGATTATTTCTTATGCTCTACACTCACAAGATCTACATCAATCCTAACTTCAAACCTATCCAACAACCTCAGAGGAAAGTCAACCCTATTTTGAGGGATATAGTTAAGAATGAACTGTAGAAGCTATTAAGTGTTGGTTTTATCTGCCCCATCTTTGATAGCCAATGGGTCTCACCCCTAGTTATATTACCAAAGAAGGGAGGAAAATGTAGAGTTTGTGTGGATTACAAGGAGCTTAGTTCAACCACTAAGAAAGACCACTTCCCCTTTCCATTTACAGATCAAGTTCTTGATAACCTAGTTGACAAGAAATACTTTTTATTCCTAGATAGTTTTAGTGGTTACAAATAGATACAAATAGCTCTAGAGGAGCAAGAAAAAAAAACCTTCACATGTCCATAGGGAATGTTTGCCTACTCAATCCTACCTTTTGGCTTATGCAATGCCCTAGCCACATTCCAATGAGCTATTGCAAGTATCTTTTCTGATATATCTACTAACTATATGGAGATCTATATGGATGATTTTACTGTTTTTGGGACTACTTTTGATGAAGCAAAAACAAGCCTAGAAAAAGGTACTCAAAACATGCCAAGACTATAACCTTTCTCTAAACAGTGAAAAATGTTTCATGATAATAGGAGTTGTATTAGGTCATTTTATTTCATCACAAGGCATCCAAGTAGACCCAACAAAGATTGAGGTAATTAGTACATTGCCCACGCCAGGGAAGCTAAAGGAACTGCGAAGTTTCCTTAGACATGCCGAGTATTATAGAAGATTCATCAAGAATTTCAATCAACTCGCAACACCCCTTTATAAGTTGTTAATAAAGGATTTTGAATTTTCCTTGGACTTTGAGTGTACTACATCCTTCCTATAGCTTAAAGAGGTTCTCACCATAACACCAGTATTAAGAGGGCCCAATTGGGGACTTTCTTTCCACATTCATATAGATGCCTCAGACTATGCTATAGGTGAGGGTTAGGTCAGAAGATAGATTCAGTTGAACATGCTATTTATTTCATCAATAAAAAGTTGCAAGGTGCAAAGTTCAACTACACAGTCATTGAAAAGGAGCTACTTGCAATTATCTATGCACTAAATAAATTGAGGCACTATATTACTGGATATTAAATATTTGCTGATACTGACCACTCTACTATAAAGTACTTGATGAATAATCTTGCAATATTAGGAAGATTGGCTCACTGGTTGCTACCTATGTAGGAATTTGATATCACAATAGTAGATAAGCCCAACAAGGCCAATGTGGTAGCTGAATTTCTCTCTCAGTTGCATGTCGCTGATGATCCTGCAACCATTGATGACAATTTTCTAGACGAACATCTCTTTCTATTGTTAGTACAAATCCATGTTATGTAGATATTGCTAATTAGCTAACCATAGGAAAGATACCAGTTCACTTCTCCACTAATGAAAGGAAGTTATTAGCTGAAAAGAGCTTTAACTATTCTTGGATTTCTAGATTTATGTTTTATACTAGTCCTGATCAAGTAATGTATTGGTGCATAAGGACAAATGAAACATATGAATCTTAAGGGCATGCCATAATGAGTCCTATGGAGGTCATTTTGCAGCCAAGTAGACAACCTTTAAAATATTGACCACTAGATGTTGTTGGTCGAGTTTACACAAGGATGCAGCTACATAGACAAAGAAATTTGATAAGTGTCAATGCTGGGGAGACCTACTAAATCAGATGAAATGCCCCTACAGCCTCAGATAGTCATTACACCCTTTGATAAATGGGGGATTGACTTTGTAGGTCCTAGTGAACCCTCTTCGCAAGGTAAATCCTTATTTTAGTTTGCATTGATTATGTAACCAAGTGGGCAGAGGCCAAACCATGAAACATTCAAGGGATAGCAATGTTGTCAAGTTCTTATATGAATCTATCTTTACATAGTTTGGTGTTCCTAGGGAGTTGGCATCTAATTAGGGAGCTTAGTTTACATCTAATATGATAATTGCTTTAATGGAGGAATATACCATTTGGTATGGTAAATCATCACCCTAGCATCCATAAGCTAATGACCAAGTAGAGGTTACTAACTAGGAGCTGGAAGCCATTCTCATCAAAATAGTAGCACTCCATAAAAAGGATTGAGCCACACACCTTCCTGAAGCTCTTTGTGCTTATAGAACCACCTTGAAATCTACAATAAATTTCACTCCTTTTGAGCTATTCTATGGTAGGTCAGTTGTAATGCCTGTGGAGTTTGAATATAAGACATTAAGGACTTCTTTGGAGCTTGGTATGTAACTTACTATTGCAAAACAATACCAAATTTTGAGTTTAAATGGCCTTGATAAATGGCACAAATCTACATTGAATAACACCGAAATCATCCAACATCAACAAAAATAATGGCATGATAATTTTATCAAGGACAACATGTTTTTTGTGGGGGATTGGACACTTCTTTATGATTCTAGGTATCATCACAATCTAGGAAAGTTTCAAACTTGTTGGTTAGGACCGTATGAAATTGTTGTTGTGTTTCCAAGTGGAGCGATCCAACTTTCAATTGTTGATCATGTTTGATTTAAATTACCAATCAATGGTCAAAGGTTGAAATTGTACCACAAACCATAAAGTAAAGTAGAGTTCCTATAGTTGTTCTCTTCTACCGATGGAAATACCTCCCTTGTAGCCTCTAGAAATGAGCCTTTCACTCATTTAGGTTCTTCTCTTTAAAAGTTCTTGTCACCTCCATGATAAATAATTTCTTTATGAAAATCCACATCATCATTTCTTGTCTTTTCACCCATCCACTTCATCATTCTCCATTCATGGATGATAAGAACAAATCCCCTTAGCACATTTTTAGGTTCATACACTACTTGAGGTATTTATTTCTTAATTTGTTTTCACACTTTAAGCTATGCCTTGTCACATGTGTAATTGTGGGACCAATTGCCAAATTAAGCTGGGGGGGAGATATATTCATTTTTTTGTCTTACATATTCATCGAATTATTATATTTTATTCTTCTATTCTTTTCAAACCTTACTTGTACTTTTGCACACTTCTTGCCATCCTTTACTTTGGTCTTTAAAGAGTTACAATTTTATTTCACACATATCATGCAAGGATGGCTAGTATAGAGTTTGTGGTTATGTAATTATGAGCAGTTAATGTGTGATATATCCTTGCATTCATATTCATTTGAGAGCTCATTTTCCAAATATCAACAAATACTAGAACCTTTTTCACTTCAAAGTTTTTCCTATTGCTTGCCATTCCAAAAACTCCTTGTCTGAATTTCTTACAACTTTGCTTTGGGGTAATTTGACAACCTAAAGATGGAAGCTGACATTCTCTAGTATGAACCTACAGTGCACAATATTTTGTTAGACAATCAAGCTTGTCTTTTATACTTACAAGAAAGAGGGTGGCTTGATTATATTTAGAGGCTCACCAGTTGGGATAGAGAGATTGCATTGTAGTTTTTGAGAACATTGAAGGAAGGAGTGGTCACGGTCAAGGGATTAAAGGTACCCTTTTGATAGGATGTATTGGAAGATGTTATGGGTTTTCCACAAGAAGGGAAAGAGTTTTCTAAAAAAATTGATCCAGTAATGACTAGGACATAGTGTACCCTGCACACAGACCCACCTTTGATATTGACAAGAAGTAAGGTACGCTCAAAATTTCTTTTTCGAACCTACTTTGGCAGTGTTCATTCCATGTTATCAAATATTTCACTTACGAAGGATGACAGACACTTTTGCATTCTATTCATTTCAATTTTTGAAGCTGTCTATGAGATGAAAATTGGACCACAAATGTTCCTAGCTTCATGTTCAATATTTTGAAGAGGGATGCTCTAGTACAAGAAGGTAAACTTAACTCTGTTTCAAATAATTGCTTAATTAAACTAATTGTTGAAAATACTTTGAGAGAACAATCATAAATGTCATGGGGCAATTTTTTGTCACAAGGGTTTAAAGAACATATCATAGAGCCAATAGGGCGAAGAGTATGGAAAATAATTCAAATTGAACAAGGGGTTAAGACAATTATTGTAGAACTTGAACCAAGATCTTCCTTTAAGAAAAAGTATAGGTTTAGGACTCTTTCCTAGAATAAGGATGAGGAAAAGGCCTCTACAGAAAAGTCTACTCCTACGTCAAAAAGGTTTTCTCAAAGAAACAAAGATAAGCAAGGAAAAAGTACCCCTAGTACTCACCAACAGACAAAGGAACAATCACCTATAGCCACAAACACTTCTAGGAAGTAGAAAGTTTCAGAGAAAAAGGATGAAACTCTATTGAGGAATAGTAGACAAAAGCACAATGTGACTACAAACATATCACCAGAAGGGTTAACTGCTGAATCTGAATCCACTAGGAAAGAACCTAGGAATGTTCAACTGGAATTATTTATGGAATCTCCCGAGATAGAAAAAGAATTGGTTCCTGTGAAATAAATGACTGATATTTTATCATAATTGGTGATAACTCTAGCCATGAAAAGTAGGATTTTGGATTCCAAAGAAGAGGTTCATCCTCTAAGGGTCCTCAGACAACTAATATTTGGAGTGACTCAGAAAATGATGAGATGCCTGAGGGATATTTTATAATGGAAGAAGACGAACCATAATTATCTCCTACAACAAAGAAGAATTTGTTTGAAGAAAACCCTGGTATTAACTTGGATTTTGTTAACCAAGTGGTGGATCGGATTTTGAGTAAAGGGTTGGATGCATTAGATGCAGTAACACGAAGAGATCCATGGTGTTATAGATGGATCCCATGAAAATGGTGAGTTCTAAAAATGGTAAGTCCCTTGTTTTTCATTCAACAGAAAAAGGAAGAATTAGCTCTATGTTAGATAAATCTAGTTTCATGTCTCTATTATCTATTATTTTTCAGCTGTCTAATCAATTAGCTTCTGAAGAGAACAATGGAAACAAAAAAAGAAATAATTGAGTAGGGTTATAGATGAGCATTATTGGGAAGCCCTTGAATAGGAAGAAAGAGCAGAAACTGCATGAGAAACTCAACATAGTAACATCTCTTATTCCTGAGTTAATGAGTTGTAGGTCCCCATCTCCTATATATGACTTATTTCTGAAGGAACAGTTGTTGAATTACCAGATTACTTTCATCATGTAGGATAGGTCCCCATCATTGCAAGAACCTCTTTAGTTTACCCAAGCTTTTCATAATTCTCCTCCAGCCATTAAGATTTACAGTGTGAGTTATTTCTCCATAATTTAGCAGTTTTGAATAACAGAGTTTGGAATCCTTTATTGACCAGTGTGGATATCCAATTGAGAGCTCTTATTTCTTGGATTCAAAATGAAGTTATTTGAGAATCCCAAGCCAAGATATATAGGGAATTTGACAAAAAAATTCCCTTGTATGTGAGGCCAAAACTTAAGGACCCAAGAACCTCTTATTATCATTGGTTAAGGATTGCACCTTCAAACAAAGGAAAAAAACACATTTACCCACTTTGTAATGCAACATTTGATGAGTATGAACAATTAGCTAATGATGAGTTGCCTGCAACCATGAACTCCATCTAGTGGCATTGGCTTAGTTTAACCAAGGAACAAAGGGATAAGGAGTTGTATTCACCTCTTAATCTCAACATGGAAAATAGATGTGCACCATGGTATATCTCCTTGGGAAGAGTAAGAGAGAGTTTTTAGATTCCACTTACATTTCAATAGCCTTTTCTTTTGTCTCCTCTACTAGAAAATTTAGACAATGATGATATGGTAGGAGAAGTGAACAGGTGGGAAAGGTACAAGGAAACCAAAAGATTTTATTGGAGTCTTGCCAAGGGAGGCGCTGGACATACAACAACTTCTGACTACAGGATGACAACCAGAATCAAGAACTTTATGTTTGCTGTGGGAACAACAAAAGGTTAAGCTAGGGGCAATGATGAGTCCAATTTATGGTTATTTAGTTTATGATTTTTAATTGTTAGGTTTAAAAACTTGGTATTTCATGGGGTTCTCATAAACAATATTTAGACGTTCCATGTTTTTATGCTATGCTTGTGTGTGTATTTGCTACTTTTAAGAGAAAACAAATATATTGAATATATGTGTGTGTGTGTGTGTGTGTGTGTGTGTGTGATGAAATATGTTATTCTTTCCATTCTTCATTAAAGGGGTAGTATTCTTGTAGCCATGTGATGAGGATAATGCTTAAGTGGTAAAACTTATTATAAATCTTTACCTTTGGTATGCGTTGCTGGTTTTATGTGCACTAATCTCTTGCAAAAAAGGATAAGTTAGTGGGAAAAAGAAGACTCAACATTAAAGTCAAGCCAATTAGCCGCTTACAAGATTCATAATGGCTCCATCATTTCCAGTCAAGTGGCAGTTGCAATTGTAGACCAAGTCAATTCATTCAACGATTATTTTGGTCTAAATCCAATAGTCATGCATTCCTATATTTTGGTATATGTGAATGTAGTTTGCTCCTGTATTAAATGTTTCTGTAACTAAACGTTGTTGTATTCCTAAATGGGAGGATCCTAATTCTTAGTATTTCAGTTTTCTAGTTGTATATAAATAAGATGGAGTTCGTGATTTCAAGAGTTAGTAGATGTTCAAGAAATCCATTTTGTAATCCAACAAGTAGTGAATACAACTCTATTATTTTCATCTTGTGCTTATGATTTCATGAATAAATAGATGATGTTTTTAGATCTTAGTCTTTGAGTTTTCAATCCAGTCACTCTTCTGTGGGGGCCCACACAGAAGGTGAACTCAATTTGTGATTAAGTATGAATTAGATTTAAGATTTCTTGAAGTAGATATACTTTATTGCTCCTGTAGCCACACTTGTAGCATAGGTGTATAGATAGGTTTACCATTTGTAACATTATCTTAAGCTTTAAGTTAAGTTGTCATTTCCACTTCTAGCATAGATTTCCTTCAACATTGTCTTTGGTTTAGTTGTAATGACTTTAAAGGTGAATTAGAGCATATACTTTGCAGTCACCATTTCAAGTTTACTCTCCCAGACTGATAAATCAAATGAATTCAGTGTACTATTTTAAGTAAGATACATGATGTTGTTTGACCATAGAATCATTATGAAAGGATGTCCAATCCTTTATTACTAAAGTATTAAACTGACCAGTCACCCACATATCTTCACTATTGCAGTAATAAAGTTAACCTATTATGGTTACAATGTTTGATCATAAAATATGATCTACCCTATGAGGGGTCTACCTTGTTAAAAGCTTAAGAGATTGCTAGGTCTCACCTTATCAGAGGATTTAGCACTTACAAAAAATAAAGGACTTTGTTAGGAGATTTACAAAGATTTGTTAAGACCATTTTGTTAAAAGATTTATCTTGACTCAAGTCAATTAAAATTGATTCAGTACCCGACCCTCGATTTACTATGTAAGCTAATTTCAAGTCATCTCCTTGCTAATAGATCATCTCCTCTCATCTGATAATACTTGTCTTCCCCTTTCACTTCACTACTATGAACATGTCACTTGGTTTGTTAAGTGATAACACAACCCTATTACTGACTTCTAATTTGATCTCAATCCTCCTTTTTACTCCTTGTTCACATACATACACTTCTCCATTATTTCTCTTGCTTTCTTACTCATGCGCGCTCTAATCTAGGTTAGGATCTTTTCTATTTAAAGAGTTCCATAAAGATGTTTCTAGATGGTTCCATAGTAGCGTCTCCATATAAATCATTGATCACAAACCATAGGGATATGTAATCCATGTCTTTCACATGTAAAAATCTCTATAACAACCTCTACAAATATTAAATTTTCCTTCCATGTCAGCTTGAAAACATGTTACCTCATAATATGTTCCATTCCTAACTTTTGTGTAAACTCTGCATTGCTCGGCCTTTACTATTTTCTTAAACTCGACAGTGTTGTTGCTCAGTCTATATAGTGCTCAACACACACTATGTCACTTGACACTTGTATGCTTGAAACTTGCTCGATCGCTATTGAGCTTGGCTTGTATTAAGATACTTAGTGACCATACACTTACTTGACTCCTATAGAGCTCAGTACATACTTTCTTATGTACATGACTCAGCCTATGTAGAGTAGCTCAGTCACAGTGATGACCATTTGACTCTACCTTGTAAATGACTAAGTGGTTGACAATAATAGACAACAATGGTTAGAGATACCAACAATCTCCCCCTTTGAAATTAGTGGAAAAAACACGTAGTCATATTTACATCTTTACAATACAATATGATAATGAGCTCTCCCCTTAAGTCTTATGACTTATGCGAATGAATAATGAATAAAAAATGTAAAAATGAATAAAAAATTTATTTCTCCCTTTATCAAATCTATTTCCTGTACATTTCCCCCCTTGTTTTTGAACACTTGATGTCACTACTATTGGGGTGTAATAGGTTGAAGTAATCCATATTGCTCAATGAATTCCTTATGAAATTTGATGATCATGGACAATGTATGATCCCATGTGGTTCTTGCCGCTTCCAAAACATGATTCTATAATTTAAGACTTGTAGCCAAATCAATTAAACTACCAACCACTGAAATATTATGCTCTTCTATGATTAGATCCTGGGCTATTTTCAGTTCTCTTTGCATGACCTCCAAATGAAGTATCATCATTGCCTGAATAGAGATCAATTTGGATCTCATATTGCTGTCAACTATTTGAAGCTCGACTAATGTGCCTTGAGCATTCAATAGATAATTGAAATGATCAATGCTTGATTATGCTGACTTTGAAATAATGCCGGTGGATCTATTCATCTTAGCTTGAATTTGATTTATTTGTGCCTGAATGCTATTTGTAAATCTTGGCACATCTAAAAAAATTGTGTACAAATGTTGTACCTTCTATATTAGTTGTAGAATAACCTGTACTTTCTCTTGTAGTTACACTTTTCACTCGAAAATAATTATGGAAACTTTGTCCACAACCTTAGTTTCAAATCTTCTTGTAGACCAAATCATTAATTTCTCATTTGACTCCATGTTACTAGCATTCACTTGATTAACTATATTTACAAGCTAGTTAATTATTGGTGCATCTTTATCAAAATTTTGAATGTCAAGAGCATCAACAAAAATATGCTTTACATCATGTCGTATCTGCTTCTGCTTAAGCTCCCTTCTTAGTTCTTTTTGTCTCTTTTTATTTGACAAAACTTCTTGCAGCAAAATTATTGTCCAATTGTGGCATCTCAATAATTTCATTTAGACTAACTTCAATATCTGGTAAAACATCTTTTATTGTTCTCTTCTTGCTTGGTGAAGGACTACTACTGCTCAACACTACTTTGTGAGTTGGTGAGGGAGTTTCACCACTTGGTTGTGCTAGTGCATCTGTGCTCAAGACAACAATTGTCATAGTGTTCAACTTTATTTAATTCTTTGTTTTCCTCAATATGAGGTGCTGAAACAATCTTATTATCTAGACTTGTTTCTTTCTCTTCACCATCAACTTGTGGAGTGTCAAGAGTATCGGCATGTAATGGTTACATGCTGCCTTGCAGACCTGAGCTTTATCCACTATTGTAATCATCTTTGATGTTTATAGTATTTGTCTCTCCTATCTTTGTTGTTAACCCAAAACTGCTTTTCCAAAGAAACTCATCTTGCTATTGTACAACTTCCTCTTTATTTTTTAGTATAAAAAATATTCTGTATTTAGGAATAAATATGCTCCTATATTGTTCCAAAAATGTGTCTTGTTGCTCTTGTGATAGATCAGGCATAACTCTAACTAATATGTTAGTTCTTATATTTTTCTCCTCTATTTTTTCCTATTGCCATCTCTTTTCTAGTCTATCATACAAATCATTGAGTATCCTTTTATCAATTTTTCGAGGAGCTAACTTATGATTCAAAAAAAAATCCACCATATTCTCCTCAATCTTAGTTTGATCAATACTACCTAATATATCATACTTTACAAATCTAAAGTCAGATAACCCTAAAGATCCTCGTAGATTTGAATATACCTCTTTAATGGATTTAGATAGCCCTTTAGGTGGTCCTCTGACCAATCTCCTTCTCCTAGTTTTGGGGGAACTAGACTATGTAGCTTCCGCTACATTTTTCTTTGTAGACTGCTCGACACTAGCAACTACCCTGGTCCTTGGCTTGTTTGGTAGTGGAGGGATGGGTGTCACTGCCAACTTCTTCTTTGTTCCTTTATCCTTCCTTTGCAGTGGCATGACAAACAACTAGGGCTTTCCCTTGTCACCTTCTTCTTCTTCCTCTTCCTCATCACAAAAATCTTTTTCTTCATCTTCACCAAGACCTCGTGTCAATTGTAATGGTTCTTTCCCTTTGCCTAGGGTGCCTAGTTTTACTTCTAGGTCTTCAATCATTTTTTCCTTTTCTTTTCTTTGGAAGCATTCTTAATACTTACAATTATTATTGCTTTTGCGTCTTCATATCCACCAACAAGTTTAGCCTTAGTATCTATCTCTTCTTTCTAATGGCCTGATTTTTACCCAACCAAAATTTTTTGTCATACCTTGTGAATATGCGGAAGAAACTAGTTTTAAATTGCTTAGGATTTCTGAAAATGTTGTCATCCTTAAGAAAAAAACCTAGAACTAGTACCATATCTTACATTTTGATTAATCATTCATAAATTGACATGTAATTATTAAATAGGGAGGGGTACATCAAAAACTTTTTTTATATGTTGATTTTTATATCCCTAAGCCCATTGATCATTTTCATATATTATAAGTCATGTCCCTAGATGGATTTTAAGATGTGATGTTGCGAAGTCTTGTTAATATCTTCATATCTCTATTTTCCTTCCTAACTATTTTGGTGACCGCAAAGTCATGAAATAGTCATCAATAAGGTCATCACAGTGTCACATGTGTTAGTGCTAACATTCAAGTTTGGGCTGCGAAGAAGAGATTAAGGGAAGATTGCATGATCACAACTTGTATTTGGCTTAAGAGTTAAGTTGTGAAAGTGTGAAAGATAACCATAATGGTCAAGTCAAAAAGTCATCTCAACATTGCAGGCAGTTAAAGTTAACTTGGGATTATAGAAGCAAAGAGGAGATGACTTATAATTGCAGTATCATGAGGTTAATAGGTGAGTTAAAGATTTAAGTTGCCTAGCTGCAAACAAGGTTATAGTTTACTCCAAAGTGTTTTCACAACATCGTGAGAAAAAAAGTAGATAATATGTTTTAAGTTGCGAAGTGGAGATAAGCTAGAAATTGTGACATTGTCACTTATGCTTCACTAAATAATAGTTGAGTTTTGATGTAGTGAAAAGTAACCCAGACAATCAAGATTAAAGCTATTGCTTCATTGATTGTAGTTGGAGATAATCCATGGTTAAGGTAGTAAAGTAGAGATATATAATCATCACACCATCACAAGATTTGGTCATGAGTTAAATTTGTTGGTTGCAAAGCTGTGAAATATAATAGTAGTCAATCATGACAGTCATCACAATATTGCACGGTTTAAAGGAGTTACGTGTTTGGCGGTTGTGAAGTGGCGATGAGGTTAGAAGTTATGTCATCACACCATCGCAGGTGATAAAAAAATAAAGCCATAATCTATGGAGAGGTTGTGATGCGGTCAATCAAAAAGTTATTACCACTTCAAAAGTTTAAAGTAATAGTTAAGAAAGTAAATAACAAAGTGGAGATAAGCAGTTTTGTGTCGTCATAAGGGTTAAGTCACAGTTTGGTTTTAAGGCAGTAATGTTGCAAAGAGATGTTAGGTATTAGTTTCACTTGATCTCCATGGTCAATAAAGTAAAGTATTAAATGGTTGAGAAGATGAGAACATGGTTAAAGGTGCAACTATCGCAACATCTTTGCGGTCAGTGAAATTAAACAATAAACAATTGTGAGGTTGAGATAAAGGATTAAATGCAAAGTTTGTTGTTTCATAGGTGTTGGTGTTTTAAAATGGACTAAAACTACTAAGAAACAAAATGCTTAATACCAAGATGACAATACTCATACAATCTAAAGACTAGCAAATTCTTGTTAACAATTGCATGTCCAAAGCATTTGGGCCCAACTTCAACAAAACCAAAGGTGGTTTTCTACTCTTCTGGCTCTGCAAAACCAGGGTGGGTATACCCAGGGATGATTCAAGACTGAGAAAATTGTATGAGGATTATTTCTAGTTTCATTCTGATTCTCATCTCAAATCCTCGAATACATACACAATTCTTGATAACTTGATAAACACATCCCATATAACAGATATGGCCAAAAATTCTTCGGTAGATCTGTAGATGTTCTCGACAATAGTGGCTAACTAAAGCTAAAACATTCCATGCAGACAAGTACAAACCAACTTTTAAGATCTACAGGAAACACAAGTAAAATTGATTTAATTCTGCATTTTTGACAACCATTTGTGACATACTCCTCTTTCGTCTAGATCAAATTTGATCAGTGTCTAATCCATTGGGGTTTAGAGTCTACAACAAATCCTTAGATCTAATTTGTTGCCTTACAACAAATTTTATCAGCAATTCTTATCAGAATTTATCATTCAAAACCTTTTCCACTACTATAGCAACCTTATCACATTCACCAAAGCTTTTACTTAATCCATTGAATTAACAGTAGTGATAAACATATATACAACTTAACTGGATTGCATTCAATTGCATAGGCCTTTACCTATACAACATCAAGATAACCAAGTAATCAAAAGGAGACAAAGTTCAGAAAGAACTGATATGGGGACAATTCAAAATTTGTATTCATTTTCCTTGAAAATTGTATATAATTTACAATAGACTTAGAATGACCTTCAGAAAGAAACACATATCATTATGTATTCATGTATTCTCAGAGAAATAACAGAGAAAATACATCACAAACTTGCTTTTAAAACATTGGACCAAAGATAGAATAAGCATATCACTTAGAAAAATAGAATTCGGACCCTTTTTTAGCCTTGGAATCTCACTTAAATAGTGTGAGATGCAACAAGCTTCAGGCTAAGAGAAAGTGACAAGTGTCTTTTACAAAAGGAAGAAACAGACATCTGTCAAAAAGAAAAAGACTAACAGGAAGTTATGCCAATCACACATTCTCTTGTGGGCTTCTATCCATCACCTTCTTTCATTGATTTTGCTCCAATGGTGATTTTGTTGTATATGTAACTGCTAAGCTTGTCCCTGACAAAATCTATTCTGATGATTGCACTCTATCCTCAATCCATGGGTTTTGTCAAGATAACTGCTTTGTGAAATTCATCCTTACTTCCCACTCTTCTCTGATCATGCCAGGCTTCATAAATAGTGGAAAAGTTACTTAGGGCGTAACCTTGGATTAGTGAGACAATGTGGCTGTCAAATATAAAAAAATGGGTAACTTCTGCTTCCCAGCCACGTCTACTTTTTTAACCACCCTTTGACCAAAATTTTCCATCCACTGATACAAAAAAGGTGCAGGCTAAAAAAAATCAAGAAAGATCATACTCGTGAGTATGAAATCTTCCTCATCTTCCTCAAAAACTATGCATAGGACCCCACACATTTCTGCTACCCTGGCATCAGGCTATGATATCTTGAAAATTTGTTTAAAGGACAATGTTACCACTGAGAGGGCTATTATCTTACCAGGTTCATTCATTATCCTTCTCAAAACCTTGGTTATTTGACTATGACATCTTACCATAGTTTCAAAGAGATGAAACTTTAAGAAAACACTCAGGATTACTAGTTTTCCTCTATCAAAAATCCGAATACTTCTACACAGGACAAAACACTTCTTTTCTGCAAACCAGTTCGAACTGGTATGTGGGATATTACAATCCTAAGCCCAAGTATTTTTACCTAATAATCCCTCTGCTATCCACAACCCAAGATCTAGTTAACTCTTTGGAACCATCCTTTGATTAAACCATACAAGATTGAAAAAAAATGGGAAACTATGGCATGAGAACTTACTTGGAGTTTTTTCCTCTTCGTAATTTTGCAATTTATCTTTGAACCAATCGCTTCACACTTGTGCTAGATTTATTTCAGTCCTTGCAATAATTATCTTCGTTCAAAAAATATTTCAAAATCTTTGTTCGTGCAAGGTGAAACAGAGAAAATCTTTCCTGTTATACTCTGTTATTAACTTCACATGCAAAACTTTTCACATCTTATTAATGTGCAGAATGCCACCACCTTCAGTATTTAAAACTTTGTTGTCAATCTTAAAATCATACGATCATGGGGTACAGAGAGAGACAACTAGGTATCACACGTGACAAGTTGGCCCTCTAATCCAATGAGAATCTCCCATCTACACAGCTCTTTCCTTGATGGCACTTCTGTCTGGATCCACTGGCAACTGAGGACACGTGTTGGCAGGTCGCTACTTTACTATGCATAAAGAAAGAGTACCTTGCCATAGCGAAGCAGCGACAGCCATCAATCTGATCTTAATCTAGCAGATGATATGTTACTGTACTTACTTAGAAAGATGGCAGTGGGCCCTTATTCGCTATGTCGCTATATGTATCTCCCTAGCAACTCTTCATGGTGAGAAGATGATGACCGTTGATCTGAGATCGAATCAAAGGTGGGGAAGCTGCATGAAGTTTCCTGAAAAGTGGTGGGCCCTACACTTGCTATGTTGCAAAGACTAAACATCATGCAACTCTTTATAGCGAGATGGTGAGGATTGTTGATTGAAACTTGATTTGGTGATTGGGATCTCTCAAATGCTTTTACAAGTCCAAGACATTGCTGACGTAGGAGAAATTGCACTACTAGCAATCAACAAAACCTTGCTTCAAGCCTAGTTAGCCATCCACGTTTCCTCAGGTCCCATCGGCTATTGGTTTTTACTGTGCCTCACTACTTTGCTCACGGCGAGGAGTCAGGTTTTTTCGATGGCAAGATAGCAAGCTCCGATGACTTGAAAAGAACTTGGCACCGTGAAATATAAAGACCTATCAAATCATTATTGTTCATGCCAATAGTTTTTGACAACAATTATTGCTTGTCATGCCACTTGGTCATACGATAGTTACTGATAAATTTCGAGGCCAGCGTGCTTTTGATTTTGCGGCACCTCGCTACTTCACTAACGGTGATATGGAAAACTTTTTTGATAGTGAAATAGCGAGATATCAGAGAAATCATCATTCTGACATCGATTTTTGATTGTCTCCAACTGGGTCCCTTTTCTTGATCTGACAGCATTTTCTAGGTGTTCGTGACTAAATGATCAGTTAAAATTTTTTGCCTACCGTGTCTTCATCTTGTGATCTTGTTTTACACTTTCAGGCACTTGCTACCTCGCTATACATAAAGAGTGCCCATGTTTTCATAATGAGGAAATGACAATGGTGGATCTACTTAGATCCGACGGCTGGGAAATTTTGGGAGGAAAAGTAGATCAGGGCACAAAAGATATAAAGGGAGCATAATATTTGCTTGATTTAAAATTTTAAACATTTTGCACTCGACCGTTCATGAAGGGAAAAAGACATAGGGTTTTCATAAAACTTTCAAAGGGTTGCAAACAAACAACTTATCTAGAAACCCTATTTATCAATTTATGGATACAATCTAAAGATTTTATATCCAGGCAAAGGATTTCTATCATTTGAAAATTTAGACCAACAGTGGCTCTGTCTGGGGACATTGAATTCTCTAGATTCAAATGAGGGCTCAGAAATTCTGGGAGAAGCAGACCACATATAGAGTCCCAAAATTTTCTTTTTCGAATGGCTTCATAAAAAGCAAGAAGCTACCACTAAGGTTACGTCAAAATGATGGCCCCAGGCCACCAGAATTCAATAAAAAGTTTTACCTCTATCATAAACATGATTTTCATCTGAACTCGCATGAGATAAATTGGGATTATCACTTATATCAGTTTCACCAATAAGATATATATCTTGAATCTCCCACTTAGAAAAACTGAATCTAGACCTTGACTTCCACAATGCATATAAAAATTTGCTTCATCTTCAAACATTTGCTCATCATGAAAGTTCTGACCAGCATGCTTAAAAATACCAAACTGAAAATCCTCTTTATTTAATGACTTATACATGTTGTCAATCTCAAAAATGAAAGTTTCATATTCAACTTGAGGAAAAGGATCACTCATACCTTCAAATTGTGTATCCATGTGCATACCCTGATGGTACTCTGAAGAACAATCTGACTAGTACTCATATATATCATCAACGTCAGAATCTGAAACTAATATGAGACCTTTAAGTGATTCTCTGAGATCAACAAGTGGGTTAGTCACCTCATTAGAATATTCATCATAAATTTCATTACAAGGTGCATGCTGAATTTAAACATCTTCATCAGACACCTTGTCATAAATTTCATAAGATGCCATCTCAACAATATTTTCACCATCATATCAAGAAGTAGAAAAATCTGATCCCTCACAACAGTAAGATAATGTATCATCATTAAACTCATTCTCAACTAAATCTGGACTTTCTAGGTCTTCTTCAAATAGAGGATTGATAACTCCATGCAGTGACCCTCTTTGAACGTTTTGACAAAAAATTGGTTGATCATCCTCACAAGCATCATCATATAAAGCGTTATCATATACTTTAAATTCACTACCCATTTTATCGTCATGGAAAATTTCATCGTATGAAGAAAAGTCAGAACTATATGAAGACTCCCTGTTTATTTCTTCTATCAAATATATAGTGTCCATAATTACATCCTCTTTATTAGCTTGTTTAGGATAACCATTATAAACAGACTGTGATTCATTCCTAAACATCCCACTATATGTTCAATCTTTATTGTCTAATATAAAAGCACTTGACAACTCTTCCCTGAAATCTCCATATTCGAAGTTATTAGCATCAACTGACCTTACCATCTCTTTATCTTCATACTTTGTGGATAAATCACTTTCATATTTTTCATTTGCTAATTGATTCGTGTAACACAAAAACTGAGATGCACTTTCTTTTTCAGATTCAAAAGAGGAATTCATACCCTTATCTTCAAAAGAGTGTTCACTATCATCATTACTCTCTTCCTCCCATTTAGTATCAGACTCATATGAAGTTGAACATATTGTGTCATTGTCCTCACTATGATTCAAGTTACCACTCTCATCATCTCCTTCATACAATTCGTCTTGATAACACATTGGGTCAACAATTTCATTATCATCATTTAAAAATTGGCTTCCAACTTCTTCATCCTTATGTTGAGATGCATATTTTTCCATTTTAATTTTTAAAACATTCTCAGCATAATACCATCTCTTAATAAGATAGTTCATTTCCTGCATGTTTTGCTGATCAACCTTATCATATTGTGTTATCTCTTCATGGTCGGTTGGATCAATAACATCAGGTCCATGATCAGAAGGATAACTTCTAGTTTTCTCATTTGCACAAAACTAAGATCTAGGTGCAGAAACTTCATTAGCAACAGAATCATATATACAATCAATATCACAAGAACTTGCTAATGTATCTAATTCTTGATCTCCAATATCAACACATTGCTGAACCCTATCAAGGTCTGAGATACATCCTATTGTTGTAGCATCATGAGCATGTGTGTTGTCATTTGTAACCAAGCTAACCTTACCTACACACATATTCTGATCAAAATTTTTCATTTGATTAAAACTTACAGTAGGGGTATGGATATGCTTATTTGAAACTGAAGCATCAACACCATATTTATCCTTTCTTTCAAATACATTATACTGGCAGTCATACATAGAAAAATGACCTTTAGTCAATCTGTATCTCAAGTTATTTTCAATATCCCTAGCAATCACAAAAGCCTGATATAATGTCTATGGTTCTTTATCCCTTAGTAGATAATTCATTTTCTTGTCAAATGCATCAAAATACACTGCTAAAAAAATTTGATCATCAGGTCTATAATTCTTAAGGATTTCATTCAAAACTCTTGCAAATTTGATGTTAAAATGAGAAACAAGTTCATCACTCTAAATATGAATCTTCAAGAACTTATCATAAGAGTTAGATACGCTTACCCTTTCTTCAAATTGCTCCATGAAGGCAGAATGCAATTTACTCCAAGATGAAATAGAGCATGCTAGCAGAAAAGAAAACTAGTCTCTAGCATCACCTTCTAAGGTTTGAACAAATAACTTCATATGCAAGTCCTCCTGAGCAATTTCGTAGTCACCCATCAAATCAGCAAACAACTCAACATGGTGACTGGCTGTAACAAGATGGTTTCCACTGAACTTAGGCAAACTTTTTCTAACATCATTGGGAATGACATTTGGAAAACCATGAATACCATTAAAACTTAATGGCATATACCACTTGGTAGAAATGGATCTAGGAATTTCATTAACGGGCTGCATACTAGATGAAATGAATCTTGACATTCTTAACAAAATTTGAACCTCATTTAGCTTTAACAACCTCTAATTTATATTTTGTAGCAGATCTTATACGCTTCTACCCATTTCAACTTCTGAAATACAATTCACCACTTTAAAAACAACCAACTGAAACTGATCTAATGAAATGTATAACCTTAAAACCATTCTCCTCTTCTTAGTGCTAAAACTTCACTTGACGGAGAGCACACTCGTATAACAATCAATTCTCATAAAAAGAAAATACATGAAAATGAGAATACCTTTAGTGTTGTTGCATGAAACCATCGATCTACTAATTGGTTTGGTGCTAACATGAATTCCTCACACCACTGATCATAACCTTATAGAGTCGCCATCTCCTTGAGGATAGAAATGAAATCACAGCAGTGATTTGCATTTATCATTTCAAAAACTTTTAACAGTAAATCAAACAACACTTTGAAACTTACTAGTCAGAAACTTATATACTCTCTCTTCCGTTTAAAAATTTCAACACTACTTTCAAATTTGTCTGATTCAATTGAAAATTCTTGAATACAATTTATACATCACCGATCTACAATGGTTCAAAGATCCTTTTGAGAGAGTCTCCACTCACTATTGTGAAAAAGATTTTAAACATGATTCATAACACTACAGATCTGAACTGAATTGTCAACTTTGTAAAATTTTGTAAATCTTCAAAACACTTAGAAGAGAGAAACCTTTATTCAACAATTCTGACTTTGATCTTACATCAGTATTCTGAAAACCACAATCGATTGAATTGATTGAAAATAACACTTAATAACAACACAATCTGCATAACTGGATAAAACATACTGGGTGCATGACAACTAAGTAAGAAAATTGGAAAAACACATCAAAGAGCTTACTCTTGCAACATTTCCATGCACATCTTCTTACTATATTGAATCCATTCTTAAATTCTCTAGGTTTTTTTGTCATTTTGATTCAATACAGTCCCCAGCAGAGTCACCATTTTGTTGGTGTTTTAAAATGGACTAAAACTACTAAGCAGCAAAATGCTTAATACCAAGATGACAGTACTCATACAATATAAAGACTAGCCAATTCTTGTTAACAATTGCATGTGCAAAGCATTTGGGCCCAACTTCAACAAAACCAAAGGTGGTTTTTTACTCTTCTGGCTCTGCAAAACTAGGGTGGGTATACCCAGGGATGATTCAAGACTGAGAAAACTATATGAGGATTATTTCTCGTTTCATTCTGATTCTCATCACAAATCCTCGAATACATACACAATTCTTGATAACTTGATAAATACATCCCATATAATAGATATGGCCAAAAATTCTTCTATAGATCTATAGATGTTCTCAACAATAGTGGCTAACTGAAGCTAAAACATTCCATGCAGACAAGTACATGCCAACTTTTAAGATCTACAGGAAACAAAAGTAAAATTGATTTAATTATGCATTTTCGATAACCATTTGTGACATACTCCTCTTTCAGCTGGATCAATTTTGATCAGTGCCTAATCCATTGGGGTTCAGAGTCTACAGCAAATCCTTAGATCTAATTTGTTGCCTTACAACAAATTTTATCAGCAATTCTTATCAGAATTTATCATTCAAAACCCTTTCCACTACTATAGCAACCTTATCACATTCACCAAAGCTTTTACTTAATCCATTGAATTAACAGTAGTGATAAACATATATACAACTTAACTGGATTGCATTCAATTGCATAGGCCTTTACCTATACAACATCAAGATAACCAAGTAATCAAAAGGAGACAAAGTTCAGAAAGAACTGATATGGGGACAGTTCAAAATTTGTATTCATTTTCCTTGAAAATTGTATATAATTTACAATAGACTTAGAATGACCTTCAGAAAGAAACACATATCATTATGTATTCATGTATTCTCAGAGAAATAACAGAGAAAATACATCACAAACTTGCTTTTAAAACATTGGACCAAAGATAGATTAAGCATATCACTTAGAAAAATAGAATTCAGACCCTTTTTTAGCCTTGGAATCTCACTTAAATAGTGTGAGATGCAACAAGCTTCAGGCTAAGAGAAAGTGACAGGTGTCTTTTACAAAAGGAAGACATAGACATCCGTAAAAAAGAAAAAGACTAACAAGAAGTTATGCCAATCACACATTCTCTTGCGGGCTTCTATCTATCACCTTCTTTCATTGATTTTGCTCCAACGGTGATTCTGTCATATATGTAACTGCTAAGCTTGTCCCTGACAAAATCTATTCTGATGATTGCACTCTATCCTTGACCCGTGGGTTTTGTCAAGATAACTGCTTTGTGAAATTCATCCTTACTTCCCACTCTTCTCTGATCATGTCGGGCTTCATAAATAGTGGAAAAGTTACTTAGTGCACAACCTTGGAGTAGGGAGACAATGTGGCTGTCAAATATAACAAAATGGGTAACTTCTGCTTCCCAGCCATGTCTACTTTTTAAACCACCCTTTGACCAAAATTTTCCATCCACTGATACAAAAAAGGTGTAGGCTAACAAAAAGTGAGAAAGATCACACTCGTGAGTATGAAATCTTCATCTTCCTCAAAAACTATGCACAGGACCCCACACATTTTTGCTACCCTAGCATCAGGCTATGATATCTTGAAAATTTGTTTAAAGGATGATGTTACCGTTGAGAGGGTTGTTATCTTACCAAGTTCATTCATTATCCTTCTCAAAACCTTGGTTATTTGACTACGACATCTTACCATAGTTTCAAAGAGATGAAACTTTAAGAAAAACACTCAGGATTACTACTTTTCCTTTATCAAAAATCCGAATACTTCTACACGAGACAAAACACTTCTTTTTTGCAAACAAGTTCAAACTGGTATGCGGGATATTACAATCCCAGGCTCAAGTATTTTTACCAAGTAATCCCTCTGCTATCCACAACCCAAGATCTAGTGAACTCTTTGGAACCATGCTTTGATTAAACCATACAAGACTGAAAAAAATGGGAAACTATGGCATGAGAATGAACTTGAAGTTTTTTGCTCTTTGTAATTTTGCAATTTATCTTTGAACCAATCGCTTCACACTCGTGCTAGATTTATCTCAGTCCTTACAGTAATTATCTTTGTTTAAAAAAGATTTCAAAATCTTTGTTCGTGCAAGGTGAAACTGAGAAAATCTTGACTGTTATACTCTGTTATTAACTTCAGATGCGAAACTTTTCACATCTTATTAATGTGCAGAATGCCACCACCTTCAGTATTTAAAACTTTGTTGTCAATCTTAAAATCATACGATCATGGGGTACAGAGAGAGACAACTAGGTATCACACTTGACAAGTTGGCCGTCTAATCCAATGAGAATCTCCCACGTACACAACTCTTTCCTTGATGGTGCTTCTGTCTGGATCCGCTAGCAACTGAGGACATGTGTCGGCAGGTCGCTACTTTGCTATGCATAAAGAATGAGCAACTTGCCATAGCGAAGCAATGACAACCATCGATCTGATCTTAATCTAGCAGATGATATGTTACTGTACTTTCTTAGAAAGATGGTAGTGGGCCCTTATTCGCTATGTATCTATATGTATCTCCCTAGCAACTCTTCATGGTGAGAAGACGATGGCCATTGATATGAGATTGAATCAAAGGTGGGGAAGCTGCACGAAGTTTCCTAAAAAGTGGTGGGCCCTACACTCGTTATGTCGCAAAGACTAAACATCATGCAACTCTTTATAGCGAAATGGCGAGGATCGTTGATTGAAACTTGATCTGGCGATTGGGATCTCTCAAATTCTTTTACAGGTCCAAGACATTGTTGACGTAGGAGAAATTGCACTGCTGGCAATCAATAAAACCTTGCTTCGAGCCTGGTCAGCCATCCACGTATCCTCAGGTCGCACCAGCTATTAGTTTTTACGGTGCCTTTTTACTTCGCTAACAACGAGGAGTTAGGTTTTTTCGATAGCAAGGTAGCGAGCTCTGATGAATTGAAAAGAACTTGGTGCCATGAAATACAAAGATCTATCAAATTGTTATCGTTCATGCCAACTATTTCTGACAACAATTATTGCTTGTCATGCCACCTGGTCATACCATAGTTACTGATAAATTTCGAGGCCATCGTGCTTTTGATTTTGCGGCACCTCGCTACTTTGCTAACGATGATATGACAAACTTTTATGATAGCGAGATAGTTAGATATCGGAGAAATCATCATTCCGACACCGATTTTTGATTGTCTCCAACTGGGTCCCTTTTCCTGATCCGATAGCATTTTCTAGGTGTCTGTGACTGAATGGTTAGTTAAAATTTTTTGCCTGTCATGTCTTCATCTTGTGGTCTCATTTTACACTTTCAGGCACTCACTACCTCGCTATACATAAAGAGTGCCCATGTTTTCATAACGAGGAAACGACAACAGTGTATCTACTTAGATCAAACAACGGAGAAATTTTGGGAGGAAAAGTAGATTAGGGCACATAAGATATAAAGGGAGCAGAATATTCGCCTGATTTAAAATTTTAAACATTTCACACTCGACCGTTCATGAAGGGAAAAAGACATAGGGTTTTCATAAAACTTTCAAAGGGTTGCAAACAAACAACTTATCTAGAAACCCTATTTATCAATTCATGGAGACAATCTAAAGATTTTATATCCAAGGAAATGATTTCTATCATTTGAAAATTTAGACCAACAATACGTCCATGTAGTGAATGAAAAAATAGAGTTATGACCTAGAGATTGATTTCTCATCGCAACATTGCAACGTTAACATAACAATTAGTGATTCAAGTCGAGAAGTTGTGAAACAGTCAAAGGATCCATTTTCGCGTGGTCACAACTAGGAAAAAAGAAAAGTAAGAAACCATGGAGAAGTAGAGATAAAAGGGGATCACTACTTCACAACCTTTAGTTTTACAAGCACAAAATAGAATTAAAATGACCATGTCTAAGTTGGAAAAAAAAATGTGAGCTGGAAGTACGAACAATAAAAAAGTGAAGACATTGCCAACTTTTCAAGGATTGAAAGGATTTTAAGCATGCCAGTTTTAATGACATTAATGCCATGCTCCCATTTGTAGAAATGAATAAATTATAAGAAGAACAAGAATTTTCATTACCAGTTGTATAGTGTTTGAAATGTTAGAGTGACTATTGAGATGCAGAGAAAATTTCATCATATAGAATTTAGGATTGTTGTGATACTATGGAGCTATGGCACAAAAAGAAGGGGAATTGATAGCACAGGCTCAAATTGAGCAGTCTATGTCAAAAGCAAAAAACCCTAGTCTTTTTGTAGATGAGTGGTTACAAATTTTACTAGAATCATCTAATCTCCAATCAGCTAATGATCATGCATTTAGAGATCCCTACTCATTTTGTAGAGATGTAGAGGTACCTGACAGAAATGGAAGCGAGCTCTTCTGGTACTTCTATAAGAATAGGGTGGAAAAGGTTCCAATATGCAACCCTTGGACTAGGAATTTGGGGAAATTAATTATGCCTAAAGTGTTTGTTGATGTAGATTTAGTGAAGGTATTAATATAGTCATACAACCCTATCAACAAGTCATTTCACAGTAGGGATAATAGTATACTTTGTGCATTGGAAAAAGAAACATTCATAGCTTTTGACTTGCAAGCACCTATGTCTTTACCAATTGTCATTGACAAATTCAATGAGAATTTTAGTAGTCATAATAATTTCTACATGGGTAGAGCTATGACCTGACACATCCCAATGTCAAAGAAGGAAAAAGGACAAATACCAAAGAAGAAGGTGGTGGGAGACTTTATGCCTCTTGAATATTTTTAGAGGTATTTTTCGAACATAATGTTTAGATTAAATTATGCCCTAGGTTTAGATGGAACCATGAATGCTACTAGTGCACTATACATTATGGCATTGAACATTTAGGACCTATACACTAATGTAGGGCATAATTATGTTGCATACATAGTTAGCAGAATTCACGATGAGATTGTTGCAACACAAGAGGGAAGGATGGAAAATTTCAAATTCCATCACTACTCATTGTTCATGCACTTGATTATGTACAAGAATGTACAATTCATTGATCAAAGTTTCTTTGAGAGCACAGAGGAATGGGGAGAAAGACTACCTATACAATGGTGGACAAGGGTATGGCAAATATTCTACCCTTATTCTAACACTATTTCTTTCTGTAATGATTTTATATACCCTATTATGAACATGTTAGGGGCTATAGTAGAAACAGTACCTAGGAGTGTTAGGAAATTGGTTAAGCCAAATCTGTGTTATGATGAGGGAAAACAATTAGGGCATGGCTAGGGAAGTGTATTTCTTTTTGAAGAATACATAGTCATTAGGGTTTATGGATGCCCTTAGCCACCCGATATTCTCCCAAAATATGTTCTAGAAAGATTAGGGATTATGGAGCTTTTATGGAAGTTAATGTCTTTGAATACAAAATATTTAGGTTGTAATGTCAGGAAAGACACCTTTTTGTGTAGATGCTCCAAAGTTGGGGATTTTGATATTGGAAAAAAGGAAATTGAGGAGACTGATGCCTTTTTAAGAGATTATAAATTGCTAACTACCCTTGCTAGAACATATGACCCTTATGGTGTGGTTACGACTGCATTGAAACAAATGAGGGGATACAATTTGCCTCCAACCAAGTGTTTGTGGGAGGATGATGTAATTGCTGATTTTTTAGATGAGAATTGTTAGAAATAGGAATTACTAGGGGGGGGGGGGGGGGGGGGGGGGCGTGAATTAGTAATTTACAAACTTTAGTTGCCAACTAGATATTATTTATTACTTTGAACCATACATAAGAAAGTAAATAAGTAATGCTGAAAAATAATAGTAACCATGCACAAAGATAATCCATAACACCATATTTTGTTAACTAGGAAAACCCTGGCCAAGGAAAAACTCTAGTGGGGATGATACCTGCTAGATAATATACTAATATATATGTTCCTTGTTAGAGGATGGACCTTGTTAGGAGTCAATGAGAAAATTTAGTATAGAGATTCCCTTTTAGGAGACTTTGAATCCTTGTTAGGAGATTCCAACCTTGTTAGGAGTTGTAGTATAGTAGATGTAAGATGAGTCCACAACTCAAACATGCACTTCCAATTACAAGAAGAGCTCACTACCAAAACAAGTAATTAGTCTTCTAGTATCTAGGTGTTGTAACTTCTTTCTTGACTGATCTCTGATCTTCAACTTGATTTCAAGTCACAAAAACAAATTCTCAAAACTTTGCATGTATTGCTTTGACAAAAGTTTGCATCACAATACAAAATGCACATTTACACTATTTTCACACTACTTATCGCAAGATGTATTTTGCATAAATAGCATGTCTTTTCACAAATTGCTGATGGGTTGGCTAAGACCAAAATACACTTTTCTAACTTAGAGTAAACGTCTAGGATGTCGGCCCTAATTGGTCAAGTAATTATTTTGTAAACAAAATAATTCCTTTACCTTTAATAATTCCATTGTTCTGTATCACTGGTAAAACACAAATATCTTTTTTTTGTACAATCTGTATTGACTTTCAAAGTTATACACACCATCATCAACATGTATACTATCTCCATCTAACTTCCTCAATCATAATATGATGTTAGTAACAAGTTACATACAAAACAATATACTACTGTAAACCAATTTTATACTTAGACAATTTTCTAAGTACCAAAAGCTTAGTATCTTTATTTTTGAGATTTCCTACAAGGATGTACATCATGTGTTGCCATAAATGACAACAATTACATATCTTTATTAGCCAATTGTCAACAATCTCCCCCTTTGACAATGGTGGCAACAAAATATGGAAAATTGACTAAGTATCAAAAGTATCAAAACCTTGTCCAAAATATTACATTAACAATACACTAATTAACTTTTACAACTTATCCATCTTACATATGCTCTCCCTTTCAATATGATTTCATACCTTACAATTTTATCTTTTCCCCTTTACCTTATTTACAATTTTCTTATGCATATTCTCCCCCTTTGACATCAATGACAAAGGTTAGAATGTCAAAAATTGTCCATCTGCTCTCAAAAAACTATAATCATATGCTTTAAGCTGATAATATCTTCATACAACCATCAAAATTTTCCTTGAGACTGTTTATACTTTTTGTCCATGTATCCTTGGCTATTTCAGCAAAGTTGAGAATTTCACATAAGGCATATAATGCAATCTCAAATGCATTAAGATCGAAGTATAAAAAGTTTGAATAGGTTTCCTTGGATTTGACACACTCCTCTAACTATTTCTCAACAATATATATCCTTAGAGAAATAGACTCTCTAAATTCTGATTCTTTCTTCAAAATTTATTCTTTTCGAAGTCTAGTTTCCTGATGTCACTACGAACATTGGCCACTTGTCTTTCAAAGTCATCAACTTTGTTAGAAGGTTGTTGTATCTAGTTTGATAGAGCCTCTAGCTCACTCAACTTTCCTTCAATTTTAGTATCAAAATCCTTAGTCAACTTATGAGATAAGGCACACTTAAAGTACAATAGTTTTCCATCTTGTTGACATTTCCAAAGTTCCTTGATACAAGTATCAAGACTTAGCAAATCATTCTTGATGTTCTGAAAAATGGTGCTAAATAAATTAGCATCATGTGAAATTTGTGCCTTTGACTCTGCAACATTCAAAAAAATTGTAAATTCTTTATCAAAAGATTTCAACATTGCCTATGCTCTTTGTTCAGGATCTGCCTCTGTATGCTAGATTTCCAGAGTATTGTGTAATCTATCAGTTACCTCCATTAAGGTTCTTTGCAAGCTCTTCACTGTTATGTTCTTTTGAATAAGTTTTGATAGAGATGAGATCAAGTTCATTTGATCATCATCATCACTTGTTAGGCTAGCAAGAAAAAGTGGAGTAGATGAACTAGAAGGTTTAGATTCATCTTCCCTTTGCTTCTTCTTTGCTGCCTCTTTGACTCTTCTCTCTTCTTTCTCTTTTCTTTCTTTTTCTTTCTTTTCTTCCTCCTCTCATCTCTTCTTCCTTTCTTCCTCAACTCTTCTTTTCATTTCATCTTTAAGCAAATTCTGCTTAGCTTCTTCTATTTTTCTCTTGTCTTCTTCTAAAAGCCTATTCTCTTCTTCAATTTGTTTCAATTGATCTTCAATAACATCAACATGAGATTCAGGGTATTTGGAACTCTTAAAAGGGTTAGTATCATCAATGTTAATAGTAACATTGGCCTGATCAATCTGCATTGTATAACCACTTACTAAAACTTCTAAAGGTCTAAGTGTTGGTGAAGGTGTTGCCTTAGATTCTGTCAACATTTGATTGATAGCTACCGCTATTTCACTTCTTATCTTATCCTTCTCACCCACCATAAATAGAAATGGTCTCACCTTGTTTCTTAAGTAAGGTGCCAGACTACTAAACAAATTCCTGACTTCTTCTTCATCATTAGTCTTGCATATGGTCCTTATCATAGACTTCAAAAGCTCTGTCTTCTTTTCAAGCTGGTACCTTCTTCTCTATGAGTCTATCATAGACCTTCTAATTTATCACACCTTCAATATCCTTAAGTTTCATATTGTTAGCTATTATATATCTCATAGTAGAGATATCAATATGATCTTTCTCAATATCATTATACAAATCATAAAATTTGTTCATATGAACAAAGTTTCCTTCATTAGCAATGGCTGAATTTATCTTTTCAATCTTCGGCTTCCAAGGTTGCTTTGCTTTACTTGTTTTTTGTTTAGAAGTAGTTACTTTCTCTACCTTTTTAGCTTCTTGTTCTTTTTCTTGTTCTTCACTAGATTCAATAATTGTCAATAATGTCTTTTGTCTCTTTCCTAGTCTAGTAGCCTATTGCTTGACTCTTTTTGTCTTTTTAGTCATAGCTTCCACTAATCTTTCTGATTTCCTCTTCGGATCACTTGGCTATACATCTAACACTACAAGATATGGAATGCTCTGTTCTGAGGATGTCTCTGCAATAGACACTAATAAAGGTTGCACATATGTTATTCCTTGTTTCATGGTCTACCTAATTGCCTTAATTATTTTTTCATTATTGTCTCTATCTTCTTGTAAGAGGCTTTCTCTAAAGATGCTTGATGGGCTGATTGGGTAATTTCTTCACAAGTCCCAAATCTATACTCAGTTTAGTCCTTCTCAGAGTTCAACAATAGATTTATATATCCAATAGATACATCATCACTTAACTCATAAGGTCAGGGATCAAGAAATGTTTCTCGAGGTTCTACTACTTGAATATGAGTTGAATTTATATCAACCATAACACATATATTGTCTTTAAATCTTTCTACAATTGTAGGTGCAATTCTGAATCTTTGTCTCATCCTATTCTAAAATATATTCATTATCAAATTTCCACTATCCAAGATTTTATCTGTGGGTTTTCTTCTATATACATCTGTAATCTTCTCCATGGTACATTTCTCACTGCTCATAATTTTAGTAACTAATAAGTATGGAAATATTTTAAGTAAATAAAAGAATATATGATTGATTAATGATTGAAATTTGAATACACCATTCTTATTCCTCTTGATTTTCTCCAAGTTTTCAAGAAGTTGCATTCTTAGAATTTCACTAAGATTAACTTGTTCCTTCTCAACACAAATCTATAGGCTACATATATGAATCCTGCTGACAATTCATCAATCTTAGAACTTGCACATATGGAGTAGGAAATGATTCTTCTTAGAAATCTTACTTCATCTTGTTTAATGCTGTTGATCACCATGGGCTTCCCATTATAAACTACTTTTGTGTAGCTTTTGACCTTCTTCTTAACAAGTTTCTCACCTATAGGTACACGACCTTGTTTGATAAGACCAATTACCTCATGAATAAGGTCGACTAAAATATCAACTACATTATATTCCATCCACATTTTTCCATCATGAATTCTACTTAGTATGATATGAATCCATTCTTTGGTGTCCAATTCTTGGTAGAAATGATATTTGAAAAGGTCTAGTTCTTTCAAATGTTGAAATTTGGGCTTCACAGTCATATCATGGTTAAAGATTAATTCCATATCTTTGTTCATATAATTTTTGTCACAAAAGTTTGCACCCTTGTCCAAAGTTTTTACTTAAGGACAACCTTGTGAAACATGGAAACAACCTCCAAGCTATGGGTCTTGAACTGTGAGGTTGAGTCTCTGGAGAAGGTCTACTTCCTTTTCTATCAAGGTGGACCTAACTACTCTTGGAGAGGAAAAGGGAGAAGGAATGCAATGAAAGAAAATCTACCTATTTTAACCTAAGGGGTGATGCACCAAAATAGAGTGTTCAAACCAATCTCTGCCCATACATACACTTTTGAACCATCATGACACCAAAGATATACACATCGAGACATGTAGATTAGAAAACTCAAATAAATGACACAACGACGAAGAGAATTCACTTATAAATCATTCATAGGCCAAAAGGAGATACGGTTATGCAAGATTACCGATATCCACAATACATTAATGAGAAGCAAACAAATCTTGCACAATACATCAATGTCTAGAGGAGATAAAGTAGAATGTCTTATAGGTTCAAAGGCAAAGGGAATTTACAATTAACTTGTAAAGCAATATCAATAAAATAGAGAAGAGTCGACCCTAACAAAATTTACAAAAACTACCTTTATAGCTCAAGCATAAATAAGATATTTTCTATCCTAAATTTACTCCACAACCACTGCCATTAAGTCTTATAGAGATTTGGAGAAAATATGATCTTGGCATAGATTCAAATAGAATAAAATTGAACATTTTTCAAAAATAGAGCATTGAGAAGATAAAACGACACCATTAAATCATTCTAACCAAGTAGATGGATAAAACCAAAGTTGGTGGAGTGTTTTCCTTTGTTCACTAGGCATGACATTCATTGGAAAGTGGTTAAATCGATCATGAAAATCAGATCTTTCAAGAAAATATCTCTTCCCTTTGTTTCTGTCTCATGAGTTAGAAAGGTCAATAGGTCAACCGATTTTTGCAACCGGGATAAGCCACATGGGCCAATAGCCCCTTATCTTTCTGCAACCTCGTAGGGTCCTCACGCGTTCGACCACATAACCTACTAACCATGCCAACATTTTAACTTAACCATGATGTCACATAACTGTTAACTTTAACTATGACTGCCTTTCTTTCAAACTGGGTCCATGAGGACACGTGGCGATTAGAAAAATTCCTACACTGTCTAAAATCCTCGCAACTTCAAAATATAGGAAAGCATTAATCGTCGATCTCCACAATATCAATGATCATGGAAGATCTTAGTTATCGTGGTGTTTTCTTTTAAAACTTTTAGGCCCACCAGACACTTCACATCTACCCTCATCAAGCATGTCAACCCTTCTGACGAATCAACATGAAGTAACTGGCACATACTTTCCACCTCAGCCCTAAATGGCACTGTGATTAGCACTATCTTTTAAATCTTGGTGGCCCAAATTGGAAATAGGTCCTACATGCCACACATCGCATTGTCGCTTCCCCATAATGTTTAAACATATCGCATCTTCAGGAAGCGAGGAAACACTTATCGTGGATCCATCTAAGATTAGACAACCTAGAAACATGCAACCAACAAATTGTCCATGTCAATACCTTTGACCAATGACATAACACCAAACTTTCTCCATATGCCAACATGCTTTGACAACTCATCCACCTTGTTTGCGGTGGCCCACTGAAGAAGCTAGACCCACGAATCCACATGATGGAAAGTTTCTTTCCTGCATTGTTAGAAATTTTGACAGAACACAAAATGCTAAAAAGCAACGACTAATCAAAATGCCAACTCGACTGATAGCTTTTCCTTTTCTATGACCCACAAAGAGAAAATAGTCCCACATGCCACATGGTAGTGAGGCGCTCACCCACATTGCTTAAAGTTTGAGCAATTTCATAATGCAGGAAACTACCCGCCATGGATCTATGTAAGATCTGACAGTCTGAAAAGTTCTGGGAGTCAAAAAGTTAACTTAGGAAAAATAAGAAGTAAAATAAAGTTTATTTCATTTATTTATCTCGTATTCCCATGGAATTTGAATATTTAAATATGGAAAGTGACTGTTAGGTGGACTTTGGCATTAAAATTCAATTTTTTGGCGAGAGACAATTTTGGTGACTCAGAGGGGATGCAAGCCTGCTATGCATAAGACTAGTAAGTTGAAGCATCCATTGGCACAGAGACATCAACAAGAAATGGTGTATTATCCCACTTGCAATTTCACAAAAAATTATAACTACAAAAGAAAAACTCTAGGGAACTCTGAAAGGCCTGGAAAAGCTCCAAATGAGAAAATTATGCTTGTGCACATATTGGAAAGTAATAAAACAATTCTAATATGTACAAAAAACCTTTAACCTCCTCTAAAAGCAAGGTTTAAGGTGAATGGTTGAGATTGGGAGAACTTCACCATTAGGCATGGATAGATGGAAAGTATTGGCCTCTTTGCAGTTGATGATAATATATGGACAACTCCACATCGCATCAAATTTGGAGTGCCTACCTAACTTAGCTCTATTATCATCACATTTGAGGATAAGGTCTCCTTCCTTGAAGATTCTAGCCATAACCTTCTTTTCAAAGCTTCTTTTGATCTGTTGTTGATGTACCTCAAGTGTATGCACAACTTCTTGTCTTTTTTCCTTCAGTTCCATTATTTCAGCTAGCTTGACTATCATAACATCATCCTCAACTAGCTCCAATTGATGAGATAGTTCAAGAGAGGGAAACTCAAGTAAAATAAGAAGCTCTTCTTCCCTTCCATATACTAGCATGAAGGGTGAGTTCTTAATTTCTCTCTTAGGTTCTTCAATTGTCCTCAATTGTCTTCAACTTAGCATGCCAACACCTCTGATTGTCTTCAATTGTCCTCTTCATTATTCTGATGAGGTTCTTATTAGAGGATTCTACCAAGCCATTCCCTTGGGGATAATAGTTCGAGGAAGTGCTCCAATAGATTCCATATTCTAGAGCCCATGAGAATATATGACTTCCAATAAAAGATTTGGCATTATCTAATGTGATGGTTGATGGAATGCCAAATCTGGTCACTATTCCATCAAGGAACTCAAACATTGAAGCTTCTGTTGCATCTTTTAGAGCTACTGCCTCTGTCCATCTTGTGAAATAATTTGTGGCTACCAAGATCCATTTGTGACCAACACTAGAGGGCGGGTTTATTGGACCAATAAAATCCAAACCCCATTGTGCAAAGGGTTGGTCTACTTAGATGGGATGGAGAGGAAGGGTGACCAATCTTTCCTTTCCTGAGAAGAAAGCACATTTCTCACATTTCCTCACATGTTTGTGGCAATCATTAAAAATATTTGGCCAATAATAACAAGCCTTGATTATCTTCATTGCTGCAAACCTAGCTAAGAAATGACCACCAATAGGCCTATCATGAAACTGTTTTAATAGCCTATTGATTTGATCTGTTTTGATACACCTCGATAGGACCCTATCAGAACCCTTCCTAAACAATATTCCATCCACCAAGACATAAGGGATAGACTACAATCTGAATTGTCTTCTCTTAGCTCTATTTAGGCCATGTGGATATCTTCCCTCTACCAAGAAAGTAGTCATATCATGCAACCAATCATTCTAATTTTTATTCTCTGTTGGTTGATCATCCTATATTAAGAGGGCAGCTTTGTCGGGTGTCTCAAAAGAAGAGACCATTTGCTCACACAATCCCCTACCTCTCACAAGTTTGGTGATCCTGATATCAATGTCATATTCTACAACTTTTGTGATCCATCCAACTCTTTTTTCATTGATATCTTTGTTCAGCTGGAACTCCTTTACACTTGCATGTGGAACCAAGAGTTGAACCTTGTTGTGAGACAAAAGATGTATGAATTTTTTGAGAGCCCTTACAATAGCAAGGACTTGTTTCTCTACATAGTTGTGTCTTCCTTCATAATCCTTAAGCACCTCACTAAAGAAAGCAATGGGCTGCTCCAAATTCTCATCATTCAACTGTGTTAGAATAGGTGATATACTTGATTCTCCTTCAAGGGAGTAAAAGACAAAGTCTCTATCAAACTTGGGATTGACCAAAGTGGGAGTTGATGCAATTAATTTATTGATCTCTTCAAAACTAGCCTTCCCCTCCTTGGTCCAAGTAAACATCATATTCTTATTCAACAAAGCTGTGAGAGGCTTCACCATGGAGGCAAGAGAAAGGATGAACCTTCTTACAAAGTTGATCCTAACAAGAAAGCTCTATAATTCTTTCTTATGACTAGGAAGTGGTAGAGAGAATTGCTTCTAATCTCTCTAGATCTATTGTTAGCTCATTTATTAACACAATATGTCCTAGGAGCTTTGCTTGGTCAGTGGCAAACACACACGCCTTGATATTTAGGGACACACCATACTCTTTGCATATTTAAAATACCTATCTCAAATGATCTGCTGCATGTTTTGAGAAGACAGTTATATCATTAAGATAAACTAGTACAAAATTTTCTAGCACACCCTTGAAGGCCATCTCCATTTCCTTCTGAAATGTGGCACCTGCATTGGTTAGTCCAAATGGTATCTTACAATAAAAATAGGCACCCCATTTGGTAGTGAATGTTGTCTCATATCTATTTGACTCTTGGACCAACAACTGATTATAGCTTGAAAAACCATCTAAGAAAGAAAACCTTTCTGAGCCACTAACTTTGGATAGAATTTGTTCCATAGAAGGAAAGGGATGGTGATATTTAAGAGAAGCCTTATTAAGATCCCTAAAATCTACACACAATTTGATTTCTCCATTCTGTTTTCTAACAGGAACAAGATTGGCTACCCATGAAGAGTGCTTAATAGGAAAAATGATATTGTCTTCTATAAGTTTGGATAGTTCCTTTCTCATAAAAGGTTCAATCTTTGGGTTAGCTGGCCTTTGCTTTTGTCTAATAGGCTTAGCATCATGGTTTAAATCTATGGTATGCTGAAATAAACTTGGGTCAAAACCCTTTAAATCTTCATATGTCCAAGTAATAACATCATTGAATTCTTGACATAAATTAATGAAAATTTCTTGTTCAACATCAGTGCATACCTTTCCCAAGTTAAGAGTCTTTCCATCAACAATAGTGACAAGTGTGTAGTCATCCCTCTTTGTGGTTAGGTTTGAACCTTTGCCTTTTGCTTGGTCATTAGAGTTGAAAATGCCCTCTAAGGTGATTAGACCTTTAGGCAATTTTTTGGAGTTTAGGTTCATAATTTGGTCCCCATACTGACTTTGCAACTTGGATTGATTTCTAGTAGAGAACTCTTCTTCATTTTGCAAGAAATTAACAATCTGTAAATCAGAATCAAATACTTGCCAATTTGTGAAATTATCTAGGACAATAGCCCTTACAACAATTCTGATTTGTTGCTTCTTTTCATCAGTAACATGTTCTGGTATATCATAATGAGCACCAATGGCTGTAAACCTATCAATATGTTTATTTTTGTTTCTTGGGACACTCTAAATATTGAAAGCCTAAAAGCCTTCAAGTAGATCCTAAACTCTATGTTTGTATGATTTGAGAAGGTTGTTCTTCGTGAAATTCTAATTTCCAATTTGATTAACAACCAACTCACTATCCCCAAATACTTTTAAGAGTTTGATACCTCTCATTTGTGCTTGTTGGAGACCTTGGATCAGAGCTTCATATTCTGCCACATTATTAGTGCAACTGAATTGGAGCCTATATGAAAAGTTATATTTCTCCAAATTCAGTGAAACCGACATAACACCAGCACCTGAACCATTTTTGTTTCTTGAACCATCAAAGAACATACTCCACAATCCATTTGTATCTTCTGTTGGGTGATGCGACGTGCTCCCCTGCCCACAGGTGGTTAATTATGTGGTGTTCCATGTTCACTAACAGTCATGGCTTTTGGTGCAACGGCAAATGGGCCTTACAATTGGTATCAGAGCCTGGTTTTGGCCTGGTTTCACTAACAGTCATGGCTTTTGGTGCAATGGCAAATGGGCCCTACATCTTCTTCTATTTTCATGAGATTGGGAATAGGAGCATTCTCCTCAAATATGCAATATGTTCCAACACCCATCTCTACAACCTCTTGCATTGGGTCAAATTGATATGTAGCAGCCCACTCATCCAAAAGGTAATCGAGGACCTCTGCTAAGGAAGTATCATGTTCATGAGTTATGTATCCTTCATCTTCCTCTTAGATTGTGCAATTCATGTTTATGGGGCTAGGAGTATAAACTTCTATATGGTTAAGGGCTAAAGGCTCTACTCTTAGGGAGGCTTTTGTCCCATATCTTGTTTTGAAGAACATATAAGACCAATCTGAATCAATATAACCACCTATCTATGTAGTGAAGTCCCTAGAAAGGTAAATGGAAAATTATGGATCAACCTCAACTACTGATATGTCTAGTGTGACAGTACAACCAAGGCATGCATGTAATGCCATTTCTACATGTCTTAGGATTCCTACTATCTTAACAGAGCTACCATCCAACTAAATTACATCCCTAACCATTGGTTCATACTTAATACCAAGGAGGTCAACAATACATTTAGGCATTACAAAACTACTAGCTCTAGAATCAATCATGCAATTGTGAACTAGTTTGTCCCCTATAATAAAAAAGACATAAAAGGGAGGAGGTTTATTTTTCTTAAATGTATCTCCTTCCTTTGTTGGGTGTACCAAACTTGTTGCATTGTCCATGGTAGCTAGTTTGGTCTGTACTCTGACAATCATTACTTCTTGTTGCATAATTGTAATTAAGATGGTATTGCAAGAACATCCCACATAGGAACACTAATATTGGTTCTTTTTATTTGATCTACAATGTTGAGAGGGGTGTATGCTGACTTGGCTGGAACTCTGGTGACCATAGGGTCTGGTATATGAATGGGAGTAGGATGTGGCTCTTTTGTCTTCTTGTTGTTCTGATTTTGCAATGGAGCAACGACATTGTGTTGTACATTTGTACTTATGGAGTGGGGTAGCCTTTGTAGTCTGATTCGATGAAGAGGATGAAGCATCCTCTATAGCTCTCCTTTTTCTTCTAGTATTATAAGAACTCTGCTTGCTTACTCTATATACAAAGGTTTCAAAGTTTATCAAATGGATATTAAATCTACATTTTTGAATGATATATTAGAAGAGGAGGTTTATATAGAAAAACTAGAAGGATTTGTTGATGCTAACAATAAAAAAAAGGCATGTAGACTACACAAAGATTTATATGGTTTGAAGCAAGCACCAAGAGCATGGTATGAAAGGCTTCATAATTATCTTGTGAAGATTAGATTTGAGAGGACTGATGATAAAAACAATCTGTACTTGAAGACAAAGAAAGGAGAAGGTATTTTACTATCTGAAATTTTTGTTGATGATATCATATTTGGAGGTCAGGATGCTTCATGTAAGGCTTTTGCAGATGAAATAAAGAAATAATTTGAAATGTCTATGTTTGGAGAGATCAAGTTCTTTGTGGGTTTGCAAGTACACCAGATGAAATATGGTAAATACATCACTCGGTCAAAGTATGTAAAGAAGATATTAAGAACTTTTAGATTGGAAGATTTCAAGCCAATAAGCACACCTATGGTGACATGACATAAATTGTCAAAGAATGATGATTCGGTTGAGGTGAATCAAACATTGCACATATCTATGATTGACAAATTATAATATGTAGTACACAATAGACCTTATATTGCATTATTTGTTGGGATAGTTGCAAGATTATCTGTTAATACTAGGGAGAATCATTTGATGGTTGTTAAGAGAATAATGAGATATCTAAAAGGAATAAAAGACTATGGTCTAGACTATAAGAAAAATGAGAAATTTAAATTTTGAGCCTACATTGGTGTTGATTGAGCTGGAAATATTGATGATAGAAAGAACACTAATGGAGGAGCATTTTTCTTAGGAAAAAGAGTAGTTACATGGACTAGCAAGAAACAAAATTGCATATCTCAATCTATCGTTGAAGCTGAATATATTATTGCTGCAATAAATTGTACAAACATTGTATGGATCAAACAACTATTCAAAGCTATGAAGGAGGAAATCATTGAACCTATGATACTTTATTGTGATAATACAAGTGTTAATATATGAAAGAATCCTATGATGCATACAAAGACTAAGCACATTACAATCAAGTATCATTACTTAAGAGAGTTAGTTCGATAAAAAGGTGAAGATGGAATATGTTAACACAAAAGAGAAAATAGTTGATATCTTCACAAAAGTATTACCTAAGGATGTTTATGAGTATCTAAGAGGTAAACTAGGGGTGATACCCCTATCCAAGGCTATTTAAGAAACATGAGAAGTGCCTTGCATCAAACATAATGATTGACATATGTTACACGTTGATGTAGTGGATCTTACTTTAGGAGTTTCTTAAAGTAATCAAAGAGCTGGAGCTAGAAATTAGTCACAAGCTAAGTGATAGAGGGAGAGACTAAAAAATGTTCATATCTACATATTAAGATGAGAAGTCTTTGGCATTGTTGTCAAAGAGGGAGAAAAACATAAATAGAGGGAGAAAGACAAAGTATTGAGAAATCAAGGGAGAAATCCAATACTCTAGAGAGAGAGATTATAGAAGATACAGATAGAAGACACATGGAATATCTACTGAAAGGGAGCTAGTGTACCTACTGATTACTATAGAGAAATCTACCTAGCAAGAAGGAGATAGTGTTGAAGGAGATATAAGAAGTGATCAAGAGGGAGTCATAGGGATGAGTTGATTGATTGTATGTTGATCGAAATAGAATTTTTGTAACCTATTCAGAAGATGAAAGTTGTTGATAGAGGGAGAGATTTCAATACAAGAAATTATTTTCTTTTTGGTATAATTGTTGGTTGTATTGATTAATTTTGGTTTGCCATCAATGCCAAAGAGGGAGATTGTTGAAAATAGATTGATACAAGTATGAAAATGTGTTTCAATCATTGTTTTGTCACTGATGTCAAACCTACTACTTGATGGTAAGACAATTTCTTAGATGATTTGAGTGCTATCATTTGTTTGATTGATGAAGAGGATTTGATCAAATGAGGTAACAATAGCACCTAGAGGAAAGGTTGAGTTATGATATGGAAAAGGAGTACAAAGATCAGTTAAGATAGTGATATTATAGTGTATTGATTATCTACTTAAGGTTGCAAAGGATGGATACACTAATTAAGTTTAGAAGAACAAGCAAAACAAATTGTGTATGTCAAGCTTAACAATTTGCACAATAGGTGTCGAACAAAGTTAGTGTAACCTTAGAAGAAAATTAGTTGGAGTCAAGAAAAGTCAAATTTTAGTGTATGCCGAGTGATACAACGTAAGCTGAGTAAAGTTTAGTTGATGTCGAGCACCAGTAAACTTTAGTTCGTGCTGAGTGATTTGATAGTGGATGTTGAGCAACACAGTTTGTGCCGAGCATCAAAAGTAAGTTAATGCCGAGTGTCAATATTATAAGAAAGATCATAAATTCAGTGAATTTGAGTTGACAAGTTTGATTTCTTGGATTGTGTGAACTGTGTGGAAGATAAGCCTCGGCTATGATTCATAAAATTAGTATCCATTATACCAAGCCTTGGTGGAAATATTAGAAATGGGCCCTTGGCATAGCTTTTTTTTGGCAATTACAACCCATATTTTGGTTCTTATTGGCTTTCTCTACACCTTCCCATGGTTTTTGCTTTGAATTTGTTGTAGCATTTGTAGTGACCTTTGTTAGTTTGACAACACAAATTTCACAATATTAGGTTAGTTATTATTGAGCCTAAGATCACTCCCTTTACTTGGTGTATTCTTTTCCATAGCTTGCTTGTGGGGTCTCATCTCTACCACATAGGGTGTTCAAAAACATTGTTGTACATTTTGTGGGTAATGAAATTCACTTAAACATCTTTTTTTGTTATGTTGTTGTGCCCAACACCTTTGGAGTTGGATTCATGATTTTGTTGGCCTCTTCTATTCCAAGGCTTTCTCTTTGCATATGACCCTTTTGGGGAAATTATACTCAATTTTAGTATGCTTTTAGGGTGAGATTTTAGTTTCCTTACGGAAAGAAATTGTAATTTTTTTTCTCGTTACTTTCTTGATAATAATGTTTCACTTTAAGTTGAAGCTATTATGTATTCTAATATGTTATATATTTAAATTTAGACAAGTAGAGTGGTCTTCAAGGTGGATTATGTCTAGGATCTACTTTATCATTGGGATAATGTCTTAGTATTGCTATTATGGTGCCCTCCGCCATTTCTTCCTTCTACAACTAGAGTTAAGCCAAAGCTTCTCTGCTCAATGCTCTTAGTCTCTTAAATGCCAAATTTCTCATTGTTGTTCTTGTGGTAGGAGTAGCCCATTTAGACACCACTCTTCCTTGTCTCCTCCTAGGGGCACTACTTTTGTATGATAGGTTATGGGGGCATGAGATGACCAACTTGTGGTAGAAGTGGTTGGCTTGCACCTACTTCTTCTAAATGGCTCCTTGATTAGCATTGGTGATTTCTTCACCATGTAATGAAGAAAGAGACAACGAATGAAGATAATAAAGCTAATTATGGGAGGTCCATTCTTGATGTCACCTTAACCCATTGATCTATGGGGTGAACGAGATGACCCCTTGACCTCCTTAAGTTGTTCTTATCACTTAAATGACTCTTTGTATTGTTATTTTTAGCTTTTCGGTCAATGCTCAATTGAGATCTGTTGCCCCACTTTTCAACATATACAAATTTTGCAAAGTGGAAAGTGAACTAATGTCATGTTTTGTCAAAGTCTGATCAATATGTCTTTCCTCTTTAGATGTTGAGTTTCTCCATCGGGTTTTCATCTTTTCCCTTCTCCTGTGTCACATATAGCCCAGGTGGGTATTTCTTGATTGTCATGAATCTTAGAGGTAATTTAGAGCCATACTCAATGGAGATTCTCGAATTGTGCTACATCATTTGATTTTCTTGCAGCTCATTTAATCTGGAGATAGAGAAAATTGAATTGGCAAAAAATTAGGTTTTGACTTCTCCTTAGCGAATTTTCACACCCCAAAGGTGAATTTTCGCAAAGACTGGCGAATGTTATTTGTAAGCTTTATTGAAGTAAAACGAATCATGTTATGAAAAGATCATTCAAATGATGTCATGATTACACAACGAGAATCATTTTAAAGTCTGAAAACTAACCAAAATAGTGATTGGCAGAAAATCAGGGAAGAGCTTCTCCGGGACGGGTTCTGAAGTCAGAAATCAATTTTTCGAAAAGGTGTATGTAAAGGGATAAGGAGAGCTAGTGGGCCCCACCTCTCACTTGCGAAGTCAAATTTTTTTTTTTGAAGGCTTAAATTAAAGTGGATAGGGAAGAAGAAGTAAAACGATGGTCATTGGTGGAAAATCAAGTTTCTTCTTCTCCATAGCGGGTTTTCGCACCCAGAAGGTGAAACTCTGCAGGGATCCATAGCTGCTAATTGTAGGCTAAAACAAGGATAGGTAAGCCAAATTATGGTTAAATCATTCAAATATCATCATGTTTTCATAGTGGAAATTACTCATAACTCATTAGGATGAGTGGGATAAGCATCGGCAGAAAACTCAGAAGTAGTTTCTCCTTTGGCGGGCTTTGAACCAAGAAGTAAGTTTTTTGCAAAGGCCTAAATAGAAGGATAAAATTACTAGCGGGTTCCATTTTTTTCTTGCAAAGCCTCTTTTATGTTTTCTGAGGGCTTGTAGTAAAGTGCTTAGGGTAGAAAAGGTAAAAACGAAAGCTTAAGAGGAAAATCGAAAATCAGCTTCTCCGCCGTGGGTTTTCTACCCTCGAAGGTCATTTTTTGCATTTGAAGAAAAAATCATTCTTGCAAGCGTGGTAAGTATGTGAATTGATTGCAGATTATTTTGGGCAAGTAAATAGAAGCAAATCAGTGAATTGATAAGGTTTTTGCAAGCAGAATTGAGTTAAGCGGATTTTGCCCTAGGAAGTAATCCGTTCTTGTTTTTTCGAAAGATGGATGAAATGGAAAGTAAACCAGTAATTAATGAAAGTTACCGTTAAGCCAATGAAAATAGTGAAAAGACATAGATAAATCCGTTAGAACCTTTACATCCACCAATCCAACAGATTTACCCTTAATTTCGCTCGTGTGGTGTGATTTATGAAATTCAACGGGCAAATCTAGGGTTATTTTATAAAGAGGGAAGTAACAGATTTTCAAACTACCATTTTACTATTATACTGTTGTATTGGATAGTGCTTTCAAGTAATTTTCAAAGTTACAGAGTTTACTTCTTGTATCATTTGCAATTGTTTGAATTTTTGCTATCATACATCAAATAAAATGGCAACAAGATTCGTGGTTTCGATGGATTGGGTGGAATTAAGTCAGCGTGGTTGACTATCATAGATAGTTCACTCCATTTTTATGATATGCAAGATTTTCAAAGGAGATTAAGAGCAAAGCCAATTCATCCCATAATGGAGAAACTTCGGAGAAGCGGATTAGTGGAAGCAACTGGGTTTCCTGTAGCAATACAAGCCCCAGAGTTGATTTTGGAATGCATCAATCATTACAACTCGGATACAAAGCAAATTCTATTGCCTGATCAAACGGTGTTGATTTCAATTGATCGTCAAGCAGTAGTGAATTGCTTGTGGATTCTAGAATAGGAGGAGTTCTCTGATTTGACGATGGGAGGAGCTATGTCCGAGTTCTCTCTAAAGAAGATGGTCTGGAGGAAGGAGATCATGCAATCTTGGTTTCAAAAGCCAAGGGGAGCTAAGAGTAAAGTCCCTAAAACTCTTTTCAGAACAAACCTCAAACTAGAAATTGTTGACATTTTGGTTCTGTCGCATCGACTCAAAGGTGAGGTAGAAGCTTTTAATTTTGTAGAGCAGTACTTCTTTTTGGTGCAAGTTATTTTCTTAGATACACAGTATATTGATTGGGCATATGAGGTCAATGAACATCTTTCTAGGGCGCTTAGTGCAGCTAAGTTTTATAATTCATTTTATATGTCCTCTTTCTTGATATACATGTTGGCTTCTCTCCAAATGTGGCTGGGACTCCCTAGAATTGAGAATTTTCCTGATAATGTAAAAAGTTATGAGTTTTATCCATGCTTACAATTACAAAATAGTTATGTGGAGTATATCCGGGTAAATGATGCATTCACCATGAGGATTTGCAGGGAGCTCCAAGGGTGTCCGGAGTGGAGATTCAGTCCGGAAGCGATGGCGACCATCGGTCAATTTGGCAGTTATTTCATTCAGTTCTCATCATTTTCTTATTTGCATCTTGCAGTTTTTGATGGATTTCCATTGAAGCTGCCCAGGTATCCAGATGATATGATCGTGCTCGTGGAGATAGTGAGGAAAGCAATCCAAGTGAACGTGTTGAGTGCCAGCTTGAGGAAGAAAGGGTATGAATTCCCTATAAAAGTTGGAGCATACAGTTGTGAAACCAAATCAGATGCAAAGAATATACTCAAAGCATTTGAGAATAAATACAAATTGGAAGAGTATGAAGTAGTAAGGCCCCTGTTTGATCCTAATGGATATGCTAGAGATGTGCTCCAAATTGGAAGTGTAATCAAACATGTGACAACCATGGAGGATTATTGGGTAGATTGTAAGAATGAATTGGAGAGTCGAGATCGTGCCTTTGCCAGATTTACAATTGATCACGTAAAGACATATGGTATAAATTTAGATGTGGAAGGATTGGAAGATGATGGTCAAAATATGTACAGTAATACATATTTGACTAAGTTGAGGAATACTCCCATTAGTTTTGAACCATATGTTGACATAGAAGAAGACTTCGATGTCATGATGGCAAGAATTATCAAAAGGACTGAGAAGTGGGTTGAGTGGACAGCTAAGAAAGGCTAGAGCAAGAGTAAAACTACTCAAGCTTCTCCACTTGCAGCTACTTCTGCTTCATCTCAAAGTGCCACACCCAGTGCTACTACCACAACTACTCAAGGACTAGCCCAATCTGCAGGAGGAGGTGATCAACCCCCGGAAAAGAATGTTCTAATAGCCCCAACCTATCAAGGCGGATCACTACCAGTCATTGGAGCTCAAGCTAAAGCTGAAAAAGGAACAGAAGAGCAGAAAGATGGAGCTCCTGCTCTAGTCTCATCTCCACATGCCACTCTACGCTCATCCCCTCAGCCTTCTTCAACTCCATCTCCTCATGGCACCACTGTCTTATCCCCTCATCATAGCCTTACTCCATCTGTAAGCGCTTCTGTTCAAAAGGCCGTTGGTTCTCCTATTCAAATATTAGAGATTGGAGATGATAAAAGTAGTAGTAGTGAATCCACTAAGTCTAATGAAGTTGCAAAGAGAACTCAAGAAGAAGAGAAAGCTCCAAGTTCGTCTCAACTTCTTTCTCGAGATCCAGAGAACCTCTTTTCTGTAACTACAGTGACAACGACTCCAGTAAAGAAGAAGATGTTCAGCATTGAATCACTTGGAACGACCTCCAAAGTGATTAGTACAAAGTCTTGGCTCGAGGACACTTTGGAAAAGAAGAGGAAAAGGAAAGATGAAACTGTTCCTTCAAAGGATGTTGTATCTCAAGTGGTTCACTCAAGATCTGCCATAGTGAAAGCTAAAAAGCAGAAGACCTTGTCAATTTTGGAACAAGATCTAGAAATAGGGCACTTAACTATGGAGGTGGCAAAACCAAACAAGGCAGGGAGAATTGAAGATATGATGCCAAAGGACTTCACTCTGCATTCAATTGATCTTGGAGAGGCTCGACATGATACAAAAGTAGGCCTATGAAAATCGGGTAATGAGGTGATAGAAGAGCAACTGGAGAACCTCAAGTTGTCAAAGATTAGAATGAAAGCTGAAATAGAAGAGTTAAGAAGGTTTATCAGGCAATTGGTTGTTCCATTGGCAATTATTACTGGTGTGCCTGCTACTAAAAATCCTTCAGTAGAAGAGGTACAAGCTTTCATATCATAGCTCCAGAAAGATAGACATTTGGGTTAGATTGGAAAGGAATGGATCGAGAAACTCAATGTAGATGGAGTTTCCATAATCGATCAAATTGGAAACATTATCCTTCAACTAGAAACTGAGAAGGATAATATTATGTCTAACAGTAATGCCTTGGCTGAAGAAAGGGAGAGGTGTATAGATTGCATTTCTCTCCTAAAAATGGTTATTCAGATGAAAGAAAAGGATGCAGTTGAAGCGAAGATTTTAAGAAAGGAAATGAGCCCCTAAATGAATGGCTCCAAAGTATGTAGTTCAAGCTAGAGATGATTCAAGAAGCTAAGAAGGGACTCAGAGAAACAAGGGACGAAGCAAAGAAGACCCAGGACAGAGCATTTGAGCTTATGCGAGGATTGCACACTGAGCCACAAACCAGTGGGCTAAGGAAATCCTTTATTAATGTAGAAGTGATGAAGAATAATTTCTCTACATATTTGAGTAATCTGTCCGGGATAGCTTCGAGCAGTCAAAATAGAGTGACAGAATGCAAACACTTTGCGGGTGCGTGCACGTGGCTGCTGAAGAAGTGACAAGTCAGCTGAATGAAGTAAAAGAACTAGCTCTAGAACATTCAAGGTGGCTTTTGAGCTTCACTAACGTGCAAGTACCCAATCATGAAGAATTGATTCCCATCATAGTGGCTGCTAAAACATATAGGACTAAAATTGAATAGGGGAAGAAGTCCAAGTGATTCAGATTACCCCCCCTTCATTTTCTATTGTAAATTTTGAAATCTTTGTTAATGTTTTGATATGATAAATTGGCATTTTCCCATTTGTCATCTAGAGAAGATGAACCGATTGATATTCCTATTGTAACGATCATCTCTCAAATCCTATATGTATGAAATTTAATGGTTAATCAAAGGTTGGCAAAATTTTGGTGTGAAGTACTATTTGTTGCAGAGACAATTGAATGGCACTTTGTTTCAATCATTTTTCGTTCCAGTAGGTATTGTGATTAGTTAGTATTTCCTTTCTGTGTTATAGAGAACTAAGAAAGAACAGAGTTTCATTTCCCCTGTTTTCTGGAATACGAATGAATGTAATAAGTATTGTTATAATTCATTTGACTAAAAGATTCTGTTAATTTTTCCTGATCCATCAGTTGTAGTCCAGATTTGAATTTCAATTTGTTCTAGTCTTATGCGAATAGATTTATGGATTCATAAGAGGTGTGGATACGTGAATTTGTTTCAGTATTTAGAAGTATTTCTTGACTGAATTAAGTTCTAGTTAGGCTTAATTTGGTTTGCCTCTTCTGCTCTCGGGTTAAGAGCATACCTCACATTAGTCTTAGGAATAAAACATAATTCCTTGAACATCATTCACATAGGGAGCTGTACTTACCAATTCAAAGAGAAGCCAGTAATCAAAAAAAAAAAGGAGGTTTTTCAACTGTTGTAAATAGATATTGTTCATCATTCAGGCATTAAGAGTCATATCTTCATAAAAAACAAAAGAGGACAAATCTGTTTACCAACAAGACCTAATTGTGATCTTATATTCACCCAATCTTTTATTTTTTAAATATTTGTATTATAAAATATTTGAAAAATCTAAAAGCCAATCATTTTAACCTCAATCATTAGTAAAACCATAAACCATTTTAACATCGACTTCTTTTTCATTTATCTTCGATTTTCATAGAAGCCCCCAAAGCCATACAAACGCTTTGCTTTCCACGCATGAAAAGCTCTCGAGAAATATTTCTGCACTGATCGACGGGGAACTCTTTACGATTTTCTTTCAGTTCATCTGCAGAGAGCTGGCTTTTGAGAATGTCGACACCCTACGAACGAGTGAAGGGAGGAAAGCTCACATTCAAGGGCGGTTTAGGACCAGAGAAGGCCATAAAAAAGTCCAAAAAGCACAAGAAAAAGGTTGTTGCCGAAGTAGAAGATGGTGTTTCGGCAGCAGAAAAACAAGAAAATACCAATACTAGTAATACTAATCCTGTGTCCACAATCGATCCAACCTCGCGCAAGAATTACGAAGAGCTATTCCCTGTGGAGGCGAAAAAATTTGGGTATGCTGGAGAGTCCAATCCGAAAACTGCAGAAGAGGCGTTGAACGCAAGAGTGAAGAAGAAAGCCGATCGGTATTGTAAATGATATAGTTGCCCTACTTTGTGGGTATTTTAGTAGTTCTTAGGGGTTTTTTGTAAAATAGATGTTTTTAGGGAAATCGAAGGTTTGATTTCGGATAAAAATCTTAAGGAAACTTTTTCCCCTTTTTCGGGTTCGATGAGTACCTATTCAGTGTTTCCGTAGTATTAAAAGTATATCTATGCATTTTTCCCTTTTATAATATCTATCTTAATTTCTTGGTTTCGTAGGGTTTGAGAGAAATAATAAAAAACAGAAAAACTTTTTGATTGGGCTTGTATTTCTATGTAATTTCAATGATCCTTTTTATCAAAGAATCTCTTAACACAATTTCAAAGGATTTCAGCGTTCACGAGAGTGTAGCTGTGAATATCTAAAGTTTAATGCCTTTTGTCGCGCGGTGGGCTTGTTGAGTACACATTTTGAAATACAGGTGATGGCAATGGCATGCGAATTAATGGATTTTATCGCCTTTTTTCATCTTTTCAACGTTTTGAAGAGCTTTTAGGATTTAATTGATTTTGAACGTTTAAAGTGGAAGTGGAAAATTCATTTTTTGCTGGGGTCGTTGAATATCTGTTGTGGTATTCATGGGATTTATAAATCTAATGCATTTTGGTCTTAATTTTTCTCTTTGAACATTTTCAAGGGCTTTTAGGGTTTGAGAGAAATTGAAGGGTTGTCATTGAATTTACTTGGGAGAAAACACCATCACTTTCTATTGGGCTCACTGATTATCCATTTCAGTGTTTCATGGAATCATATGTAAACATGATATATCATTTTCCTATCCTGGGTGATATGTAAATCTAATGATTCTTTAATAAAATTTTCCTTAATATCTCAAAAATTTTGAGAGCTTAATTGTTTTTTAAGAAACTGGAATATATAAGTGGTAACTAATAATAATAATTGTTTTTAAATGGTCTTTTTGGCAGACGTAGTGACTAACCATCTCAGTATTCCATGGAACTATAAGCATTTTAACCTTTACCTCTTTTTTCCAATTTTTTGGCATTTAAAAGGCTTTTCAAAATCTTATTTACTTTTTTGTCACAGTATTTTAGGCTTTGCCAAAGGGGAAAATCTGAAGCGATGGATAATGTCTTAAAACGGTACTACAATCCACCTTATTTTTCAAAAAAATAAGCCTAATATTGATGTAGAAGAATAGTTAAAGACATTTCCCCCACGTTTTGGTTATGAGCTGTTTCTAATGAAGTTCGCTTGAAATCTTGGATTACATTTCTAAAATTTATAAGTCTAGATGTGGCCTTATTGCGCCGATGGGACTAGGATTTACTGTTTCTAATACTAGAATATATTTCCTAAATATCTGCATGTATAAAAATTATTGGTTGTTAACATCAATTTTATATTTAAATTTTACTGTAAACGTCTGTATTTTTTAACAATTTTATGTGCATTGTATAAAATATTTATCTTTCAAATGTATGCATGGGTAACAATTTGATGTGCAGTATACATAAAGATTTGGTGACCTTTAAGTTCTAGAAAATCTGTGAAATAGAGAATCTATGTTTTGAAGTGGTGTGAAAAATCAGATGAAAAATTAGCAAATTGGCTAAAAGACTTGATAATGAAAACCACCCTGGTGGCCAACTCAATCTTGTTATGAGTTGGGAATTTTAGTAGGTAAACAAAACCCAATCTAGTATATTGGATTGTAGTGAATTTACAGACTTTTCTTATCTGACTAATTTAGGTTAAAAGCCATATGATATGATTTGGTAAATTGCAGTAAAATGGGTCCGTTTGATTTCACTGGGTGGTGAAACAGTTGCATTACTGCAATGAAGACCCAGGATTGAGTTACCCTGTGAACAATTGAGCTTATGCACCTGGAGAATGGAGGCCCTGTTGAGTTCCAGAGGCTGAGGGTCCAATAGAACCTTCAATTCACCGGTAAAAAGGAAGTGCACACAAAAATGGGCTTCGTTTTCTGCAGGGGTAGTCTGTGTGCACCTTAGGTTATTTTAGTGGAAGTAGCAGTGATGGAATTGCAGAAAGTATAACTGATTACTTGGAAAGGAGATTGTATTAGAGGTCAAATTGTTAGAATATTGGCCCAGAGACGGAATTTATCAGAAAACTAAAAATTGCATTTGAAAAATTTACGTAACATTGACAGACGTAGTTTTAAAAAAGTTTTCAATCTAGACCTGCTAATGGGAAAAGCATTTAGCTTATGAAAGATTTGGAACATTTTGTTTAGGATTTTCGGAATTGCTTGGCAACAAAGTTGGTGAAAGTGGGATTTTGTTTGGGGCAATTCTGGGTAAGATACTACTGGTATCGGATTCTGAAACAAATTTCTTGTGGGTACACATTTTGGATTTGTGTTTTTAAATATCAAAATGTTTAATGATTCTATTTTGATCGTTTAGATATTTTTAAGATCTACATTGCCGATTAGCGAACTCTGAACTTATCTATCATGAGATTCTAGGTTGATCTATTTGATACTGAAACCTGAATTTCAATTAGAAGGAAATGAATTAAAATTTGAAATTTGTCATGATTCTCTTTAGGATATGTATTTGTATATGACATTCTAAACTTAATTCTATTGTTAGCTGCATATGTATATGTGTGTCTTTAAATGTATGTATGTAAATTTGTATGAACGTACCAAAAACGTACTTAACCCTTTAAAAACATTTCTGCTGTACCAACATTTCGTATCCAGTGCCCGTGCCTGTTCCCGTTCCTGTTTTGGCAACTTAGCTCGGCAAAGCTGATAAATTTAGGATGAAAAAGCAGTTCAAGCAATTTTTGTAATGATCTTATACAGGCAAATTATTTGAGAGTTTGGGCTATATTGCTCAAGTTATTTGACTGAATAACTGAAAGTGTAATGGATCACAGAGAAGGAATATCAAACATCAGATTGGCAGTATTTATTCTAAATAATAACAATGTTCAGAATTATGGTATTTCAAAGTTTCATGCTAACCTATGACCTTATACAGGCAAATGTTTTGAGAGAGTTTGGGCTATATAGCTCAATTTGACTGAGTAACTGAAAGTGTAATGGATCACAGAGAAGGAATACCAAACATCAGATTGGCAGTATTTATTCTAAAGAATAAATTTTTTCAGAAAAATATTATTTCAAAGTTTCATGCTAACTTATGTAACTTATTAACATTTATGGAGGTTACTGTGGAGGCTATTAATGATTTATCATGCAATAGTTTCAGTAAATTACAAGAAATAGAATGATCATGTTGACCTTACTATGCTAGCAGTTGCAGCCTGAGGTGCACTGGGCATGCCAATAGGTGTATCGACAGTACACACACAACGCAAGTTGAAAATGCTGTGGACGGGTTTAATCATCTGCAGACAGTCTATGTCCGCCAAGACCTCTAAAGTAAATGTAAAACTGAAACTTAGTTAAAACAAGAAACAGTTAAATAATATGCAAATAATCGATGTTTACGATCCTTCTTTTTTGATTAATAAATGAATTTAGCTAGAAGCTTTTGGGAACAAACATGAGCAATGGTTATGTGGAGAAAATTCAAATTCTCAATGGCAAGCTGTAGTTGCATGATTAAAGTAAGTGTCCTAAATATTTGTTTGCGGAGTAATTACAAGACAGAAAAATGATATTATGTGATATACATTGCAAACAGGATTTGGAACTTTGACAGACTTTCTGTCCTAAGAAAACATGCTCTGAACAAGGCTCAGAATCCATATAAAACACTCGTGTTGTCAGAAATGGCAATGAACACGTAGGGCAAAAATTCTAAACCTTACAGGACATGCACTACTTTATTAAAAATAGGAACATTGTTGTTTTCAGTCTTGTATCCCTTCTGTATTTTGTCTTTGAGTTCGTCATGTATTTCGTAATGAAAATTCAAAATAGTGCCGGCGATATATACAGACTGCAATATTCTGGGAGCGAGATGTAATAATGTCAAATAGGTGACTGCGAGTTTCAAGATGTAATTATCTCAAATAGGAGACTGCTTGCTTAAAAATAATCATCAAATAATCCAATATGTAGAGAGGGGTGTGCAAATTATGTGTCTAGATGTAGTAATTACTCACAGATTTGATTGGCAGACCCAATGCTTGCATCTCATTGTAACCCCTCCAAAAGCACAATTCAAGACTTTACACGTACAGTCAGAACTGTACTATCATTAGTGTAGGTGTAAATCGGATCAATGAAAATTATACAAATTTATTTGAATTCGCCTACCCATGTATAAGAGACCGTCACCCACAGAAAGCCGTTGATACAAACAAACAGTAAGCAAATTGAGTCTTCCTGGGCTCAACAAATGGATTTCACATTGTGGTTTCTCGAGCACACGAAAATTATGTAGGGGAAGAGATCTAGTAGCTGTCCAGATTAATTTTGTATGTCGAAATTTGTCAAGCTTTTTGGTAAAGTGACTGAAGAGCTTAAAACTAAGATTTAGGTGTTTCCACATGTACGGAGCTATCTGTAGAAGTCGTAGAGTGCAAAGTGGTCGAAAAGTGTCATTTCAGTCTGGAATTGTTATGTTCACCCCTCAATAGCTGCTCACCAAAAAAAGAGTACTTTTTGTACAACTGGATCAATCAGCAACCAAGAAAGCTAAAAAATGATAAAGTATTAATACATGTTTGATCGGCTATTAGTACATATGTTATCAGCTATTAGTACATGTGTTGTCAATTTTTGGAGCTTTTTTAAAATGATAATTAGAAGGATCTAGAACAATATCGTATCCATCATTGAAGCTCGCAGTCTCTTTCCCTGTACTATTTAATGTAATTGCAGTGCATGCAATTGAAGTACCAATTTAGATAATGAATCCAATTCTGTGCATGCAATCTAAAGACCAGATTAGATGATGATTTGGTTTCATGACCACCACACCTAAGTCTGCCAATGCTACTTAGAACTTCATAAAGGTGGACATCACGACTCAAACGGGAGTCATAATTAATTAATACTAGCAATCACACCTTAGTGTGCAATGGGTATGCCGTAGAGGTTTGGAAGGTCAAGTAAGAATTTGCCTCTTTACTTATCTCTTTCTTTCATCCTTTCTATATCTCGTTATTTCTTTATCCATCTATCTTGCCATCTATATTTATTTCTCTCTCTCCCTCTCAATCTCTCCTTCTCTGTCTTTGTAGATCTCTTTCTATATAAATACCTTTGAATCTATCTTTATCGGTCTATCTATTTCTCTCTTATCCTCACTTTATATTCATTTCTATAGCTATCTTCATCTCCCACCTGCATATCTAAATTTATCTTCCTCTCTCTATCCATCCATCTCTCTCTATCAGGGACATTTTAGATATTTACAAAACTATAGAAAATGTGAAAATTATACTTAAAAAAAATAATGTGCTGAGAATTATCATTTCAAACAACTACTATCATGACGCTCCAAAAGAGGTGTAGGGACATTTCTAGTGTAAAGTGAACTGAAATCGACATTCTACAATAAAAAAAACCTTTATAGTGTGATTTGTTCATCACGGTGAAGTTATGAGGGTTTTTTATGTCTTCAAAATTATGGAGATGGAATTTGAGCAATGTAGAGTGTACACTGCATGGAATCAAGAGGAAGAATATTATGTTCCTTTATTAAGGAGAACATGGAGCTCTTACTGAAATCAAAGAACAACACCACTACTGATTACTACACATTCTTCTTTCCCTATCCAGGAGGAGTTGTTTCACCAAGATTGCATATTTCTTCAATAAATTTTCTGAAGTAACTGAAAATTAGATCATGTAAATTATTTGTTTTGGCATGATAGTATAAATGGATAGAGAATGGATTCATTAGGCGTGTAATCCAACTTTATCTCTTCTAGTTTTCAAGCTTCTTAGAACATGGGGTTTATGGACCTATTTCTTAAAAAATATTCTAGAGGAATAAGCCTTCATTTGAGACAAATCAAATAGACAAATCATTATTTGACATGTAAAACCCATTTGAAATGGTCACAATTTTTACAAGGAAACTAATAATAACTCCTCCCTTGAATTTGTAAGACTTGCGCATTAAATAGGCAAGTCAGGCCACTATGGTTTGGAGACTTAAAATTTAAAATAATTATGATTGAAACCCTCGGCATAGGGAAGCCAACTTTCTCACTACTCCTTTATTTCTCAACTAGTTACATCGTTTCTTCATTTAATTTTGTCGAGGGGCTCGTATCATTGAGGATGAGTTCATTAAGAATTGTCCTAATGGTACTCTATTCATTTTTCAATGATCTCTTTCTATCTATCCTTCTCTATGTCTCCCTATGGATCTCTTTCTATATTTACCTCGATCTATTTTTATCTCTCTATCTACTTTTCTCCTATTCCTCTCACTCCATGTTCATCTCCATCCCTGTCTTCCTCTACTCTTTTTATATCTAGAAACATCTCAATCTCTCTATCCATTCATTGCTCCATCACCCTCTTCCTATACCTTTAAGTCTCAACATCTCCACATTTGTCCCTCAATCTATACATATATGTACTCTCTCTCTCTCTCTCTCTCTCCCTCTCTCCATATTCACGTCTCTCTCTATGAGAATGTGAGGTTGATGGTTGTCATTGATGTCAACATCTTTCTCTTAAGCTGAGATGTATTGGTGGTTGTGTATTGTCAGTTTGGCATATGATTGGTGTATCAATTGGTTGCACATTGATTATCTTTCACCAATAGCCAGGGTATTGAGTTTTGTATCTTATCAATGTTGAGAATTAATTATTTTAGTATTTTGTGTCTTAGTGGTGGTATTGATCATTTTCTAGTTTGTTCCTTTGTGATGCATATATGTTGGTTTGATTTTAAGCACAATGTCTCTTTTGCTTGTGTCTTCATCATAACCATTGGATTCAAATATCATTGTAGCATGTCGAAGTGCTCAAGAAGATTTATATTTCTCGAGGTGGTGTGATCTAGCTCAAAAAAAAATTAGTTGACAAATTTGTGGTGTGCATCGTGTTAGCTTGTGGTGACTGAGCATGCAAGTACAGTACGCTTGCCATGTATTCTCATCGGGGTTGGGATTCTTTGATTGTGATGATGATTTAATATCTTCTTGCAACAGTACTCAATTGCGATGGATTGTAGATTGTAATCAGGTTGAAATCACTAGATGATAATATTGGACTTGATGTTTGGTGGACATAGTCTAGGGATTGGGTGAACTACATGAAGTCTTTGTGTTATGCATTCTCTGTTGTGTGCTTTATTTTTTTTTTCTAATTTACTAATCCTAACACATTGAGTATAAGTAAAGTATCATTTGAAGAAGGATGCAAGCAAGCACGTATTCAAATTTAAGTTTTTGTATACAACTCATGTGATCTTGTTTCTTATATATGATTGATATATGATACATGTGTGAATATACTCAATTAGTTGATTGGAGGAGGTACAAACAATAACAGAGTATAATTGTAGAGGTTCAAAAACTATATTTTGTGGTGGTTCTTACTTCATCTATCATTTATATTGACCATACTTTTGTTGGTAGTGGGCCTTATTCTATTAGCAATGAGCCTAATTATATTTCTAGGGTGTAGCCACCCTATCAGTGAAGCCTACTTGAAGTACCCCTTCATGTTGTAGTGATAATTTCAAGAAAATAGCCTTGTTGTACAAAATGACCTTAACCAATGTGATTCTAGACTACATTTATTTTATTTTATGAGAAATAGCTTCTTCATGGGTTTTCCAGTTTCTTGATTGTGTTAGGATTTCTCTGCTTTCATGTTTGTAATTGCTATGGCAATTTATTGCGTTTTAACTGACATATCTTAAGAGGTGGTTGATGGTTGTTAAGTACTAACCAACAAATCAAAAGTTTTTGTAAGTGTATGGGAATAACTGATTTTTCCCCATAGTTATTCATCATGAACTCATTACTCTCTCTCTCTCTCTCTCCCCCCCTATGCACCTCTCCCTCTTTCTATTCCTATCTCTCCAATATATAAATATGAATGCTTAAATATGCCAATTTTAATAAAGAATATCAATGCGCATAAAACTAAGTATATATATATATATATATATATATATATATATATATATATATATTAATGCTAATAATCTTTCATCACGTGTTTCCTATTTACTAAAATGATATTTCATCATATGTATAAATAACCATATAAAATAATTTCAAACCATTGATATTTCATCGACAAATTATTATAATAAAGTAACATTACTCAATATGACCATTTTTTTAATATCTATTTTGAAAGGTAAATAGTATTTTCAATCATTAATATTTGCATAAAATACATATGTAAGACTAGAAATTTATATTTGCACCTAAATAATAACTTGTCGACATAAGTTTTATTAAAATAGTTTTTACTTATTTTTGGAGTTGTCATATTCCTATCCATCCTTGAAGGAGGTGATTATGTAGAGCTCCACCTAGTATCTACAATGCAAATACGATAACATAGCCAAAGGGGGGCCTACATCCTAACTAGGGGTCTTTTTAGAAAACACATTTTTGAGCTAGGGGGCCCTTTTGAAAACTAGGTCTCACAAGGAATGCAAAGACAACACAACCATTTCCAATTCATGAATACACCCACACAATCGTACTTATAGTCTCATAAGTACATCGAGTCTCACCCAAATTTCAAGAACAGGGAGATGAGATGACTATATTAGCAATATTGTAATAGGGGTGTTGTGTAAGTATGCAATACATCCCTTTTTCGAGGAGACATGCGTTGATCCTTAGGTGCTTTCTCTCTTCACACATTTCCCATACAAAATTTTCATTCCTAAGCCTCACATACACAAAGCAACACCAACCACACAATTCCCCCCCTGCCCTCCAAATAGAGGCTCAATAATCACCATTATATCAACATTAATTGTGTAAAATTTTCCCTTGACAATCTTTCCATGAAAAGAATAATGTCAACTAGGCTTCTCAAAGCTCTTTAATTTCCTTTTAGTAGAAGATTTCCAAGCTACCCCAAGAAAAAAAATGTAAGAACCTTAAAGATTAACATAGATTAAATATTTTGATGATTTTTATGAACTTTTTAAATTTTAAGCCATATTTTGGTTGTTACTATTCATCTATTTAAATTAAAGAGATACATTAAAAACATATTGGTTCTACCCATGCACATTATTGGAAATATGTTGTTGATGATTTTGTTACATAGTTAAATCGAGAAATCTTGTCAAAATGATACTATGGATTGTTGAAACTTCATATTATAATATATATAATAAATTTCAAAAAATACTAAAAATAATTTGTATAATTTTAATCTAAAATAATATTTGCAGCTTATGAAGAGTGAAGTTATTTGAGAAAGAAATATAATATTCTAACATCTTTTCATTTTGATTAATACATCTATATTTTGTTCATTGTTAAATTTTTGAAAAAAAAGAGATTCTTTATAGATTAGATGGGTGAATCCCCAACCAAGAAAAAGAGGGTCATCATACATTTGCCTTCCTTTGAGGAGAGGATATCAATGGTGATGGGTGCTTTCATAAAACATATTAGGGTTATATTTTTTTTGAAGGTATTAAAATTCATGACAATAGTTGAGCATCAAAAATAGAGAAACATATTCAAGGTACATGGCTATCTAACAAAAAGCTATAAAATATAGTGCTAATCATGGAATATGAAGTAGCAATGATTGAGTTGTAAGCATGAAATATGTTGTAGGTAAGTTGTCAGTGGGTTGCAAGGGACTTGTTAATGCAAATTTGAGTTCGTCCACTTTGTTGAATGATCTCCTCCCAATTCCCAAGCATCGGGTTTGATCTAACCTTCATGCCCCTCTTTATCAATAAGCCTTTGATGAATGCATTTTAATATGAAATGCCTCATCTCCCCTCCATTGATGATCCCTCAACTGCTGGATACTCTTTCCTTAAGGATCAACTAGACATTTCAGACATCACTCTTGACAGGTGTTGGTTAGGCCTAGATGGTACTCTCTTCATCTGCTTCCTCTCCCTCTCTGATAGGTTGCGGGCTCTCAAGGAAAAGAGAAAGTTATTCTCTCTTTCCCCTTAGATCTACCTAGATGAGGACCTCACCCGATCACAAGTGGCAGAACTCAAGCAAGCTCGTGCCCTCGTTATGGTAGCTTGACAAGAGGGTAAATATGCAGCGTAAAAAATCTTAAAGCAGTAATTTGCGACACCTTTCCTATAGGCTAGGTTTCAAGGGTAGCCTCTAAGACCAAATGATAGGCTCAACGATAGTTGAGCATAGGCTCTTTGTGCCTTAATTGTTGGAACGGTAATGGTATCCTCTGGTCTATGCCTAGCTTACTTAACGACACTATTGGTTATGTCGACCTCCTTTTTATTATAGAGACACATGAGAGTTCTAGGCATCCTCTTCCTAATATTTCAAGCTATTAGTGGCTCTTCTCTTTTAGAGATGAGGTCTGGTGTTCTGGTGGGGTTGCCTATCTTATTCGGGACCACCTTTTCAATACTATTTCCTTGGTTCACGTTGATAGCTATGCCAGGTTCATGTGGATTCACATTGATTGAGGGACCTCACTCTATAGTGATACCTATATCGCTGTCTACTACTTCCCGCTAACATCTTCGTACTATGCAGTTCACAACATTGAGAGTGGGGACCCCTATAAGGACCTTCTTGAGAACATTACTAGATTCTTTTCCATGAGGGACATCAACATTTTGGGAGACGTTAACGCATAGACTAGAGACCTACAACCTCCCCTCCATGATCGTAGGGCTGATTCCATGTGTATGATTGCTTCTGATCCTAGTTTTGTGGGTCTGCATCGGCTCTTTGAGGATTGTTAGGGGCCCTTCACTAGGTATGGTCAAAATTCACTTCATCTTTGTGAATCATCTGACTTGGTGATTTTGAATGGGTTCTTTTAGTTTCCTGGCTCTGTACTCTTCACTTGTTGGCCACATGGTGGTGGTGCTAGCATTGTGGACTGTGTTCTCTCTATGACCTCCTTCATCCCTCTCATTTTCCACTTTACCATCTCTTGTCTTCCTCTAGATGACCATACCCTCCTTAGCATCACCTTGTGGGGATCCTTGACACCTCTTCTCCCTTTCTTATTCACTTCTTCTTGCCCCTCATCTTCTAGCGGTCTCCCACCTTTTTCCCCTCCATGCTCGCACTTCTTTTTGCTTCATCGATGGTGGCGTGGAGCTCTTCATCCATCACCTTTGACGACTTCTTTGCTAGGACCCCTTCTCTAACTCTGGGGACATCACCTCCATCTTCCACTCACTTGCATCTGTCTTGTGGAGTTTTCCCTTCTCTCCATTCCCCATTGCACCTCCTTGCTCACCCCTCACCCCACTTGTAGATCTTGCCCCATGAACTAGTGGTTTGATGAGGACTGCAAATCCTTTCACCACATGCTTCGCTTTGATCCACTCACTTCTTCCTCCTCTTCCTCTCAATTGAGGCTTGACTACCACCACTTTCTTCACTATAAGAAATATAAGTTCACTTTGCTACAGTGTAGATCTCTTTGTGCCACGTTCTTCTAGTCTCCAAAGCTCTTTTGGCACACCATGTTTCCTTGCCACCCCCCCTCCCTCCACTTTGGAGCTTCACTCCCTTGCCGCCCACACCTCTACCCTCTATGATATTCCTGGCTAGCCTCCTCTCCATCTCATTCTCTCCCCCCATCCGTTGTCACCTCTTCTCCTTTTCCTACATTTTTGAGGTAGTTAGAGTTATGAACAGTAGCAGAACTCTAAATGAGGAAGAATTCCAAGTTGAATTCTTCAAGTTGGGTATCTTTGTCTTGGGTCCCTTTCTTATAGTGCTCTATAATTGAGTGCTTTGTGTCGGCTTTTCCAACTCTTGGTCATGACATATTATCTATCCGCTCCATAAATTCGGGCCAACTTCTGACCCTGAGAACTATAGGACCATTATGGTTGGGCATACCTTCTCCAAACTCTATGTGATTGTGCTGAATGGTATCCTGTCTAGAGAGCTCGATCAATGACATTTTCGAGCTAGAGGTCAGGCTAGGTTCATATAGATTTTTAGACCATTGATCACACTTTGACCTTACGAGCCATCATTGAGGAGGCTCGCCACTGCTCGACAAAAGTTTATTGCTATTTTGTTGACTTTCACAATGCCTTCGACTCTATTCCCTGGGCGACTCTCTTTCAGTGTCTTATGGACATCGGGATCTCAGAGATTCTCCTTATAGCTATTATGAGGTTATAGAAGGGTGTTGTGGGAAGATTCAGGACTCCACAGGGCTTCTCCGACCCTATCCAGAGCACTATCGGGGTGAAATAGGGTTGCCCTCTCTCCCCCACTCTCTTTAGCATCTACATCAATGAGCTTGAGGCATTTCTCCATGATCGCTCACTCCCTAGCAATGGTTGTTACTTGCATTAGGTGTTGATCTCTATTCTCCTATTAGCTGATGATGTGATTCTCCTAGCACCTTCCCTCGATGGTCTTCAATGACTCCTTGATGGCTTGGCCTCTTTCTACAACTCACGTGAGCTTGTTGTAAATTTGGGAAAGACTCAGGTTATGGTCTTCAATTGTTTGAGGACATCACACCACCATTTTTACTTCCAAGGTACTGAGATCGAGATTGCATCTTCATATACTTACTTGGGGGTTAAGTTTTCTGGACCTCAGTTCAGCCTAAGACTAGCCATGTAGCCTAGAGTCATAAGGGGCTTGAATCCCTCCCTATTCTTGAGTGACAATGTTTTCGACACCACTTCCAGGACACCATGACTAAGATGTCCCTTCTTGACTCCCTAGTCAAGCCGACTGTCCTTTATGGCTCTACTGTTTGGGGCCCCTCCCTCTTGGATTCTGATTGAGCCTCTGTTGAGAGAGTCCAAACTCTTTTCCTTCAGTGCATTATTAGGTGTCACCGGTCCACACCACAAAACATCGTTCTAGCAGAGTTTAGTGCTTACCCTTTCAAATTGGGGACCATCTTTGATTTATTTTGGCTTCTTCATCAGCTTCAGAGCTTTGTTGATTCCTCTGATGATTGTCATAGATATTCCTACTTGGCTTATTGTTCCTCTATGGAGGTTACGGGTTCAAACTCTGGACACAAGTCTCGTTGCTAGTACACCTAAGTCTCTACCCTCTTGGGTTTGATTGGTATTAGTTTGGATCATCTTCCCCCCTTTTAGTTTTCTCTAGATGCTCTAGCCCATCTTCTTCCACCTTAGTGGGAGTTGAATGAGCATGTTAGACTTGACATCTATAGACAACAGCCTTCTATGTTGAGCACTTCCTTAATATCTAGGATGGGATCATCCTATGCCCCTGATACCTCACTTGTCATTGGACTCACGCTCTTCTCATCTCCTTGGGATCTTTTAGAGTGGGATCTCACCAGCTATGTATTTAGAATGATCACCAGATCTAGAGGGAGGACAAGATATGTTAGCTTTGTCACTTTGAGGAGGTTGAGACCAAGTCTCACTTTATTTTTTGTTGTCCCATTTACTATGAGATCTGAGGGAGATTCTACTACTTGTTTAGAGAGTGTCAGTCTCTTCCCTCATTCTTCAGATATATTGACCAACACTTTGCACTCTACCTTCAAGAGACTATGCAGCTTCATGAGCACACTATACGGCTCTAGCTTTGCTCGACATCAACCCCTACATAGCTCATCACCTCTTTCTTTAGTCCTACAATCCGTACCCGAGGATTGAAGTGACCTCCTTGTACTATCTCGGGTTACACCAGATCTGTGAGTTCCTACATAGATCACACTCAACAATGACCTTCTAGAGTACCTAATTTCTCTAATGCCCACCTTTCCATTATGGACTACTTCTTTCCCATGAGGAGTTCGTAGTTGTTGTTATTCCTTTTCTTAGTTCTTTTGTTGTTTCTCTTTCATGTTCTTTCTTCGAACATCGTTTGGTGCTCCCCTTGCTAGCATTTTCTTTTGTACTATTTCTAGTCCCTTAGACCCTCATTGGTCTCCTTTTGGAGATTAATAAATTTATCTTATCTTATCTTATACACAACATAATAGTAACATCACTTCTTCATTTCCCATTTTTAAAAAAAGAGTAACCTTGAGCTGGTTGATTAATATTTTCTATACATCTATTGGTTGTAGGTGTCACATTTTAGGTTCAACTAATTCCTTGTAGGAAAAAGGCTTGGGAGATCTCAATGATAATTGTTTATCCTTATATCTGGCATTTGATATACATCATTTCCCTTGTTTTGTTTTGTTTTATAGGTGAGAATACCTAATAGCCACCCAAGCTTTGTGCAGCTAGAACTACTAAAACAATAGTCAAATTTTGAATCCTTTTTCAGTGTATGTGATTGAATTTCTTAAAGCTAAGGTTTCAGCTTCTGGGTATTCACAAATCTCTCCTAGAGATTGTTGATCACCAAGTCATCAAAAGATGACATTTTCATAGTGTTGTGTGATGCTATGTTCTTGCACCAATAGTCGTTCACTAAAAAATGTCAATACTTGTGGCCAAAGGTCCATTACTCTTTATGAAATGTTCCAACAATGGTATGTGAATGGGTCAATCACTAACCAAAAGAAGTTAGAAGATGATCAACTATTAGTACATGTGTGATGAAATATTAGTACATGTGTGATGGAATATTAGTACATGTACATTTTCATTTTTAAAACTTTCTAAATAATAATTAAGAAAAAAACACAAGAAAAAGATCTTAGACTCCCTATAACAGTAATTGGGTACTCTTGGTAATGTACCATATGAGAATTAAATCTCATCTCTTTCCTATTTCCTATTTCTAGGCATGTTAACCCTATTTAAAGATTTAACTGTCATGGAGGACATCGCTTCTGTTTGAGCAAATCAACCAAACTACGCCACGAAATAGATTTGCATAGACAACTGTGCTGGTTCTTGTTTTGTTTGACCATAATGTAGAGATAAGATTTTATCAAAGACTATTTGAATGCCAAAAATTCAAGGCTTCGAGTGATCATTCAAGATGGGAAAACATCAGAGAAAATCTACTCTTGTCAAACTGATGTTTTTTAAAGCACTGACCTAGGTTTGTGATCAAGTGTCCATTTAAATCCTTCCATCAATGAAAAATTGTGGTATCAACAGGTGATGGTCTAGATTTCCCCACCTGTACGATCACACCTATTCAACTTTTGATAGAGATACTTTTATGGTTGGCTAATCTAGTGCTGCATCAGTCCAGGCAAGCTATTTACATCACATTTGTAAGTTGGCAGGAATAGAGGGACGAGATTGTTCCTATGGTCGTTCATTATTTGTCATGCTATTTCAACCATGGATTGAATAAAGTGGATTCTACACTTTATATAGAAAATGCCTATGGCATAATAAGAATTAAAATAATTAAATGACACATGAAGATAATATTATAAAGAAAAAAAGTCACAAAATTTGGAGTCATAATTAATTAATAATATAGGAATTAAAATAATTAAATAGACGACACATGAAGATAATATTATTAATGAAAATCACAAAATAATGAGTAGCAGCAAGAAAATCACAATAGTAATGTATATCAAGCGTCCATTTAAATCCTTCCATCAATGAAAAATTGGGGTATCAACATGTGTATTTTCTAGATTTCCCCACTTGTACGATCACACCTATTCAACTTTTGATAGAGATACTTTGACGGTTGGCTAATCTAGTGCTGCATCAATCCAGGCAAGCTATTTACATCACATTTGTAAGTTGGCGAGAATAGAGGGATGGGATTGTTCCTATGGCCGTTCATTATTTTTCATGCTATTTCAACCATGGATTGAATAAAGTGGGTTCTACACTTCATATAGAAAATGCCTATGGCGTAATAAGAATTAAAATAATTAAATGACACATGAAGACAATATTATAAAAAAAAAGTCACAAAATTTGGAGTCATAATTAATTAATAATATAGGAATTAAAATAATTAAATAGATGACACATGAAGATAATATTATTAATGAAAAAGTCACAAAATAATGAGTAGCAACAAGAAAATCACAATAGCAATGTAAAAATTGGATCTATGTTTTTTTTTTTTTTTTTTCTATCTTTTTAGTTTTGACTTGAAGATAAAAACATACAGAACAAATACAAAATTTCTATTTAAATTTATAATAATATCAACAAAAAAGTAAAGTGATCATCTTCTTACAAATTTTGATCCCCTTATAAAGGATAACTACTCTCCTATGTTGTGCATGTTTGAGAGATTTGCATGAGTGACTGGGAGGGCTTCCTCCAAGACCATGTACTCATATGAAGATTTATTAAGATCTATCTGAGGTTATGTGAATGATTGAATTTCTTCTTGTTGGCAAGACTATTAAAAAACAGAGCAATAATTAACAAACACAAAAACTAAATATGAAGCTTGTTATCATTGAATAATAGATTTATATTTGTACAATAGCTTGACCCACCAAAATTCCTAAATGAATACCAGTTAGATTGACAAAAAACTACTTCATGATTGATAACACACACATAAACTTGATAGCTAATTGGAACTTATTGATACGTAACTCAAACACATATATAACTAGTTATTTTTTTAAAACAAAAACTCTATGACTCACACCTGAATTCAACTTATGTTGTCAGCAACTCAAACATAGGTTGACACATATGCAACAATCACTTATGACTATTGGAAAATTAACTCCAACGCCCCCACTTAATGTGACGACTAGAAAAAAATTATGTAGAAATTGTTCTTTGAAAGATTGTTCATAGACCAGTAAGACTTCCTCAAGTTGCTCCCAACTGCAAGTATAGTCATGTAGCTATCATCCAGCTTCAAAACACCATTAGACACCATTTCCACATGAAATGTCTCATAAGCCTCGTAAATGTAGGATGCCAAGCTTCCAAATTTTTATATCTCCCTAAACTATTGGACATCAATTAACACATGTGTTTCATAACCCCATTGAGGTATAGTTTCTCTGATCCATTAGCACCTCAAACTATTGAGCATCTATCTAGCCTTTATTACATCCTTTCCTATGTTCAAACCATTGCCCTCCTCAAAATAAAATAAGTTCATCTTTAATGAAATTATCACCACCACTAAAATTTGGTGGCTCTTTTCTAGGCCTCATCCCCTTGATTGCTTCTTTTGTAACACACATAATTAACACGAAGATGGCTTTGATAACATATTAAAAAATGGAACAACAGTAAAAAAACATAAAAACCAAACATGAAGCTTGTTATCATTGAATAATAGATGCATATTTATACAATATCTTGACCCACCAAGATTCATAAATGACTATCAATTAGATTGACAACAAACTACTTCATGGTTGACAATGCACACATAAACTTGACAACTATCTGGAAATTATTGACACCTAAACACATCTACAACTAGTTATTGTTTTAGACTATGTTGGCCTGGTTTTTCACCCTTTATGTTTTGTTATACCTTAAGGTAAAACACCTTAGTTTAGGGTTTTGAAGTCTTGTGAAATTTGTCAAAACCTTAGATGAAATTTGCTTAGTTCCATAAGCCCTTGTTTTGTCTTGCCCTAACCCTCAAAGTAATCAAAGGTAATATTTTAAATAAAATTGTGCGGGAGAATCTTATCCTAAGTTTTTATTTTTCCCAAATTTATTTTATTACTTTCTGTGAAATAAAACTTTTCATATACATAATGCCCTAACCATGGTTATTTCCTAAGAATTTGGCGAAATATCTTAACTGCGGTGGTTTGTTTGGGATGACCATTGATCTTTGCAAGATCAACGATGAATGCATGCCCTCTAGATGAATTTTCTTGAAGTTTATGTGATGCGGGAAAGCACCTTTGTACCACGTAGCACTTGGTGACATTGGATTGTAATTATGCCACAAAGACTAGAACTTGTTAGTAAATTGTCAGAACTTTTTCAGAGCTATTAGTAAGGGTCAATGCACGTTCCATTTTCCAAAAATATCATTGGTTGAGTGAAGTAGTGGGGTTACTTTTCCTACCATATCATTAAGCCATCAATCTTCATAAGATCAACGGTGGGCTTATTACCATTTTGTGAAGATGTGCAGATTTTAACCAAAGTGATAAAGCGCCTTGGTGACACATGCCTTCAGTGACGTCATAAAGGAGGTTTTCATAGTTTAAAGAACATAAGGTTTGTACACCATTGATCTTCTCAAGATCAACAGGTGGTGTATGACTGTAATATGAACAAGCTCAAGGTTTATGTAATGCGGGAAAATGCCTGCAAGACACGTAGCATATGATGATGTCATGAACCCATAGCTGTGAAAGGTATTAATATAGCGTGTACAGTTGGAAAATGTCAAACACGTTGGATAAAGGCAATGCATTTATTGGTTAGATTTTGTTGACTGAATAAAAAGGGGCAAGATTATCACACTGTTGATCTTTGGAAGATCAATGGGTAGCACTTATCTACATCATCAAAGTGAAAGAACTTTAAACAAAGTGGTAAAGCACTTGCACGTCATGTGGAAAAGTGGGACCTATCATAAAGGAGATCGTCGAATCACACCAGGGTGGAAAAGGATGATGATATGGAACATAGTGATTGGTGAAACAACACATGTATTTGCTAAGCTAGAAATGAGTGTGTTAGTGGGGTCGTAATCTTAAAGCCATATTTGTCAAGTTGTAATGAATTTTAATGATTGTTGATCTTTAGAAGATCAATGATCAGTGCTTCACTGCTTTGTGAAAGTGCTCAAGGTTTATGTAATGTAGGAATGCACCTATTTGATGCATGGCATATTTTCTAAAGTTTTAACACAACCTTCTTATTTTCAAATCAAGCCATTCAATGCTTTATGATTGACGAAGGAAATTTAAACTTAAAAGCATAACTTGAAATTGAATGTCTGAAGCATTAATTCAGTTTAGTGCCACTTCATGTGACCTTAACATTGTAGTATATTGCCTAATTCATCATTATTAAGCCACACAATTGTAAAATTCTCACAGTGCAGGCATTTCCAAAAGCTAAGGCAAGAATTTTCAAGGTTTTTAGAAATTTGCAAAGTGACTAAAGGGCAAAAAGAAGTGGGTAACTTCTTTGAAACTTCTAAGAATTGAAAAATTGTGAATTGTGCTAGGGTAAATTGAAAATGCCTCCTCGCAAGGACTTTTTTGGCAAGGTAGATTACTTAAAAAGGGCAGTTAATGATGATTTTCTAGAACAAATACCTCCATTAGTAAACAAATTAACAAAGGGTAGAGAATTCATTCAAAAAAACCCTAGGTTGTTAGTTAGTGAGGGTTTCTATGATAGGAAAAATTACTTGAGAGATGTAGAGGTCTTAGTGGGAGGTTTAGAACTTTTTAAGAAGTGGTTTACAAAAAAAAATTTGGATACTCCAATGAGTAATGCTTTGGAATTTGATATATGCAAATTGATTGTCCTTGGAGTCTTCTTTGATGGTGATCTACAAATAGACATGGCTAAGAAATATGACCCAATTACTAGAGTTGTAAAGAACCATGTAGGAGATAACCTTTTTAGGGTTTCACCCAAACTAATCAGAGAAGTATTCAAGCTAAACCATAACCATGTTGTTCATGAGAAGATTGACATGGAAGACCATCAGGCCAGATATGATGCACAATGGACATATCTAAGGGGAGGGCCATTACAACAACATTTTATTAAGATTGGATCATTGCCTTTGGTCATGCTGAATACCCCAGAACCCTTGCTGAAAAAGTATTTTAATCCTAGGGCACAAACCTTATATTTTTATCTTTGCAAAATCTTTGGAATGGATGAGCAATATCACATTCAAGGCTCTATTGTTCTCATTATAGCTCAAACTTTACAGTATGGAATGAGTTCAATTCTGAATTTTGCTACTTTTTTAGCTGAAGAGATTCAAAATGGACTAATTAAAATAGCACAGGCTAAGGTTAATAGGCCTTTTTTTTGGTACTCATTATTGATGTATATATGTCTATATAAAGGAGTTACTTTCTTCTCCAAAGAGATGAAATTGGAATTGGAGAGAGATGGAGAACGAATCCTAGTTCAGTTGTGGAGTGTAGACATAACATGGGAGGTCATTGATGCTAGTTTTGTCAAATTTGATAGATACTTTGCTTCAAGGCTTAGATTGTTGTTGAGAGGGGATAGCCCTAGAATACCACAACCCCTGTTAGAATTAATCAGACCTAAAGATCATGCCAAAGGGCTGTTGGTAAGTCATAATTGGGGACATATCATCCCCTATGCTATTTCTACTATTTTTAAAGTTAATGGCTTCTTGGGAAAATCCCATGTGCTCCCCTACTAGGTGCCTTTGAATGTGGGAATTGTAGAATTGTTATGGAAAATTGGGTCAACTAATGAAAGGGATTTTCTAGGAAAGTCTAAAGGTGCATTCTTTTGAATGGTTACTGTTATCCATGATTTTGTGTTTGTTAAGACATGATGAAGCTTGGGGAAATTTTTAGATAAGTATCAAATGGCCCAATCCCATGCTTGTTATATTGATCTAGAGGGATTCTATGATCTCCTCAGGAAAATAAGTAAGGCTAAGGCTCTTACATAAACTGTATATTTCCCTAAGGATATAATTAGAAACAAATTCTCACTATAGGAGAAGGAAGTTAGAAAATAAAAATGGATAGTTAAAGCAAAGCCTTGGACTTTATAAATGCGTTTGAGCCCAAATATGATCCTTTGGTAGATAAGAACTATTGGGGGGCCAAAATGGATATGTTGATGAATAATTTTGCTAGAATTATGCAAACCTTGAATGAGAAGAAAGAAATTATAGCAAAGGCACATCCAAAAAAAGATGCTAAGGTGGAAAGAAGTTTAAATAGTAGAATAATTGTAACTCTAGGTCAATATACATTACAAAAAAAGGCTAGATATGTTGTGGCTCAGAATATACAATATGTTCCTCCATACAAAAGGCCAAGCATAGAAAGTCCACTTGACACAAATTCCCCCAAAAAATAGAGGTTGGAACAAGGACCATCTTGACAAGAAAAAATTTCCAGAATCAGATAAAGTATGAAGGATCATCTTCCCATGCAGGAGAATATTCACCATCCTAAACTCCACATAAAATAGGTGATGAGGCATCTCTAAGAGAACAACTGAGATAGATTAGAGGGGAAGGAAACATTTTCATTACAACTATTGATATAAAAGGAGGAATACCTGAAGAGCCTCCTATAGCATCTTTTGACATTTTTGTTGTAGACTATAGAGTTAGGGAGATAGACCCTATAATTGCACAAGCCTCTAAAAAATTCATTGATGATAATTTTTTTGTGAAATCTAGAGACTTTGCACACTTTTTATGGAGAAGAAACATTGGCAATTTTGAGAATAAGTGCAAATCAATAAAAGAAGAGAAACCAAATAAGTTGGACTTTGAGATTGAGGAAGAGGTTAAGACCAATTTCATGGAGGAATTTTCATAATTGACCCCTAAAGGGGGAAGACAATTATTGAAAGAGTTAGGAGTTTTGATATTACCTGAGTGGGACATAGCTAATGCTATGATTTTTGACTCTGTTAGAAAAGAAAAGGATGTCTAGTATAAAATTGAGGAGATTTTGCAAGCACATAGAGGAGAAAGTACAACAATGATCACTGAGCATTGGTGATTTGGTCTATTGAAAAAAGAGACAAAACCATGATACAAGAAATTTCAAATGTTGAACATACGGGCACTCTCAAGGTATACAGAGAAAATGAAGTGGACAGTGAGGAGGTGAATAAAATGAATAAAGAAATGATGAACTTTGGGATGGTGGTTGTTGGAAAAGAGAAAAATAAATTCCTAGAACTCAATGCCAAGTTTGAAGAAATACTAAAAGCATATGAGGAGAGAGGGAATAGGATACTATTGGAATACTTTAGAACAACTGAGAGGGTGGGGGGGGGGGGGGGTTGAATCAGTTATCCAAGGTCCAGATGTATAAATAAAACTTTTAACAACTTAGTGAACCCATAAAACATTCATATCCATGCATGCATCCATAAGATTATGCAATCACTAAAACTTGCAGGTTACTGTCAAATCAACTTGCATAAATGTTAAGCACAAAACATAATAGATTCATCAACACACTTGATACAATGATTTACATGGAAACCCAATTTGGGAAAAACCACCAGTAACATGCTACTCCTTTTTACTCTTCTAAAGTGATACCCTATGAAAGACCAACCCTATTAAAGGTTACAATACAGACTGTTAAATGTGACCCGGTTAAGGGATTTCAATCACCTTATTAGAAGTAAGCCTTGTTAGAGGACTTTAGGCTATTCACTTAGAATGCCACTTGGTTAAAGGATTTACAAATGACTGTTAGGTCAACCTTAATCCATAAGATTTATCCTAGATTGATACAATTATTAGAGAGTAACAGTAAAGCTTTCATCTGATACAACTTACAACTTCTCTTGCAAATTATAGATCTTTGTTTAGTCCTTATTTCTGCTTGGCTTTCATACTTTATAGCTCTGATAGCTTGTTCACCCTTCAAGAATTCATCTCCTTAAGCCCTTTTGCTTAACATTCCATTGTAGATTCTCCTCTTAGGTCACTTGATGAAAAAAAAACCTTGACTCCTCTTCCTTAGGTTCTCGCACATGACAACTTTTTTTTTATGACTAGAAACTCCTATAAATATGAAATTAGGATACTTTCTTGCTCATTTTCATCATCCAAATTAGGGTTTGGATGGATTAGGTAGGATACAATGTATCTAACCCATATCTTGTATCTCTTCTAGAAACTTCTCCTAGAATCCATTTGAATTTGCCTCAAAAATTGTTTACATCGCGTTTTGTGCCACTAGCTCATCAACCTTATCTTCCTCTTGGTTCACAAGTTTCAAGAAAACAAACTTGTTGGCTTAGATTCAGTGAATCTTTGATCATTAACATAATGCAATAGCTTGATATTATCAACCTTCTGATGCTCAACACATACAACATTGCTCAACATTTATTATGAGCTCACTTGGCATCAACTAAAGTTTATTGATGCTCAACATCAACTAAACTTTGCTCGGCATCAACTATCTTGCTCGACATCTACTAGAATTTTCTTTCATTCGGATCCAACTAACTTTCTACTTAGCTTGCATTGTCTTTTTCTCGGCACCTACTATCCACTCAATCAAGCTTGGCAGACAAACTTGTTCTTCTAAACTTTCTAAGTGCAGCCAACATTTGTAACCTTAAGTAGATTATCAATAAATCATGTCATCATTGTCTTAACTGATCCTTGTACTTCATTACATAATCATAACTCAAGCTTTCCTCTAGGTTCTTTTGTTACATCTTATTGGTCAAATCCTCTTCATCAATCAACTAATCGGCAGTACTTGAAATGTAAAGCAGTTGTCTTACCAACAAATAACAAGTTTGACATCAATGAAAAATTAATAATTGAAACACATAGTCTTCTTCAACAATCTCCCTCTTTCAATAATCTCTTTCAATAATGATCTTTTCAATCAAATCTCAACAATCTCCCTCTTTGATATTGATGGCAAACCAAATGGATTAACTAAGTCAATCAAATGATGAACAACTTATTCAACCAAACTAACTAGGTTAAAACAATAAGACAATACCAAAAAGAAACTTGTATCAAAATTTCTCCCTCTATTAGCAACTTCCATCTTCTAATTAAGTTACAAAACTCTTTCTTATAACTCCCTCTGAGTTCCTTTTTGTATCTCCCTCTTACTAGATAGATTAGGATTTCTCCATCTTTCTTACATTCTTCTCTATCTCCCTCATCATACATGTGTCCTCTTCTAATCAGAAACATCAACAATTATCTGATCTCCCTCTAATATTAGTAGAACTCTTTAGCTCTTTGACAACAATCTCTTGATATCTCCCTCAAAATTTATAACAAATATCTCCCTCTGTGATTATACATTGCTTTGATCTATCTTTTCTAGCTCTTGATCAATATCTCCTTTCTTTGTTTTGGCTCTTGATCAGTAGAACATCTCCCTCTTTGACAACAATGCCAAAGACATATACCAAAAATTTTTCGTCTAAAAATATGTAGATATAAGATTTTGTAGTTTCTTTAGTTTCTCCCTTTGTTACCTTGCTTGTGACTATTTTGAAGTTTTAGTTCGATGATTACTTTAGGTAGCTCCTAAAATAAGATCCTCTGCATCAATTTGTAACATATGAATGTTAGCTTTCTTGATGTAGGGCACTCCTCTTGTTACTTAGATAGCCTTTGATAGGGGTATCACCCATAATTTATCTCTTAGATACTCATGAGCATCCTTAGGTAATGGTTTTGTGAAGATATCATCAATTTGCTCCTTTGTGTTGACATATTCCATCTTCACTTCTTTATCTTGAACTAACTCTCTCAAGTAATGATACTTGATTGCAATGTGCTTTGTCTTTGTGTGCATCACTGGATTCTTTGATATATTGATCACATTTGTATTATCACAATAAAGTATCACTGGTTTTGTGATATTTTCCTTCATTCTTTTGAGTAGTTGTTTGATCCATACAATGTTTGTGTAGTTTACAACAACAACAACATATTTAGTTTTTGCAGTAGATTGTGAAATACAACTTTGTTTCTTGCTAGTCCATGTAACTAGTCTCTTGCCTAAAAAAAATGCTCCTCCACTGGTGCTCTTTCTATCATCAATGTTTCTAGCCCAATTTGTATCAATGTAGGCTCTCAATTCAAAATTTTCATTCTTCTTGTAGTACAGACCAAACTCTTCTATTCCTTTCAGATATCTCATTATTATCTTCACAACCATTAAATGATTCTCCCTGGGATTAGTAGAGAATCTTGCAAATATCCTTACAAATAATGCAATTTCAAGTTTGCTATGTACGACATATTGTAATTTTCCAATCATAGACCTATATAATGTTTGATTCACCTCAGCAGAATCATCATTCTTTGACAACTTGTGTCATGTCACCATAGGTGTACTTACTGGTTTGAAATCCTATAATCCATAAGTTTTTAATATTTCCTTGACATACTTTGACTGAGTGATATATATACCATGCTTCATCTGATATACTTGCAAACCCACAAAAAAATTTGATTTCTCCAAACATAGACATTTAGACTTCTTGCTTCATCTAATTTGAAAAATCCTTACATAAAACATCTTGTCCTCCAAATATGATATCATCAACAAATATTTTAGACAACAAGATACCTTTTCCTTTCTCTATCTTTATGTATAGATTATTGTTGGAATCAGTCCTTTCAAATCCAATCTTCACAAGATAATTATGAAATCTCTCATATCATGCTCTAGGTGCTTGTTTCAAACCATATAGAGCTTCATGTAGTCTACATACCATGTTCTTATTTTTATCATCAACAAAACCTTCTGGCTATTCTATATAAACTTCTTCCTCTAGTATGCCATTTAGGAATGTAGATTTAACATCCATTTGGTAAACTTTGAAACCTTTATATGTAGCATAAGCAAGGAGAGTTCTTATTCCTTCCAATCTAGAAATAGGGGCAAATGTCTCTCCATAATAAATTCCTTCTTCTTGTGCATATCCCTTGCAAACTAATCTTTCTTTATTTCTTGTGACTTCACTATTCTCATCTAGTTTTTTTCTGAATACCCACTTGGCGCCACTCACATTTTTGTCTTCTAGTCTAGGAATTAGACTCCATGTTTTGTTCTTCTCTATTTGTTCAATCTCTTCTTCCATGGTTTTGTACTAGTCCACATCTTCTTATCCATCTTTCACTATTTTGGGTTCCTTCATGCTCAGTAAACATGATTCACTTCTCAATCTATTTCTTGTCATTGGTCTAGCATCTTTATCTCCAATGATTTGAGTAGTAGGATAATGTCTTTTGACATATTTAGACAATCTTGGTTCAACTCTTGTTTCTTTAATTTGTCTTTCAGTTTCAGAATCACTATGTATATCTCTATCAGGTATCTTACCATCTCTTTCATGTGTGCTAATCTCAAAATTAGAGTGTTCATCTTCTTAATTCTATAACTTGACATTTGAATGCAACTTAGTTCCTGAATGCAAATCAACATTCATAAGGTGTGACTCGGTAGTTAGTGAAACTTTCTGTTGATTTGTAACTTAATTTGCAACATCTTCTTCAGCAGGCACTCCTTCATAAAAGCATACAAATGATTTTTATTCTTTTGGCTTTTTCATAGGTTTAGCCTCATGTACTTCTATAAATACATCAAAATTCATATTTACACTTTCCACAATTTCGTTAGTGTTAGTATCAAACACTTATAAGATTTTCTTCTTGTGGAATATCCTAGGAATATACCTTCTTCACTTTTTGCATCAAGTTTTCCATTCCTAACATCTTTAAAAATGTAACACTTACTTCCAAATACCTTAAAATATTTTACATTGGGTGGATATCCATACCATAGTTCAAAAGGTGTTGAATGAGTATCTTTCTTGATTTGCACATTGTTCAAGGTATAGATAGCAGTACTTATAGCTTCTCTCTAGCATTTAAAAGTAACATTCTTCTCCATCATGAGTGTTCTAGCATAGTCCATTATAGACTTGTTTCTCCTTTCAACTATTCCATTTTGTATAGGGGTCCTAGGGGCAGATGTCTATCTTTTGATTCCTTCATCATTGCAGAACATCTCAAATTCATTTGATGTGAATTATCCTCCCCTGTCTGATCTTAAACATTTTAGATTCTTACCTATTTCTTTATCAACTCTTGCCAAGTACCAGTTAAACATTTGAAAGGCATCATATTTTTATTTAAAAAATATAACTATCATCATCCTAGAGTAATCATCAACAAATAACATTATGTACTTATCTCCCTTGTAGCTTTGCACTTAAATCAGTCCACACAAGTTAGTATGAACAATCTCTAGTATTTCTTTGGAGGTATAGGTTTTACTCTTAAAGCTTAACTTTGTCATTTTGCCTAGCTGACAGCACACCACATTATCAGGCTTCTTCAACTTAGGAAAATTCTAACTTTCTTCATGTTACTGATATTAACCAAGTTATCAAAATTAACATGACACAACCTCTTGTGCCAAAGCCATACATCATCAAATTTTACAACAAGACAAGTAGCATCCTCTATATCAAGATAGAATAGATTAATTCTAGTTTGATCACCTTTTCCAATCAATTTCCCATTTGTGTCATATATCTTAGTAGTCTTGTTTCCAAATTCAACCTTGCATCCCAAATTGTTCAATTGTGACACACTCAACAAGTTATAGTTTAGTCCTTCAACATAGTAAGTATTGTCACAGGAAATCTTATCTACGAGTTTGATAGAACCTTTTCCTTTTATCAAACATGGTGCATCATTACCAAATCTTATACCATTTCCATCATAACAATTTAAGATAATGAACTTACTTTTGTCTCCAGTCATGTGATGTGAGCATCCACTGTCAATGATCCATTTATCAATTTTTGCTCACACAAGTCACAAGTGTAGTTGCCTCATCTTCATTAGATTCGTTATTCATTGTAACATACACCACTTCATCATCATGTTTATCAGAGTCATCCCTTGTTTCCTCTTTAGCTATGTAGCATGACCTTTTGCCTTTATCTTTGTAATCTTTGTTGTCATCTTCTCTTCCAATCTTGTACTTGTCACCACCTCTGTAGTTCTTCTTATGTGTACATCCAACAACAATATGACTAACCTCATTTCAATTGAAATAAATGATGGGTAACTTACCTTTGAACTTGACTTTTTCTCTATGGAATCTCTTTGCCATTAGTGCTTCCAATTGTTCAACATCTTCCTCATTTGTATCATTGTCACTAGACACATATTTTATCTTTATCTTCCTCTTCTTCTGCTTCACCTCATTAGAGTCCTTCAATAACAACTTAGCTTTGAAAGCAAGTTCAAGACTCTCAAGTTTTTAATTATCAAAGTTAGATAGCTCAAAAGTAGTGAGTCTCCCTACTAGACCTTCAAGGGTTAGATCATTTCCTATAATATATTTCAGTTCTTGAACTGAAGAAAATCTAACAACATTAGATACTAACCAAGTTATCAAAATTAACATGACACAACCCTTGTGCCAAAGACATTCATCATCAAATTTTACAACAAGACAAGTAGCATCCTCTATATCAAGATAGAATAGATTAATTCTAGTTTGATCACCTTTTCCAATCAATTTCCCATTTGTGTCATATATCTTAGTAGTCTTTTTTCCAAATTCAACCTTGCATCCCAAATTATTCAATTGTGACACACTCAACAAGTTATAGTTTAGTCCTTCAACATAGTAAGTATTGTCACAGGAAATCTTATCTAGGAGTTTGATAGAACCTTTTCCTTTTATCAAACGTGGTGCATCATTACCAAATCTTATACCATTTCCATCATAACAATTTAAGGTAATGAACTTACTTTTGTCTCCAGTCATGTGATGTGAGCATCCACTATCAATAATCCATTTATCATTTTTGCTCACACAAGTCACAAGTGCAATTGCCTCATCTTCATCAGATTCATTATTCATTGTAACATACACCACTTCATCATTATGTTTATCAGAGTCATCCCTTGTTTCCTCTTTAGCTATGTAGCATGACCTTTTGCCTTTATCTTTGTAATCTTTGTTGTCATCTTCTCTTCCAATCTTGTACTTGTCACCACCTCTATAGTTCTTCTTATGTGTACATCTTGCAGCAATATGACTAACCTCATTTCAATTGAAATAAATGATGGGTAACTTACCTTTGAACTTGCCTTTTTCTCTATGGAATCTCTTTGCCATTAGTGCTTCCAATTGTTCAACATCTTCCTCATTTGTATCACTGTCACTAGACACATATTTTGTTAGAGTAAATAATTAATATTTAATTATTTATTCTATTACTTAAGCTTACTTAGGTCATGCATTTATTTAATACTTTTGTATTTAATGCATGTAGTGGTTAGTTGTTGACAACACGGGAGTTTGTTCCCTTCTAGTTGTCACACTTATCTTCTACCACCTTCCAGCTTGTTCTACAAGCTTCCATGAGCTCTTTATATTCGGGCTCTCTCTCATTGTATTTGAACAACAACATCACATCATTTCTTATTGTAAATACATTTCTTCTTGTGTTTGCATTATGATGGCTCTCATGTCTATTTAGGGTTTTTTGCCCGTGCTCCATGCTCTTCCCTTCTATGGCTTCTCTTTGATAGGTTTCGCATGCAGGTGATCTTGGCGTCTTCGGAGTTGGCTTTCCTCAACTCCAACATGGTATCAGAGCCTTCCTGCTGCAGCTTCGTTGAAGAAATTTTGAAGCCATGATTTGGAGTCACAAACCCTAGTTTGTTTGTGCAATTTTTTTTCAAATCAGGGGATCAAAAATTTTTCGGAGCACTTTGGGACCAAACGGACATCACCAATGGATCCGGAAGGCCGTTTGCAGTCAGGATTCATATAAAACTTGTCATTTTTGGAGACAGGGCAATTTTGGCGATTTTTTGAGGCCTCTAGGGTTGCTGCCGTACAGATCGTACGGACGCACGGCTTGAGAAAAACAAAAAAAAAAAACTTTTTGGGGCGCACCGCCGCGCCACCTGCACGCAGCCCGTAGCGGCCGCAGCAGGCAGCGCCGCCCGCGCTCCGTCGTGGCCCGACCTCCTCCCGGCCGTCGCCTGACTGTGGATCTCCACCGGCGGCGCATCCTAGTCCGCCGCCCCTGCGGCCACCTCCTCCTGGTTCCGTCGCCTTCGCTCTGCCCAGTCCTCCGCTCGATAGCTGTGCAGCACCGTCAGCCGAATCAGCCACTGCGGGGGTGACACGTGGCCTGGGCGCCACGTGGCACCTTGCCACGTGGACCCGCCACGTCACCCCTGCCACGTCAGTTTTGCCACGTGGCGTGCCACGTGGCACTCTTTTTTGCAGCGATGGGTGACGGGCCGTCAAATTTTTTCCCGTCAAATGCTGACGTCAGCGCTGCATCAGCCCTTGCATGCACCTCGCCTGATTCACTTTTGGACCTACTTGTGGTTTTTTGGCCATAACTTTTGCATACGGAGATATTTTTCCGATCCGAAAGAAGCACCAAAAAGCTGGTTCCGAGACGAAGATTTTGGTGTAGGTATTTTTAGGTTTTGATGCTTTTTTATTGCTTGTTTTTTCTGTTGAAGTCCGAAGTCCTATTTTTGACTCCGGCAATCATATCTTTTGCGTCCCATGTCTGTTTTTGGAAAACTTTATATTTTTGGAAAGCTGGTTTTCTCATATTTTCAGAAATGTAGTTATTTTTCTTTGTTTTTTGGCCTCTGCTCTTTCTATCATAGTTTTGGCGTTTTAGCTATATGGTGGATATTTTGACTGTTTTAGGCCCGAGGATCGTTTTCCTGGCATGGTTTGCTTTCTTTTCGGCTGTACTTTCTTTTGGTTCAGCTATTTTTCAGTTATGATCATTATAGCTATCTTTTTGAAGCACCTTTTTGTTTCGCACTGAGATAAAGTGTCACTTTTGCATTCTGGGAGTCATGAACGTTGTTTTGAGTCAGTTGTACTTGCACTATTTCATAAAGCACCATGGGGGGGATTATTTGTTTGCTGTTTTAGGCATTCTCCCTTTGTCAAGTGAGTGTCCCTTCCACGACATTAGCCCCATGCAGAGTCAGTTAGACCGTGTCTTTATCGGTGTCTGTATCTCTTTTCCTCTTTCCTCGTTCTTGGTTCGTTTGCAGGAGATTTTGGCTCACCTTCTCAGTTGCCTGTCATCACACCTCGTCTACATTAAGGGGGGGTTATGTTGTGTTCTAATGCATCCATGATTCGATGGTTCGATAGTGTGAACTATGTATTCAGTGGTTGATCCTATGTACAAGGCGATTGCAGTGGTTGGCTACCTATGCATTTCGGTGAGATGGATCATCTACCATATAGACATGCTCAGTTCGTGCCTTCTTCTTCCATGGAGGTTTCTTCAGATCAGCAGTTTGGCAGATTTGCAACTTCTTCATGCTTCAGTGATGCTGCTTCTTCATGATCACTCTTTGTTCCTGATTTAGGGGACAATTTCCCTAGTTGGAGACTTCTTCAGCTCTTCACTGGGTTCTTACCTCTTTTTAGGGGAGGGTTTTTCCCATGTGGTTTTCTCTCTTTCCCTGCTTACAGAGGTTGCATTTTCTTGCATTGTACTTGGGTACCTAAAATGGCCTCGTTGCCGGGACCCATTATGCATTTCATCCTTGTTTTGTGAGCTTAAGGCATTTCCCTAAGTTGCACTTAAGGGGGGGTGTTAGAGTAAATAATTAATATTTAATTATTTATTCTATTACTTAAGCTTACTTAGGTCATGCATTTATTTAATACTTTTGTATTTAATGCATGTAGTGGTTAGTTGTTGACAACACGGGAGTTTGTTCCCTTCTAGTTGTCACACTTATCTTCTACCACCTTCCAGCTTGTTCTACAAGCTTCCATGAGCTCTTTATATTCGGGCTCTCTCTCATTGTATTTGAACAACAACATCACATCATTTCTTATTGTAAATACATTTCTTCTTGTGTTTGCATTATGATGGCTCTCATGTCCGTTTAGGGTTTTTTGCCCATGCTCTATGCTCTTCCCTTCTATGGCTTCTCTTTGATAGGTTTCGCATGCAGGTGATCTTGGCGTCTTCGAAGTTGGCTTTCCTCAACTCCAACATATTTTATCTTTATCTTCCTCTTCTTCTGCTTCACCTCATTAGAGTCCTTCAATAACAACTTAGATTTGAAAGAAAATTCAAGACTCAAGTTTTTAATTATCAAAGTTAGATAGCTCAAAATTAGTGAGTCTCCCTACCAGACCTTCAAGGGTTAGATCATTTCCTAGAATATATTTTAGTTCTTGAATTGAAGGAAATCTAACAACATAAATAGGCAGTAGTTTTCTCAAGACTTTTCTTAACACAATATCATCATCTATATGACCAGTAGCTCCTCTTATTGCACTAAAAAATTCTTTTATTCTAACAACATATTGAGCAATATTTTCACCTTCTTCCACTCTCATATCATCATACTTACCTCTGAGACTCTCAGATTTGGCTCTTTAAATATTTTTGTCTCCTCCATAGATGGTGGCTAGGGAATCTCACATTTTATTTGCAATATCAAGACCTTTGATATCATCAAATTTGGAATAGCTTAGGGTAGAGGCAATCTCCACCTCGTTTGATTGTGTTCTTTCTTCTTCTTCATATCTTCAATAGTTAGAACTCCAACTGGATCAACATGTTCCACTAAAATGGTAGATTCTGCATGATCTCCAAGTATAGATTCATTAAAATTTTCCATGTAGGAAAGTTATCTCTATTGAGCTTGGGTACTTCTCTTTTAGACATCTCAATCTTTGTGCTTCTAGTACCTTCAAACTAGTCTTCTTAAGTAGATGGCTCTAATACCAATGTGCTATAAGGGATGTGTATTGTTAAAAATGTCATGCAATGAGTGAAATGTGTGTGTAGTACCAAGTTGCAAAATCTTTCATCCCTCAGGTGCACCCACCTTGGTTTTGTAGATCCAAAATAGTAGAAAATCTTTTATGATTTTGTTGAAGTTGGGTCCAAATCTAAAGAACAAATAACTATTTATGGGAAATAGCTAATCATTAGGTTATTGTGATCTTTATTATCTTAGTGTTAAGTATTTTGTTTCTTAATAGTGTAAAAATACCAAAAGACCCTTTGGATGATAAAATCATTTTTTTCCTTCTATGCTAGGTCTTTATTCATCCCAACGCTTGAATCCAAAGAGAACAAGGACATGGTGTTAAAAAGGGGTTCATGGGTTCTATGGAGACGATGTCCTCTACGGTGCCACAAAAATGAACTTCCCTATTGCATAATTATAAATCACTTACATTACAAACAAAGGGAGTTGGTGCATATATGTTGCCCTATAACCATTGGCTAAGGGGACAACTAGATATGAAAGTACAACCCAAGCTTGAATATCTGTGGAGATAGATCTCTCCCAATGATATACCACCCCTTTGAAATTAGAGCAGGTTCATATATGTTGCCGCATAACCATTGGCTTAGGAGACAATCAACTATGCAAGTACAACCTAAGCTCAGATCTCTATGGAGATGGATCTCTCCACATGAGGTAGATATCACCCCTTTGAAGAAGTGAATTAGATTTCTATTGATTCCTCCTAGTCTACTCATGGTTGAATTGAGGTTAAGAAGAAGAAATACCTAATTGGAAAACACCAATTGTTGCTAAGGTCTGTTATGAAAAATGGTAATGGTGGACTAATGAGGTTAAGAGGGATTTTTTTTTAAAAATTGACAAATACCAAATGTTGCTTAGTTTTTTTGTGAAAAAGGGTAACAGTTGATTTAGGCTAAGAGAGAAAAATCTCCAATTGAAAAACAACAAAAGTTAATAGTTGACTTAGGCTAAGAGAGAAAAATCTCCAATTGAAAAACAACAAAAGTTGGTTAGGTCTTTTGTGAAAAAGGGCATTAGTGGATTGAGGTTAAGAGGAATAATTCTTCAATTGACAAAAACCAAATGTTGCTTAGGTCTTTTGTGAAAAAGGATAATAGTGGATAGATAGGATACATATAGGCATATAAATCATCTAGAATTAGAAAAATAGTATTTTTTCTAAAACACAATTTTTTTTATAGTGCTATGTTTCTTGGGTTACACTATCTTGGAGGAAATATTTCCTCAAAAGGTGTCAAACCCGTAAATTGTATCAAGTAGTTTCAATAGAAATTGCTCAAAAGTTTCGATCAAACCTTTAACACTTTCGATCAAAAGTACTCATTTAAATTGCTTTCAAACTAAAGTTCTCTTTTTTTTAATATAAAAAATGAAATAAATTTTGAGGGTAACTTTTTTTGGATCATAAGTACGAAAGTTTAGGATTTTATAACCTCATATGAAATTTCTCTCATCATTTTCACTTAGAGGGTAGGGTTTTGGAAGTTTTGGAAGTGGTAACTTTTGCCTTTTAGACATTGCTTTCCTTCTAAAAGTATTTTATATGTATACACTTCTATGTTTTAAAGTATATATTTTTGTTTTTTTATATTTAATATTTTTAGTTATACACACATGTATATATGTGCATATACATATATACATGTGTATATACATATACATATATATATATGTATGTATGTATGTATGTGTATATACATATACACACATATATGTGTGTGTGTATAAACCTATATGTCTATATAGGTATATATGTATATGTATCAATATACATGTCTATGTATATGCATCTGCATACATGTATATGAATATATGTTTTATGTATATCATGTCTTTCATGTCAATATATGTATGTAGATCATGATTCATACACACATGTATATGAATAGATATGACCCATATACATGTTATGTGCGTGTGTGACACACATAGAGATTTATATGCATACATATACATACATAGAATTTTTAATTTATTTAACTTATTTTGTTTATTTACATTTAAGTTTAGTGATTGATTCTTGTAAGAATTTGGCATAGCTCTGATACCATGTAAGAATTTTCCTAAGACAATAATTCAACACCAAGATCAAAAAGCTCAATAGATAGCACAAGAGAGACAAATAGTGATCAAATGAGAATCTCAATAATGATCAAAATGATAGTGGATATTCTTCCTTTCTTCTTGCTTTTATCTTTCTTTCCTTGCATTATGGGAAACATTAAGGTTCCAAAATTAATACCACATAATTATGCCACATGTTTAGTTAAAAAATGGTGAGAATTAATGAATGAAAAAGTTTCTCAATATGTAGATGGATCTCTTCCTCCCCCCTTAAGTGCAACTTAGTGGAATGCACTTAAGCTCACAAAGCTAAATGTAAGATGCAATGTGGGTCCCGACTACTAGGTCATGTTAGGTACCCATGTACAAATGTAATGCTCTACATATAATGTGATGCAATGCAATCTCTTTGAAAATAAAGGAGGGAAAACCTCATGGGAAAAGCCTTCTCCAAAAAGAGAGATGAAGAAATTAAAGATGCATGCAAGGATGGAGTAATCAAGACCTCCCTAGTATGACATGCATCATGCATATACAAGCATATATCCCCCATAAGAAAAAATAGATGATGGTATCCCCCATATTGAATAATCTCCTACAAGGATGTCATGAAGACAAAAAAGTATCAAATGCCTACAAATGACATTTCTCCCTTTAGGAAGGAGATACACCAAGTATAGGTGCAAGTATACTGCCCATTGTGGATAGGAAGATGGATGAGGAATCCATATGTAGTATGATATGGTTGCTGCCTCTAAAGTTTGCTCATATGTTGACAAGTCCTTGATGAATGTAGATGCCACAAGCCAATCTAGTGGATCCCTAAAAGAAGGTGGAAAACAAGGTAACATTTCCATGTATAAAAGTGAATCAAAGTCCAAAGAAAAGGAGTCATCCTCATAGGAAGATATGGGAAGAGAAGAAATGTAGCCTCCCATCAATGATGACTGCACACCCATGAAAGAAGCTCCTTGATTTTTGAGGAAGTTGCACCATGAAAACTGAATGATGTTCCTCCTTGTAGGAAGAAGTGGTGCCATAGGTGTAGTAGGGAATTCTCCCCAACTAGTAGGAATAATTCTCAAAAGATATGATGTTTGAGGAGAATGGAATACAATCTCCAAAGACTGATATGTCTCTTTTGAAGTAAAAGAGTCCTCCTCCAACTGCTAAAAAGAAGTGTCCACAATCATGTCAATCACAAAAGAAAGATCAAGTGGTTGAGGGTCAGAGTGTTCCCTCATAACAAGTGAAGAAGAATTCTCATCAACAAAGAGAAGATGGATGTCATTAATAATGTCTCCCGCATTTTCAATGTAAGACTCCACAAACAACACTTTAATGTCTAGAAGGAAGTCATCCCATGAAGCTGAAATAGGAAGACATGGTGTTTCTTGCTGCATTATTAGGAGCATTTGTGGCTGGAATTGGATCAATAGAAGCAATAGGAGAATTAGGAGGTATGATCTCAACTGGAGTTGTAGGTACCACAACTAGAGTGACTGGAGGTAGGATGTCCTCTAGTAATGGAGGGACTCGTGGATCTCCATATGCTTCCCAAAGACACATCCAAATGTTATGAGAACTACTTACCTTACTAAGGGGAGAAAAATATTCCTTATTATAAATAAAGTGAAGAAGAAGAGACAGATGTCCCCAATTAGTATTAGGTGGAAATATCTTAGAATATAGATAAGGAAACACTTCCTTATATTCTCTTAGATGATCAATCATCAAAGCACTCCATTTTTGATAGTTCCTTTTTGTCAATTTGAATCTTAAACCAAAGTGAGACTTTTGACATGACTCCATGAGATCAAATAATGTATGCACCCCCAAAATGCAAAAAAATCAAAGAAACCCCCCCAATGCATGATTTGGAACTTTATATTTAGTGTGATTAAAATGACCACTTCCCAATTTAGGGTGTAAGTGGACTTCTAATTTTGATGGTTACAACAAAACATATGAAGCTGTATCAAACTCAATAATACAACACATAATATTTCTCAAGGATCTAATTAGAAGTGCCAAAATAGGCCAAAAAATACCAAATTATGAAAGTACTATGTTACTCAAAATTATTCCAAACTGATACTAGATCTAGAAAGTAGAAAAAAAATTATGCACTTTCAAAAAAATAGCACCTGAATATGTGTCTAGATGAGCCTGAACTAAGCCTTTAAAGTTGCAAAAATTGGGATTTGTGATTTGCAAAAAAATTCAAGAAAAAAGATCTCAAACATCCTACACCAATGTGTAGTTCACACAATTCTACCCCAAAACAAAAAAAATAACTCGAAAAAAGGAGTTTGTATGAGGGAGATATCACTGTTTGAAAATCACCTCTTTAATTATTTTTCTTGAATCACTACCGTTGCACCTCCAAAAATCAAATGACTCTAGATTTCACCTTAGGTGTCCGACTTTGATGAAATGAAAGTTGATTTGTAGTTTTTTTGACCTTATGAATCTAATGTCAACATTTGATTTGCACCACCAAGCTCCAATCTTGACCTGCAAAAAAAATCTCTCCAATGGCTATGCAACGAAGCTCCTGTGGCTCTGATACCATGTACAAATTTGGTATATCTTTGATCCCATGTAAGAATTTGGTATAGCTCTGATACCATGTAAAAAATTTCCTAAGGTAATAATTTGACACCAAGACTAAGAAGCTTAATAGATAGCACAAGAGAGACAAATAGTGATCCAATGAGAATCTCAATAATGATTAAAATGATAATGGATATCTAATAATTGGATATGATATGAATACACCCTAGAAGTGCCTATATATAAAGGCATCTAGAATGACTAGGAGTCAACAAAGAGATAAACATCACAACTAAGCACATATCCACCAAGAGTGGTTAATCCTCCATTGAGTACAAGAGTTTGTGTGATGCTAAGAGGATAAGTTTACATAGGAGTATCTCATAAAGAGATGTTGTAGACACCATGTGCTCAAATAAGTTGCTAACTCCTATGTTGTCAACAAGACAAATCATATGTCTATGCATATTCCTAAGTGTCTACATGACAACTAATATAAAAATGCATTATCCTAAGTAAACTTAAGTAAAGTGTAATAATAATTAATTATTTACACTAACAATTCTAGTTCAAGAATGTAGTTGCACTTTAATTATTTTTAAATTTTAGAAAAATAATATAGAAATCACTTGACATTAATTTTAAATTTTTTTTTAGGTACATAGATATTATTATCCACATCATGATAAATTGACCATTTCCCCCTTGTTCATGAACTAATCAAGAGATCTAGATATTGAGAGATTTGATAAACAATGCTAGTAGCTCTAGTGTTTAGAAGAATAGTTGTCAGTCCATTCTTGATAGCCTGATTAGTAACAGGGATGAAATTTACGGTGTAACCACTAATGAGATTATTCTTGTTAGGAAGAGGTGAGAGGCTTCTTCTAAAATTTTTCTCAATGAGGTACATGATTTAGTGCCCAAAGATACCTTGAAATGAGAATATTTTCCTTTTTATGTTAATCATAAGTATATGAAGGGAGCATTACTAGATATGAGGATCTTGCTATGTTAATGTTGATATACCCATGCTTTCTTGATGCTAATGATCATTATCCAAATAATGACTAGATTTCACTTTATTTTGCTAACTTTTTTGTTGAGGTTTGTTTAGGGAGGGTCGTGAATTACATTGATTTGCCACCATATTTGAAACATAGACATTATAGGTTTGTTGACATAGACGCTTATTATTGACTTGATCATTAATTATTAGTACATAAGGCCATTGTTGGTTAGAGAACACTATTGAAGGTAAATTTTATGACCCACCAAAAAATAGAACAAAAATAAGAGGTATCTTATCCTCTCTTTAATAAGGTCTTGTGTATGCTAAGGTTGTGAGAAGATCATATGATGACTCCAAGATTTCTTCTATGTTAGGGCTTGGTTGTAGATAAGCTTGGTGGTTGATGTGATTTTATAATGATCACAAGGGGCCTTATGTATATTTTCTCAGGTTCATTTTAAGTCAAGTTGGACGTGGGAGCTATCAAAAGGTTTGCAATGAAGTACTTTTTAAAAGGATTTTCACATAATATGAAAAAATGAAAGGGGGATGGGTTTTGAAAATTCTATTCTAATCCTATGGGTAATGACAACAATAGAGAGTACTTTGGTGTACAAAATTTGTAATTACCAAGATCTATTTTGCCAAGTTATGCTACAACTACATGTGAATTGCATTGCTAAATGGTTTTGTAAAATATTTTTGTACCACCACAAACACAACCATAAGGAAAAGTATGTGAATGATAGAAGTTAAGCATATGCATGAAAGGAGTTTAGGCTAACTTTGCACAATGACTTACAATCCACTAAAATGTCAAAAGTATGAACCAATCAAACTCATCAAAATACCATCATAATTTCCATTGCAATCACAACATTTTTTCTACCAACCTCAAACTCTAACATTTTTTCTACCAATCACAACATTTTTTTTACCAACCCCAACCTCAACATTTTTTCTACACATCAAGTATTCACTAAAAATCAATGAATTTTTTTTTTCTTAGTAGCTCAAGGAAACAATCTCAAAATCCTATCTTTTACAAATGAGAAGTGATGCATCTATATAGATCCTCGAATAAAATAAGTGGCCTAAATGAAAATAATAACTGATGGACCAAATCATGCCACTATGCATGCTTACTTAGGAAGAGAGAAGGGTGAAATAAATGACCACCACATACACCCACTATGTAGTAAATACATCTATCCTCGACTCTTTTGCCTGAAAGTATGGAATCGATCCAACACTATCTCTAACTCTTTTGCATTAATGTTTGGTGTTGATTCTTCTTTGAACTACAGAACTATCACTACACTTTCAACTTTTCCTAAATTTTCCTTTTGATTTGGTAACAAGTTCCAAGTGGCATGCATGGTATTCAAGAAAATGGAGAATTTTTCAAAATCATCTCTCTCAACAGAATTCAACTCAAATAATTCCTCCAACTTGCTTCTAAAATCATCCATTGTTATTCCATTTTCTATCAATATTTCTAACAAAAAGGATGCAACTGTGTTAAAAACCCATTGTCAGATGTTGTTGACTACTGTTCTACACTGAGAAAAATCATTGGCGAAGATTTTAAATGTTTTCTTGGCTGTGATCATTGCATTATACCACCAAAGGAAGTCATATGCATCCCATTCATTAACAAATCCACTATTGTCAATTCTTGTTTGTGAGTCTCCATCAGATTTTGTGTATCTAATATCACCTCATCTTGATTAATGTGCTTGTCCTCCCATGACTCATCCATGCATTAGATCTTGAAGAGTATAGATAACACTCTAGTGTGAACTAGCACCAATTATTCTATGCATTTGAATGCTTCCTTTTGTATTATTTTCACCCAAACGTATGCACTTGTCACAAAATCTTGCAACCTTGCCTAAAGTTTTTACCTAAAGGCAACGTTGTGAAACATGGAAACAATCTCCAAGCTATAGACTTGAACTGTGAGATTGAGTCTCTAGAGAAGGCTGACTTCCTTACTATCAAGGTGCACCTAACTACTCTTTGAGAGTAAAAGGGAGAAGGAATGCATGAAAGAAAACTACCTAATCTAATCTAAAGAGGATTATACACCAAAATAGTATGTTCAATCTTATTTCTATCTAAGAATGCACAATTCATCAATATAACCTCAAAATATATGGATTCAATCCTTTCTTAACTCAATAACTACATATAGATCAGAAACCACAAGAATGCTATAAGGAATATACTTCACTCTATATCACTCAAAGGGCCAAGTAGGATACAATCATACAATTGAAGAATAAAGACAACACATTAAAACAAAGCAAGAAGGTATTGCATAATATATCAATGGAAGAAAGAGATACAACAAAGAATTATATTAATTTAGAGGTGAGGGAAATTATAGTAGTAGATTATAGAAAATTGCTGCTATAGAATTAGAAAAAGAACAACCCTTGGAAAGGATACAAAACTCACTTTTATAGTTCAAGCACAACTGAGAAACTTCCACTATAAGCCAAGAAAATAAACCACTACCATCAAGTTATAGAAGATAGACATCAATGTAGATAACAAAAAGATTTGATCAGTGTAGGTCCATATGCAAAAATCTGATCCCTATGTGCATATTCAACTTTAGAAGGGACAAAAATGATGGCCATAACTAAAAGATTGGGTAGATGGATAACCCAAAGTAGTAAGAAGATATAAAATTCATTCACTAGGCATGGGGAATGCAAAATAGCAGTTTCAGATGATCAAAAGATCGATCTATTCATTAAAGAGCTTTTGGTTATGTATTTTTGATTATTGCCAAATCATATATGTGAGAAAATCAAACAAAATCAATCATCCATCCTGCCACATAGCCCAATGATATTAAAACATTATGCCACCTCATCCCAATATTCAAACTTACATTGACATGTGTCTTTGCCCTAGTGGCAGCTTTGCCACCTTTATCTTCATTAGCCATTTTAACCTTGTGAAGTCACAACACCATCAAACTAACTATTATCACTACTTCACAACCTTTCATCACTTTATTTCCTTAACTGTCGTGACCCTGCAATTTCATGAAAATGACTCGTCACACCATCATCACGGTTATAGATTTGAAATTTATCTTACCTATGACACTATGAAGCTAGAGCCCTTTACTTTATCACACCACCACAACTTAATATCCTACTAGCATTAAATGTCTAAGACCGTACAAAACTATGAGCCAAACTGCCACCGCTAATCACCACCTTAACATGGGATTATCTTAAACTCATTGCAACCATTTGAACAAGATCTTTTATAGTATCGAAGATTTGACCATGATTAACACTAACCTCTCTGTGATCATGTGAATGAGGAAAGCTCACAACATCACAACTTAAACCTTGAGTCAAGATCATAACCCTACGACTATGCACACAATAGGCCTTCACCACCTCACAACCTTAATCATGGTCAACCCTTCACTCAGTGTGACCTTGTGATGAAGCCAACATTAAAATGAAATAGCTCAATCACAACTTATCATTAAATTAAATGCCTTAACCCTATGAACAAGAAATAAAGGGAATCATTGCATTGCTACCTTTATCATGGTTAAGCCTAACCACCCACGACCTTGTGGTCCACATGAATTATGACTGCCATGGCTTGATCGCAAAGTTGGAACATAAAACCATATGAAAACATAAAATGCTATGAATATGTGTTCATTGTAGATTTAGCTATTTCACAACTTCATGACTTCCTTGATGGTTAAGTGCTAACAACCCATGGCTAGGTAATGAAAGGTAGTTACATGGTCATGACTTGAAACATTCACTAGGACATATCATGAAAGGCTTAAAACTTAGGGATATAAGGATAAGCTAAGATTTTTAATGTATCCCTATAACATTAGAATATTAGAATTTTTGAAAATATGACCGTTGGACATGTTGATCACCTAAAAATTCAATTTTTGGCGGGAGGTCAAGTATGGCTAACAACACCTTGAGAAATTCACTTGATACTATCAATATCATCCATTTCTTTAGATGGAACAATGGTTGGAGGAACAAAAAGATGAACCTTCTTCTCTCACTGGATGAGTCATGCTGTTTATGAATTCAAACAAGGTCTTGATTTCCTTCTTTTTCTTCTAATACTTTTCTTCTAGCTTCTTCACCTTATTCTTCACAACCTATATAGAATCATCAAAGTCCTCCATGACTATTCATGAGAGGCATGACCTAGATTAACCTTTCTAATATGATATTAACATAAATTCACACAATGATGCACTTGATTGTTGAATCAATGAGCATTTTATGAAGCATAATCTGTGGTCCCATCAGGTTTGCTAAAAAAGAAAACTATTGATAATTAGAATTGGTATCCCAAGCCAAAGTTTTCTTTAGTGGGGTGTAATAGATGTATGGGAAGAAAAAATGGTGTTTGGGATTGGATTGCATACTAGTGCAATCTTCAAGATTTTATAAGCCGAGTCTTTGAGCATAGGGTGGAGAAAAGATTGGAAAAAGATGAAGATGCAAAGGATGACTCGATTTGAAGACACTCGAAGACTTTGAAGCATATGTTATTTTAGAGTAGAAACCACAAGGCTTATGTAGACCAACCATTAGTGTATCTATATGTTCATAAATGGCTGCTATAAAAATATAAAATAGAGTGTGCAATGAATATTTCATGAATAGAGAAGCAATACAAGCATAATCTATTTAAAGAAGGCATCCCAAAATCCAAACAAAAGTTTTGGAGTTAAATAAGCTATAAAAAGTGAGACACATCATAAAATAAACTAAAGGGTCTTAGATACAATCAATATTATTCATAATTCTTCTAGAAGTAGTTATAACTTAAAAATCAATAGTCACCTTTAAAATTATATAGATATGAGAATGGTTACATTACCTTGACTTTCTATGACATAGGGATGGTTGGAGAATTAGGGCTAAAGGCACACCTAATTGTCCAAACACCTTGTCAAGTAAATATAATAGAAGAAAATAACAAAGGAAAACACTAAGGAGAGAGAGAAACATCAACTTTCATTATTGATTCATCATATTATCTGCAAACATGCCCAACTATGAGGCCTTCTAGGTTGTGTCCAACAAAAGAAATAAAAATTTCAAATTCAAGGCCCATGATCTCTGCAAATTCTGATTCTAAACTTTCTCCTCTATGATCATTCACATTTCTTTCCGAACGCTCTAAGCACTGCCTAACCTAAGCCTAGACACCTCTATGTATACTTGCCAAAATGACTTACCAAAGATTCTAGATATTTACAATAGAGAAGGCTGACCTCATAGTGGTCTACATGCATCCCAATGGAAAATCCTTACATTAAATTCACATCACAAATTAAATAAACAAGTTAGCTCATACTAGGAACCAATCATAGACAAACTTGGTCAAAGAAGGAATTGAGCATTAGCAAATCAATGAGCTCACTCAATACTTGAAGGAACTTGACAACCACAAGAACTCGGCCAAAGAAGAAACTCAGCCACCATAGGGAACTCAATCATTATTGCACTCGACAATCACTCCACTCAATTAATTTTAGAACTTGACAACAACTATAACTCAAAAATAACTAATTGAATGCAAAAAGATCAAAAGGATAGCAAAGAAACTCAAAATGTTCTTGCATTAGACAACCAAGATTGAAAGAAATGATTCTCTCAAATCATTGAGATGCCACAACCTAAGCTGAACCTAACTCAAATTGAGAAATCCATGTAGCATCTTCCACTAGTCTATTCTTCCACTTCATCACATATTTATAGTAATCTTTTCCTTGTATACTCTTTCCTACTCTCTGATCCAATATCTGTTCAATATCTTTCATCTTCTTAGGATAATCATCTGGTACACAAACTTCATGATCTAACTCATGATACTTATACAAATCAACAACATTGAATATAGGAGATATATCCATGTCATCAAGTAGCTCAACTTCATAAGAATTACCACTATCAAACTTCCTCAAGATCTTATAAGGGCCAAACTTCTTCATTTGCAACTTACTATATGTTCCAACAAGAAATCTACATTTCTTCAAATGAACCATTAGCTCATCTCCAACTTTGAAAATATGATGTCTCTTATACTTTTCTACATTCTCTTTATACTTTTGATTACTTGGTTCCAACCTCTGATTCATTTCCTTATGCAAAGAATTCGTAAAATTAGCAAATACTTCCCCTTCAACACTTCTCTTCTCTTCACCAACAACATCCCTCAAATCTAATATACCTCTAGACTACATTCTAGCAACAATCTGAAAAGGTGTTTTCCCAATACTCCCATGCACATAATTATTATATGAAAAATTGACTTATTCAAATACCATATCCCAATTACTCAACTTATCTCCAACTAAACATCTCAACAATTCACCCAAGCTTCAATTTACAACCTCTATTTGTCCATTTGTTTTTGGATGGAATGTAGAACTAAACCTCAACTCGGTATCCATGTTCTTCCACAAAGTCCTCTATATATAACAAACAAACTTGTTGTCTTTGTTAGAGATAATATTTCTTGGTAAGCCATGCAATCTAACAATCTCTTTGAAGAAAAACTCCTCAACATGCACTGCATTAAATGTCTTCTTACATGGTATGAAATGTGTCATCTTGGAAAATCTATCCACAACAACAAATATGACATCATACCCTCTTGTTGTCTTAGGTAACCCAAGAACAAAATCCATACTAATGTCAGTCCAAGGTTTCTCAAGAACATAAATAGGTGTATATAATTTAATATTTTGACTTACTCCTTTTGCAACTTGACAAATTCCACAACTCCTACAAACTTATAAATATCCTTATACACACATGGCCAATAATACTTGTCTTTAAGGAAACTCAATGTCTTATCAATACCAAAATGGCCATCCAATCCACTACAATGCCTTTCTTTAATCAAATTAATTCTAATAGAATTTCTTGGTATACACAACTGAATTCCTTTGAACAACATACCTTCTTGAATGAAATAATCAACATACTTACGTGGTTGATCTTATAGATTTAGTGCTCTCCACTCTTTGCATGCCTTAGAAAAACTAGGATCATTGTCATACAACTCCATCTCATCAAAACCAAGAGCTTCAACCTTCATCTTGGTCAATAAAGAACATCTTTGACTTAATGCATCTACAACAAGTTAGTGACTCCACTTTTATGCTTTATCACAAATGTGAAACTCTGCAAGTACTCGACCCACTTTACATGTTTCTGATTCAACTTATGTTGACTTTCCAAATACTGTAAAGCCTTATGATCAATATACAATACAAAATCTTTAAAAATAAAATAATGTCTACACTTCTTCATGGATTTAACAATAGCATAGAACTCTTTATCATACACAAAATACTTCCTTTTAGCATCATTCAACTTTTCACTTAAGAAAGAAATAGGTTTACCTTCTTGACTCAACACAACTTCTATTGCACTAGCACTTGCATCACATTCAACTTAAAATATCTTATTAAAAATAAGTAAAGCCAATACAGGTAACTCAACAACCTTTTGCTTCAAAGTCTCAAAACTCTTGTTAGCTCCTTGCATCCACTTGAAATCCTTTTTATCTCCTCTTATAGTCTCCATCATAGCATTAAAAACATAATTGAAATGTTAGAATTCTTTAGAATAACTTGGGGGGGGGGGGGGGGGGGTTGTGAATCAGTTATCCAAGGTCTAGATGTACAAATAATTTTTTTCAATGCTTAGTAAACCCATATCCATAAAACCTCATCATGCATGCATCCATTAGATCATACCATACTTAAACTTTGTAGATTACTATCCTAGGTCAAAACAACTTTGCAAAAATGTAAACATAAAACATAACAGATTTAATAACACATTTGACACAATGATTTTACATGAAAATCCAATTTGGAAAAAACCACTAGTAATATGCTACTAATTCTCACTCTTCTGAAGTGACACCTTATGAAAGGCCAACCTTGCTAAAGGTTACAATACACATTGTTAAATGTGCCCTGATTAAAGGATTTCAATCACCCTATTAAGAGTGAGCCTTATTAGAGGACTTTAGACCATTCCATTAAAATGTCACCTAATTAAAGGATTTACAAATAACTATTAGGTCAACCTTAATCCAAAGGATTTACCCTTAACTAATACAATGATTAAAAAGTAACAATAAGGCTTGATTTGATAACAAATTACAACTCACTTGTAGATTACATATCTCTATTTTGGTCCTCCATTTTGCTTGGCATTCACACACTTCAGCTCTGATACCTTGTTCACCCTTTAAGCATTCATACACTTAATCCTTCTCACTTTGCATGACAACTGTAGTCACTTCTGTTCGACCACTGAATGAAGAAAAACCATATACTCCTTATCTTCCTTAGGTTCTCACACATGACAAAATTTGCTTCTAACCAACTATCTATATAAATAGAGAATTTAGATCTTTTGCCAGTTAACCATAATCATCCATTTTAGGGTTAGGTAGAATTATATAGGATACACTGGATCTACCCACTTTTTTATTTGTTTCCTCTAGAAACTCCTTCTACAACCTTCCTTGAATTTACCTCAAAATAGTTTACCTTGAATTTTGTACCACCAACTCATCATAGTTATCTTCCATGCACTTCACATAATTCAAGAAAATAAAATAGTTAGCTCAAATTCATCCAATTTTTGATTTAACATGTTTATTGGTACTCAACATCAATATGCTATCACTTGGCATCTATACTATTCTATCACTTGGCCAACACTAGTTTACTTGGAGAACACTAAAGTTTACTAATGCTCGACACCAATTAAATGTCACTCGACATATATTAACAATCACTTGGCTTGAACTATTTTTCATCTTTTCTCATCATCTCTTTATTTTCACTCGAGTTCTATTAATTTTTTCTTGGCTTACACTGATTGCTTAGCAAGTCTTGGCAAACACTTTTCATACTTGATCTTCTTCTAGTCTTAACTTGAGTAATCTTTCATTTTAGACTTTAAGTAGATAAACAATACACTATAGTAAAAATGTCTTACTTGGTCTTAATTCTTCTTTTACATACCGAATAACTCAACCTTTCTCTAGGTGCTATTGTTATCTAATCTTTTCAAATCATCTTAATTAATCAACTAAATCATAGCATTTAGAAAAAATGTTATGTCTCCCTAGTAGGTAGCAAGCTTGACATCATTGACAAAATAATGGTTGTTTCATTACAGGTTCTTCACTTCAAAACAATCTCATATCAAAAATCTCCCTCTTTGTCATTAATGGAAAACCAATACCAACAATAATACCAAAAAGAAAATAAATCTTTGAAATTTCTCCCTCTATTAGTGTAGTATATGTCCTTCCTCTTGTAGGGTAATGTGAGCTTTGTCAAGTTTCTTTACTGCTTCTTCTCCCTTTGACTTATAGCTCCCTCTTGTAGAATATCACTCCCTCTTTCTGATATTTAGGTATATCCATCTCTTTCTTCTCGATTCTTATATCTACCTTTATACTTTCTCCCTCTTACTAGGTAGATGTATATTTCTTTTTCCTTAGGCTTATATATCCCTCTTTGACAACAATGCCAAAGAATTGTCATCTTTGTATGAAGATATAATCAATTCTAGATAATCCCTCTATTACCTTACATGTGACTATAGATCTTCTAATTTATTTCCTTCATTACTTTAGGTAGCTCGTAAAGTAATATCCACTGCACCAAGTTGTAAGATACAACATTTAGCTCAGTTAATGCAGGGCATTACTTATGCTTCTTAAGTAGCTTTGGATAGGGGTATTACCCCTAGTTTACCTCTTAAATACTCATGAGCATCCTTAGGTAAAGCTTTTGTGAATATATCAACTATTTGTTCTTTTGTATTCACATATTCCATCCTCACTTCTTTATCTTGAGCTAACTCTCTCAAGTAATGACACTTGATTGTAATTGCTTAGTCTTTGTGTGCATCACAAGGTTCTTTGATATATTTATAACACTTGTATTATCACAATAAAATATCATAGGTTCAATGATTTCCTCCATCATACCTTTGAGTAGTTGTTTGATCTATACCACTTTTGTACAATTTATTACAACAACCACATATTTAGCTTTAGTAGTAGATTGAGATATGCAATTTTGATTCTTGCTGGTCTAGGTGACCAATCTATTTCCTAAAAAAAATGCTCCACTACTTGTGTTCTTTCTGTCATCACTATTTCTAACACAATCAACATCAGGGTAGGTTCTCAACTCAAAATTTTCAATTTTATTATAGTATAGACCATAACCTTTTATTCCTTTTAGGTATCTCATAATTCTCTTAGCAACCATCAAATGATTCTCCTTAGGATTTTCAGAGAATATTGCAACAATCTCAATAGATAATGCAATGTCAGGTTTGCTATGCACTACATATTCCAATTTGCTAATCATAGACCTATACAATATTAGATTCATGTTAGTTGAATCATCATTCTTTGACAACTAATGTTCTATCACCATAGGTGTGCTAATTAGTTTGGAATCTTCCAATCCAAAAGTTTTCAATATTTCTTTCACATACTTAGACTGAGTGAAGTTTATACCATGTTTCATTTGATATACTTGCAAACCAACAAATAATTTGATCTCCCCAAACATAGACATCTCAAATTCTTTCTTCATTTCATTTACAAATGCCTTACATAATGTATTTTGACCTCTAAATATGATATCATCCACAAAAATTTCATCTAGTAAAATAACTTTACCTTCTTTTGTCTTCTAGTATAGATTGTTGTTATCATTAGTCTTCTCAAAAATAATCTTCAAAAGATAACTGCGAAGCCTTTCATACCATGCTTTTGGGGCTTTCTTTAAACTATATAAAGCTTTGTGTAGTGTACATACCATGTTCTTGTTATTAGCATCAAAAAATACTTTTGGCTATTCTATGTAAACCTCTTCTTCTAATATGCCATTTAGAAATGCTGACTTCACATCCATTTGATAAACTTTGAAACCTTTGTATTCAAAATAAGAAAGTAGAGCTCTGACTCTTTCCAATCTTGCAATAGGGGAAAATATTTCTCCATAGTCTATTTCTTCTTCTTGTGAATACCCCTTACAAACTAATATTTCCTTATCCCTTGTGACTTCACCATTTTCATCTAACTTGTTTCTATACACCCACTTGCTTCCAATCACATTCTTGTCCTCTAGTTTAGGAACTAGAGTCCATGTCTTGTTCTTCTCAATTTGCTCAATCTCTTCTTTCATGGCTTTACTCCAGTACTCATTTTCTAAGGCATCCTTCATTGTCTTAGGCTCATGCATGCTTAAAAAATATGTGTCACTTCTCAACCTGTTCCTTGTCATTGGTCTAGTATCTTTGTCTCTAATAATTTGTTTAGCAGGGTGATGTCTTTTGACATATTTTGACAATCTTGGTTCTTCTTTTCTTTCCTCTTTAGGTTTATCAACTTAAAAATCACTATGTAATTCTCTATTAGGTAATTCAACATCTCTTTCATGTACACTTATCTCAAAATCACAATGTGCCCTAGCTTCTTTCTGCAACTCAGTTCTTGAATGCAAATCAATATTCATTGTATGTGAGTTGACAGTCACTGAAACTTGCTATTGATTTGAAACTTGGTTTACCACATCTTCATCAATAGGCATACCTTCAAAAAAGTATACAAATTATTTATACTCCTTAGGTTCCTTCATAGGTTTAACTTCATGTACCTTTATATATTCATCAAACTTCACATTTGCACTTTTCACAACTTTGTTAGTGTTAGTATTTAAACACTTATAAGCTTTGATTTTTGTGGAATAACCAAGGAATATACCTTCTTCACTTTTAGCATATAATTTATGATTCTTGAAATCCATAAGAATGCAACACTTGCTTCCAAACACCTTAAAATATATTACATTGGGTGATCATCCATACCATAATTCAAAAGGTGTTGAATGAGTACCTTTCTTGACTTGCAAATAGTTCAAGGTATAGACAATTGTACTTACAACCTCTCAAGTATTTCAAAGCAACATTCTTTTCCATCATGAGTGTCCTAGCATAGTCCATTATAGATCTATTCCTCCTTTTAGCAATCCCATTTTGTGGAGGGGTCTTAGGTGCAGATGGCTGTCTTTTGATTCTTCTATCATTACATAACATCTCAGAACTCATTTCATGTAAATTCTCCACCTCTATCACATCTCAGACATTTCAAGCTTTTTCTTGTCTAATTTTCAACTTTAGCTAAGTACCGCTTAAATATTTAAAAAATATCACATTTCTATTGTAGAAACATAACTGTCATCATCCCAGAGTAATCATCAACAAATAGGATAATGTACTTGTTAGCCTTGTAACTTTTCACATCAAATTGCTCCACACAAATAAGTATGGACTATCTCTAGACTTTCATTAGAGGTGCAAGTCATACTTTTAAAGCTATATTTTTTCATCTTTCCTAACTCACATTGTTTTCACATCGTGTTGTTAGGTTTCTTCAGTTTAGGCAAGCCTCTATTTCTTTTCATGTTACTGATACTCACTAAGTTATCAAAGTTAACATGACATAACCTCTTGTTCCATAACCAAACATTATCAAATTTTACAAAAAGACAAGTAGCATCATTCATATCAAGATAAAATAGATTACCTCTAGTATGATTACCTTTCCCAATTAGTTTCCCATTAGTGTCATAGATCTTTGCTATCTTGTTTCTCAAACTCAACTTTGCAACCTGAAGTATTTAGTTGTGACACACTCAAAAAATCATAGTTAAGTACTTCAACATAATAAGAATTTTCACACATGATCTTTTCTATGATTTTGATTGATCCTTTACCTTTTATCAGATAGGGTGCATCATTACCAAACCTTACACTATTTCCATCATAATAATTTAGGGTAATGAAATTACTTTTATCTCTAGTCATGTGATGTGAACACCCACTATCAATGATCCATTTGTCATTCTTGTTCACATAAGAAACTAGTGTAGTTATCTCATCCTCATCAAAATCATCCTTCATTGCAACATACACAACTTCATCATCATGTTTGTCTCCACTTCTATTGTTTTTCTTCTTTGGACATCTAGTAGCAATATGGCCAACTTCATTGCAATTAAAACACATGATAAGTAGCTTACCTTTGAATTTTCTTTTGCCTCTATGAAATCTCCTTGCTAATAGTACTTCAAGCTATTCTACATCCTCCTCATCTATATCACTGTCACTAGAAACATATTTTACCTTTTTTTTCTTCTTCTCTTTAGGTTCCTTTAATGGTAGTTTAGCTTTGAAAGATGATTCAACATTCTCAGATTTGAAGTTATCATAATTAGAGAGTTCAAAGGCAGTGAGCCTACTTACTAAAGCTTTAAGTGCAAGATTAGATCTAGGGTGTATCTTAGTTCTTGTATGGTAGAAACTCTAATAGAATAGATGGGTAGCAGTGTTCTCAATACTTTTCTCAATACAATATCATCATCAATCTTACCATTAGCTCCTCTTATAGCATTAACATCTTTTATTCTAGAGCAATATTTAGAAATGTTCTCACTTTCTTGCATCCTCATGTCTTCGAACTTACCTCTAAGACTTTCAGATTTGGCTCTCAAAACATTTGTGTCTCCTCCATAAATGGTGTGAAGAACATCCCACATCTTCTTTGCATTGTCACAAATCTTAATGTCATCAAACTTAAAATAACTTAGGGTAGAGGAAATCTTCAACATTGTCTGATTATGTTCTTTCTTCCTTTTTAGCTCATCAATAGTTAGGGCTCCAATAGGGTTGACATGCTCAATGGTGATGGTAGATTGTGCATCATCTCTAAGACCTCCTAGGTGTAGCTTTATTAGAATTTTCCATGTAGGGAAGTTCTCCTTGTTGAGTTTAGGTACCTCTCTTTTGGACATCTTGATCTTTGGCTTCTAGTACCTTCAAACTAGTTCTCTTAAGCACTATGTCACTCCAATATCAATTATTGGACTTCTTTAGAATAAATGAGAGGAGGGGTGGGTGGTGAATTAGTTATCCAAGGTCTAGATGTATAAATAAAAGTTTTCAATGCTTAGTAGACCCATATCCATAAAACCTTATCATGCATGCATCCATTACAAAATACTTAAACTTTGCAGGTTACTGTCTTTGGTCAAAACAACTTTGTAGAAATGTAAACATGAAACATAACAGATTCAATAACACATTTGACACAAAGATTTTATGTGAATACCCAATTTGGGAAAAACTACTAGTAACATGCTACTAAGTCTCACTCTTATGAAGTGATGTCTTGTGAAAGGCCAACCCTATTATAGGTTACAATACACACTATTAAATGTGACTTGGTTAAAGAATTTCAATCACCTTATTAGGAGTGAGCCTTATTAGAGGACTTTAGACCATTCCATTAGAATGTCATCCGAATAAAGGATTTACAAATGACTGTTAGGTTAACCTTAATCCAAAAGATTTACCCTAGAATGATAGAATGACTAGAAAGTAACAATAAGGCTTGATCTGATAACAAATTAAAACTCACTTGTAGATTATAGATCTCTGTTTTAGTCCTCCATTCTACTTGGCATTCACACACTTCAAATTTGATAGCTCGTTCACCCTTCAAGCATCCATACGCTGAAGCCTTCTTGCTTTGCATGTCAATTACAATCACTTTTATTTGGCCACTGAATGAAGCAATACCATAGACTCCCTATCTTCCTTAGGTTCTCGCACATGATAACCTTTTCTTCTGACCAACTATCTCTATAAATGGAGAATTTACATCTTTTTCCACTTAACCACAATAATCCATTTTAGGGTTAGGTAGGATATAATGAATCTACCTACTTTTCCATTTGGTTCCTTTAGAAATTTCTTCTACAACCTTCCTTGAATTTGCCTCAAAATGATTTACCCTAAATTTTGTGCTACCAGGTCATCATAGTTATCTTCCACATGCTTCACATAATTCAAGAAAACAAAATAGTTAGCTCAAATTCATCAAATCTATGATTTAACACATTTATTGGTACTTGACATCAATATATTATCACTTAGCATCTATACTATTCTATCACTTGACCAACACTAGTTTACTCTACGAACACTAAAGTTTACTATTGCTCGACACCAACTAAACTTTACTTGGCATATACTAAAAATCACTTAGCTTGAACTATTTTTCATCTTTTCTTAGTATCTCTTGATTTTCATTCAGATTCTACTAATTTCTTCTTGTCTTTTACTGATTTCTCGACAAGGCTTGGAAGACAGTTTTCATACTTGATCTTCTTCCACTCTTAACTTGAGTAATCTTTCATTTTAGACTTTAAGTAGATAAAAAATACACTATAGTAGCAATGTCTTACTTGGTCTTAATGCTTCTTTTACATACTAAATAACACAACTTTTCTCTAGGTTCTATTATTATCTCCTCTTTTCAAATCCTCTTCATCAATCAACTAAATGATATCTTTTAGACCAAAAATAAATTGTCTCACTAGAATGTAGTAGGTTTGACATCCTTTACAAAATGATTATTGTTTCCTTACAGGTCCTTCACTTCAAAAAAATCTCATATCAACACAAAATTACTCATAAAATTTATGTAGAAATTAGCCAAACCATGAAATGATTTTATCTCACTCACATTCTTAGGCATAAGCCACTCTAGAATTGATTTAACATTCTCAGGGTCCATTTTCTAACCATCAACTAAAATAAAAAATCTCAAATACACAATTGCTTCTTGCATGAAGGAACACTTCTTCAAATTATTCAACAACTTCTCCTCTTTTAGCTTCTACAACACTTTCCTAATATGCTCAAGGTGTTCTTCCTCAGTCTTACTAAATATTATAAGATCATCCAAATAAACAATCACAAACTTACCCAAAAATCTTTTTAAGACCTCAATCATCAATCTTATGAAATTACTTAGTGCATTAGTCAAACTAAAGGGAATTACCAACCATTCATACAATCCATTTTTTTCTCTTGAAATAATTCTTCCATTCATCACTTTCTTTTATTCTGATGTGATGATAACCACTCTCCAAATAAATCTAGTGACTACAATCTTCACCTTCATGTTATCAGGAGTGCTTTCAAACTCAAAGAATTTTCCATATTAGACATCCAATCCAATACAATATTGGTAACCAACTTTCCATCATAAAGAAAAACTTCCATAAAAGGCTTTGAATGTGTCATAGACAATACTCTCAACTGTCTTTCTTCATCTTGATCTTACTCAAGTTTTGGATTAGGGTTTGGCACCAATTCTTCATCACCACTCACATACTAAAGACATGCTTCTCTCTTTTATGCTTTCTACACAATATCTAACCTGGCTATAATCTATCTCAACATGTCTAATATGGCATTATCAATGTTTCCTCTACCTCAAACCATTTTGATGAACATGTTCCCACAAGATCATAACCCTCTATAATTTGTAGGTCAAGTATGCAGATCTGCCACCCTACAAAAAAAAACCAATTAGGGTTCTACATGATCCAATCTCCTTAAGAAAAAAATTCAAGCTTTGATATCACCTAATGTAGGGATGGTTAGAGAATTAGGGTTAGAGGCACACCTAATTGTCCAAACACCTTACTGAGCAAACACAATGAAAGAAAATAAGAGAGAACAACACCAAGGAGATAGAAAAATACAAAATGTCTTTGTTGATTCATCACATTATCTACAAAGATGTCTAACTATGAGGCCTTTTGGGTTGCTGCTAACAAAAGAGTTTCAAATTACAAATTCAAGGTCCATGGTCTCTTCAAATTTGGACTGTAAACTTGCTCCTCTATGATCATTCAAGTTTCTTTACAAATTCTCTAAGCATTTCCTAAACTAAGCCTAGACACCTCTATTTATACTTTTTGAAAGGACTTAGAAAATATTTTAAATCTTTACAATGAATAAGTCCAACCTCATAGTGGTCTACATGCATCCCAATGCATGGTCTTTATATTAAATTCATAACATAAGCTAAATAAACAAGTTGATCATACTAGGAACCAATCATAGAAAAACTCGATCAAAGAAGGAACTGAGCATTAGTGAACTAGTGAGCTCACTCAAAATCAATAGTCATATGAACTTGACCAAAGTGGGAACTCAACCATCATAGGGAACTATGTCACTATTGTACTTGACAATCACTACACTCAATCAATCCTAGAACTCGAGAACAACTACAACTCAACAATAACTGACAAAATGCACATAGATGAGCATGATAGAAAGGTGACCCAAGATGCGCTTGCATCATATCTTCTTCTGGCTATTCATATAGAAAGAAGAAGTACAACTCATCTAGAAAAGACTTCTTCTATAATAAGTTAACCCCTCCCTAAATTTCCTTCCTGAATTTTGCATCTCCCTGCCCTTTTCACCAATAAGAGTATATATACATTATTTAGAGGAGAGGATCTTGTGATATTTTGAAAAAATCCTTAGTCATGAGAGTGATTCCAAAATTTTATCAGATTTGATATGTCCCTTTATGTAGTTGGCTCATATGAGGTGAGCTGTTCATCTTTTGCATTTAGGATTGAGGGGTCAATTATCATTCTCATATTTGGTGACAAAAAATTTGAGTGAATGTGACTCCTCCTTGAAGCTCATAATTCTTTTTCCATCAATGTGTCATGAATCGCATGAAAATGTCTACTTCTTGGAGACACATGTCACTTAATAATTTGAATTTTGAAAAATGCATAGTATATTTTGTTTTGAACTAAAGGTTGTTTGGTCCTTACTAGACACATGACAAGCATGAACGCTAGTATATGGGGGACCATCGTTTCTCCTTGTGAGCACATGAGATAACTCAAACTCTATCATCCATACATAGCAAATCTTTTTTTGTACTACTAAAAACTATCCAAATCTTAGATAATTTTCTATCTTTGATTACATAATGAAATACCAAAAGTCTATGTTGCCATAAATGAAAACACTCATATATCTACCTATCCATATTGCCAACAACTCAATACCAAGAAACTAGAACAAGATTGATGTCAAAGTTCCAATCATGGATTGAATTGTAGAATTAGTTAGAGGAGAATAGAGAGAAGTAGAGAGAGGATAGAGGAGACATATCTGATCAAAAGGATCAAGTACACACTAGGAAAGAGATGATCTAATATCTAGTAACAGAGTGCCAACTAAAGGATCATGGTGCTGAATCATTCTAACAAGTGATGTAGAGAAAATAACCTAACATAGTAGTCCTAACAGGCTTGTTTAAATCTCTTTATTGAGTTCTTTTATTATTTCAAGTTTAAGTCCTCTAACAAGACACACTTTTAGTAGGGTGTTTAAATCCTTTAACAGGGTGAGACTCAACAGTCTTTATAAGCCTTTAATAGGGTAGACCTTTCACAAGGTAGATCATAGTTTATGTTAAAATTCTTGTAACTATAATTCGCTACATTTTACAATTGCAACAATGAGGATTTGTGGGTGTCATCTCCACCCCATTTTTTCCTTCTCATTGGAGGGTTTCTGAGTAACAAACTTATTGTGTTATGTGTTATTTTTTTAATGCTATGGATGAACATGTGTAACTAGCTATTTTAGTTTACATGCAAATTGTGAGATGGATGTGTGGTTAATGTTTTAAGGTTAAATTTTTGAACTACTGATTCACCCCCTTCTCAAAGTTTACTTTCCTATTGTTATTTCCAACAATTGGTATCAGAGCCTTGTTCTTTGTAGAGGAAAGATTTGTAGCTTTGAGGAAAGATCTTGAAGATGGAAGTCTACAAGTCAAGAAAGACTATTGAGAACCAGAAGATTGAAATCATGATTTCCCTACACCATTTCATGGAAGCAAGAGATGAATTGAAACACTCATTAAAGAGAAGGAAAGATATAAATATTGAGAAAAATGACACTCATTACCAAGAAGAAGATACTATTGGACTGCTTGAGAATGGGAACTCAAGTGAGTTTGATGCAGAAGTTACAAATCTGATGGAAAAGAATGGTGACCCAACTAAAGAGATTAGAAATATTATGTTAGAACAAGAAGTCCAATTAGTATTGCTATGTGACCGAGTAGAAAAAAAAAGCCAAAGAAGACAAAGTCATTATTGAAGATGACAAAAGAACACTCACCAATAGATTGGAAGAGAAGACATCAGAGGTAAATGAGATTTCTCACATGCAACTAGAAATAATGAATCAAGTGATGATTTCCAATCATGAATTGAATGAAAAGGATATTGAGATCACAACCCTAAAGTAACAAAGTGAAAAACTAAGGAATGAATTGAGAAAAGAAAAGAAATTTACTGAAAGTTTCAACAAACCCAATGAAACCATCAAATACTTCGAGAGACTAATGTGATCTCCTAGATCTAATAATGATACTGCTAGATTAGGATACACCAACAACGAGGAAGGAGAATCATCTAAAAGTGGTGAACAAGGAAACAAAAAAGGTAAGAACTAAAAACCCACTTGTCATAATTGTGGAAAATTAGGTCATACATAAAATGTGTGTAGGAGCAACAATGCAAATCAAAACCCTAAGAAGAAATTCAAGGATTACTATCATAAGCACAATAAGCAATGACATCAGGCACATGAATGTAGGACCAAGACCTTAAGCACATAGAGATTTGAAGGATATTGCACAATTGTTAGAAGTATAGAAATAAATCATATGGATTGTAATATCCTAATCCTAGAGCTTGAAAAGAAATATAATTATTAACAATTGAATAAATTATTGAATATTACAATTATTTAGTAGTAATTAAATAAATAATTACTAGTTATAAAATATCACTGATAAAAATACAAGAATAATGCATAGTTATAACTAGCCTATATAATGGTTATCAATCTAGAACATTGATAAATCCATTGAGTGTCAAAATAATGTTTACATTATTTATAATTAAATGATAAAATTAATTTATTACTTAACTAATAAATATATAAAGTAATGACTCTAACTCACTAATTATTGATTAAGGAAATTGATAGATTTAATATTAAATAGGGGGGTCCACAACCTATCGATCATGACCCATGCCCCTCGTTGCATATAAATGAGGACACAAAAGATATTTTGGGGGAGAGGATAGATGTAGAGAATATACATAAACCCATCCACATCATTAGGAAGACAATTGGTAAAATAGAAAGTGGAGGAATTATCGAGCCCATCATCAATAGTGAAATACGTTAGGTGATGTAGAAAAAACTCACACATAAGAGACAACCACGTGTATAGAAAAACCTACCCACCAAGTCAGATTAGAAGACTAAATGTACTACATACTGATTGTTGCATATCATAAATAAGAGGATTCATCGAGGAACAAGAGCAATTACATAGAAAAGGATCCTCCATTTGGTGAGTTAGAGTCCCACATCACCTATGGTAAGTAGGTATGTATGTCATATATTTTAATTACGAATAATTGGTTTAATAAGAATATTTAGTAATATTTATTAATTATACTTAGGAATATATAATTGCATTTAGTTTTTTTTTTTTTTATGGTACTATTACTAGTATATAGTAATAGTATTACTATTAATCTATTGAAATGTGAGAATTATTAAGATCTTTAGAATTATGACTAGGATTCACGATAGAGGTGAATAGAAATAATAATAAATATAAATCATTTTAAATGTAGGAAGAGTATTGATTTACATTAAACATTTAATGTGAATCTATTGAAGAAAAATGTAGTAGATGTTATGGCTAACTAATCGAGGATCATTCTGAAGAATGCAAAGGGTCTTCCCAAAGGATTATGAAGCCCAAATTAAAAGGTAGTTTCAGGAAAGAAGGCCAAATAATCAAAGATCATTCCTCCTGAACTTAGGGGATCCTCCTAGAGGGTTAGGAAGCCAAATTAAGAGATCCTCAAAGATGTGTAGAAATATTAAAATCCCTAGTTATCAATTACTAGAATTGAATTTAATAGTCTATATTTCTCATAATTTCTATAGGTAAATTTATCCTAAGAAGTGGGGACATTACATAAATGTAGATCTAATGCCAAGTGGACATGAAACTAGAAGAAAAAGGTACAAAAAAATAGAAAATCCTATAATTTGGATTACAACACAAGATACATTTGTCACTATTGTCAAGAGTATAGACATGTTCCTAAGAATTACATTAGAAAAAATTTCAAAGGAAACTACAATAGATGGTTGAGTGAGACTACATGCTTTAGTTGTTTGAAGACTGGTCATATTAGTAGAAACTATCTAACTAGATTACCAATGCCAAATAATGAAAAAAATAAAGAAAAAGAATAGGTCAATGTTGAGAAGGTCAAAATGTAGATGAACAAGACATGGAAGAAGAGGGAAGATTTCAACACATCAAGTTAAGATGAGGTCACTTCATCCAATGGATTAGGTGATCACATCACCTCCAACTAGGCAATCAAAGGTATTTGTGGACTAATATTTCAATGATATATTTTACATCAGTTCTAAGAATCTAAGTTTTGAAAAGATAATATATGCATTAATTAAGATGCAATGTATTTTTTAGAACTTGGAAGAAATCTATAGTTTTGTTAGTTTTTATGTTGTTGTTGAGCATGAAAGATTTCATAGTTACTACCAAGTGTGAATGGAATTTTAGTTCATGCCAAGTAATGAAGGTATGGTACTATTGGCCAAGTTTTCTATGTGAATCAAGCATCATGGAAATCATGTATAAGCCAAGTGAGTTGGAAAGCCTATATTGATCGAGCTTATAGTTGTGTAAGCATTAAGCATTTATTGCATAATTTTAAGGGTTATATGGTCATTTATTGAATCATTTGTATTCACTAGCAATAAAAGAGAGCATGAAGAGCATTAAGGAAAATTTCTATAGGAGATTCTTATGATTTTGGCTTGAATTCAACTACAACTTAACATATTCATCTAATTGGAAAGGTATTTTATTGGTGTCAAGTCTTGCTATTTGAATTTTTGTGAACCCTAAGTATCAAATATGGTAGCCAGTTCCTCTACAAGTGTTAGGAAGGAGGGAAAGGAAGTTTCTAATGTGAAATTAATTAGTAATGATGTAAGGAAACCATCTTTCTGAGAAATACCTAAAATTTCATATAAAGTAGACTTGTCTAGTACCCTATCAATGATACCACGAAAAGTCTTAATGATTCAAGATGTCAAGTGTTGTTATACATGCAATGTTGGAAGTATAGGAGATATGCAGATAAGGAAAATTTTCATTCAACTTTGTGGTGATGGAGTATTAAGGGAAGAGAATAAAATTGCAGAGAGGAAAGGGTTAACCTATGCCCTAGATTTCCCTAATGTATTCAAGAGTGAATGGATAAAGATTATGATCAGTAGGATACATGCTGACTTCACATGGTTGGAAAATGGATCAATTAAGATCACTAAAAGAATCATTAATGGAGTGATAGGGTATCCTACCTTAGATAAATCCAAGAGCACGTGAAGTGATTCAAAAGAGATAATTGAGAAGAATACATGTGCAATATGTAACAAGAGGGGAATGTCTATAGATTATATCTTAGACCCCCTAATTGCCTTTTCTATGAGAGTGATAGCTCACAATTTCTTTCTTTCTAGCATACATAATAGTGTGTCTTGCATGGTAGTAGATTTGAGATACAAAATACTGAAGAGAGACCACACCTATGACCTTGCCAAATCACAACTTCAGCAACTATCTAAAAACTGTGAGGCCATAAGGAAGATTAAGAGTGTATCTTGCAAATTTGGCTCTTTACTATTTTGTATGTTCTTTTATGTGTAGAATGCATTCCTACACTTGGAAAATTTACTTGGAAGACCAATAGGTCTATTACAATTTAGATTACAGAATTCTTACAGAAACTTGGAGATAACTTTGAGTGAGTGATGACTAGTTATTTTGAGGATTTTAAGAAATTCATGAAACAAAGACTAAGGATTCTAGTGTCACTAGTGGATAAACATCACAATGATGTTTGCTTCTTAGTTCATGCTGATTATACATATGTGTATGCAACTATTCCCAAGGTTAGATGGCTTAAGCCCTTGCCATATGAGATCAATGTTGATGAGGCATTTGTAGCTATTACAACTCTACTAGCATAAGAAATAGATAAAAATGCCACCTCATTTGGGAATTATGAGGAGGCCAAGTCTAGGATTAGAATTGACTTGAAGATAGCTTCTGTGGTAAGGAAGAAGAATAAAATTGTGAAGAAGCTAAAAGGGAGATTTTTTGAAGGGAGAGAAGAAGAAGAAGATGGAGATGATGAAGATGGAGAACAAGTCCAAGCACCTTTGGCACTCATTGAAGGACAAAGAGAAGATGAGGAAGTTCATGACGAAGGTGTCAAGGAAGAAGAAGCCGAGGAAGCACCCAAGCCTACTGAGAATAAATGAAAGGCTAAGGAGCTTGAAGTCAAGAAAGCTAAGAATAAGCTTGTGAAAATTTCACAAAAGAAGCCAAAAATACTTGCTACTAAGTCTAGCACAAGGGTAGCCACTAAGAAAGTCAAGGTTACTAAGAAATCTAAAGGGAAGAGGACTATTACTTTAGTAAAGCCAAGCCAACTAGCCAATAAGACATATGCAAGGAGAAAATACACTCCAATGGCTGAGTTAGATGAGGAGAAGACAAAATTTGATGACATGAGTCAATTTAAAGTGGTAAGCCATAGTCCCTCCTCTGACTTAGATAATTTGTGGGACAATATAAAATCAAATGTAGATTTATTTGGTTTTGCATACATATATTTTTATAAGTTAGGAAAGGTTGAAAAGAATACTGTTGAGGAAGCCATATATGTGATGATGGCTACATTCAAATCAACTCCTATTGGGATTTCCAACTCACTACCTAAGAGTCTATATGACCAAGTTGAGATGAACTGGTCATATAGTTTACAAATAAAGATACAAATTAGGGAATCCAATCTAGCCCAAGTAATGCCAGAATTGGATAAAAGGATGATTACAAAAGCTATGGAAAAGTAAAAAACATAATTTCTCCCCAAATATAGAGCTTTTCATATAATGAATAAGAAGATTGAGGATGTGGTAACCAAAAACACATCTATTTGAAGATCTATTTATGGGTTACCTACTCCTACAATAAAAGAGAAAGGTGAGAAAGATTTGCAAGAACTTAAGCAAGGTGAGAAAGATATAACTAAACAAGCACAATAGATATCAACAAAGGATGGTAGTGTGGGAGGCACTGAGGAAACAATAGTAGAAGAGGCTATAGCTGAAGAAGAGTAGCAAGATGAACAAAATGTACAAGTGCCAAATGATAGTCCTCCACATGTAGATCAAGTGACTCAACATGAATTAGTAAAAATCAAGGATTTTCCCAACAATTCTACTCAGAACATCAATCCTTTGACTGATGATGATTTTAAGAAGATATTGAAAGGTTCCACCACGAAAACACAATTATGCATAAATCTTGTATTGGTGAGAATAGATAGAATTGAAAAGGAAAAAGTAGAAGAAGTAGGGGAGAAACAAGTTGACACATCCAGTGTGCCCCCTACATCTATAAAGACATAAGATCAAAGTGAAAACACTAAACAACTAAGTGTTATTACAGGAAAACCAGTAACATTGTCTCTTGTATCACTCATTTCAATTAAGTAAGCCTTAGTTACTATTGAGAAAGATGAAATAGAAGTCAAATTAGGTCAGGAATCTAGTTCTATACCTCCTCCACAAATTCAAGGTGAAGATCAATAGCAAGTGGGACAAGTTGATAGGTCTGAAGTATTGAAGGTGACTACTACTCCATAGGAAAAAATTGCCATCCATGCTCTAGTTACCTTACTAGTTTCTATGACTCCTACTAGTAATCAAGTTCTTCAGAGGCTGAGCACTCATGCCACACCATTGTAGATATCAAGGCCTAGTATAGAAACATCAAGGAGCTCAGAAGAAGTATCCTATGGAGATGTTAGCCTAGATGAGGTGATTAAACTACCCAAGTTTGATCTTAACACAATCACCATTGAGCAGATGAGCATTCTATACGAAGCTATACATAGGAAGAAATAAAAAGATTTACTAAGAAGGGAGCATAACAAAAAGAAAGTGCTTCATGACACCAAAGATATATTTCTTTATGCTTTCAGTCTTCCATTTAGAAACGAAGATAAACCAATCATTGAGCAACTGGAACATTGGTATAGGAGCACCTAAGTAGGCTAAAGGGTAGACCTAGGGCTTCTTGATTTTTTTTCTTGTAATGATGCTAACCACATCGCTAAAGTAATAATAGGGTCAACTTGGTCATAAGGTGAAGTTAAATAGGTTTGAAGAGTCCCACAATGCAATATTGCTCCTAATTGCTCAAAAAGTGCTCATTTGGCTCCATAGAGAATTTTTGGGTTTTGAGGACCAAATAGGGTAATAAAGTGTTTTAGGTTCCTTAATAGGTGTTTTGGATACATATTATGCTTTTTGGAAAGTTTGGTAACAAGTAGAGCAAGTTTGGGTAGAAAATTTGCAAAATTGCTCATTTCTTACAAAGTTGTCATTGACAACTTTTGCAACTTTTATGTAAAAAGAGAAACTTATTCATGGGAGTCCTTAAACCACTTAAATTAGTTGGAAATTTAAATTCAAAGCATATATAAGGTCAAAATAAACCTTTTCAAGAGGTTGGAAGAAGGAGAAATGAAATTGTACAGAATGTAATCAACATTTTTTATTATTACAACAGTTTCTTGTTTTGAGTGTTTTTTCATGCTTTGTATGGATCAGACTTAGGGTTTTTTGAGTTGGAATTGTTAGTGGAGGTTTTCCTTCATTTTTGTTTTTAGTTTGTGGGTTATTTCAGATATTTTTGTGTGCTCAAATAAATTATCTTGTAAGTTAGCAGGTTGCTGTTCTGAATTGGGCAACCAACACAAAATGGAGTCATAGGGCCATTTACCACCGTATGAAATGTAAAACCTCTTGGGATTTGGAATTATACTCCTTGTACATTATGTATAGAAAAGGAGAGTCCATAAGAATCATGAGAAGCATTTTTAGTGTGACACCCTAGGCAAACCATGTTTGTTTAGGGATCAAAAATCTGAGAAAGAACATTTGGAGTAGATTGAAAGGTCTCATTCTTCAATACAAGAATGTGGTGAGTAATTAGATTATGAGGGATGACTCTAATATAGATTAGGATTCTTGGTAAGAACTTTTTGGAGGTTTAAAACCCAAACAACAACAAAATCCTTGAAACCCTCAAATTAAGCCTAAAATTATGATTGGGATGTATAGACAAGTTGGGGGCTTAAGAGTTAAAAAATATTCAAATAATCCAAAAAGGGTATCTAGAAAGGTCATTGTTAAGGAAATTTTCAAAATATCTCAGTTTTAGTGCATTTGGAGGGCTAATTCTTGTAGCATTTTTCCAAGAAACTAAGTACAAATTAACCTATGAATTGCTATTTGAATAGGGTTTTGTATTTTTTTTTGGGTGTAGTATGTTGATGAGTAACCTAAGGCATGCCTAGGTATTAATTTGACCAAATGGAAAGGTTTGAGGAGAATTGGGGTTATTTGTGTGTTTGTGGAAGTTTGAGCAATCTTGTACTAACCTATTGATGTGCACTAGTTGAAGAAGTGGGATCTCTTTGATAGAATCCTTAGAGGTATAGGGTGTGAAAGAAGACCTATTTGATAAGGTGGAAGACCTAAGAAGACCCTAGAGAGCTTAGAGTTTGTGAGAAAGATTGGTTGTCACATCATACATATTGTGGATAAGATTAGTGATGAAGACCTAGATTACAATGCTAAAATTCTAGAATGGTTTGAAAAGAAGTTTCACTCTAGATTTCTTGAAAATATTTCTAGTGCTATTGCAATAAGATAGGTTGACTTAGCAACCAAAATGAAAGATGTGGAAAAGGTATTGGATAATATCTTTTCTCTATACACAAAACTTTGTGATGTGAATTTATTCACACAAGAAGTATGGAGGGCTATCGACTGGTAGCAAGGAGATCTATAGTCCATAGGTACAACATTGAAACTATCTCCTAGTCAAAGCTAGACTCATTTTTAGAGACTACTATCTAATCAAGGTAAGTTAGCCACACTACATATACAAGATAAAAACATAAGTGCTACCTTGATTAGTATGTAGTCCATGTGGACCCCACACATGGAAGTATTCCATAAGGAACTAGCCTTCACTAAAACATTGATGAAGAAAGATTCTCATCTTTCTACTCATGATGGCCTAGTTAACCTTGTTGCTGAGCTAGAAATCCAATATCAATCTCTAGAGGTAGCGTGCAACAATTGGGATGCAACATTGACAATCATAATAGAGGTCCATAAATCATTTATTGATAAAGAGACTATTAGTGTACCACCCATGAAATAAGTGTCAAAAAAGGGGGATAATAATAATTATAAGGAGAGTAAGTATGCAAAGACATGGTACAAAAAATTACTCATTAGGAGTATTAGATTAGGGAACATTTACTTTGGGGGAGTAATGGAGTAATGGAGGAATGAGGTATGACTATTAGTCATCCATTTTGTAAAATCTTGAAGTTTTAAAATTTTATATGAGAACTAAGACATAGATATATATTGTCTAAGTTATGTCCATAATATAGATTATATATGCATGAAAACATGTTTTTTCCACTCATGTCAAAGGGGGAGATTGTTAATCTCAAACTAGTTCTAACAAGGCATTGAAAAAAAAATTAGTCATTATTTAGCAGAATCATAGTGCAAGCTAAGTGATTAGAGCAAGATGAGCAATTAGTGCAATCTGACTGATCAAAGCATGCCGAGCATAAGGTGTTAGACAATACATGTTGTGTAACGTACATGGTTAGTTTCAAGCACCAGTATGTGCCAAGTCACTCATGAGCCAAGTAAATAGAGATGTCGAGCCATTCAGGAACTAAGTTACAACATTGTAGATACACTGAATGTTGAACATGAAAGACTTCAATTTCTATGTGAATAGTTTTTATATATAGTTATTTGTAATGGCACAAACTTCTCTATAAACCATTTTTGGGCTGATTTAATTATTGTTTTATGATTCTAGAAGATGTATACAGGTGTATATTATGAATCCCTATGTAGTACATGCAACCAATCATATTGAGGGATGTTCTAAGTGGAAAAATGGATAAACCATAGCTATTTATTCTAACCTAACCCTAGCTAACTTGTGTTTACTTAAGGGGAAAAATCATAAAAAAATTATATTGCCTAAAGGAAGAGAAGGAGACATAAGAGAGATGAATGCTAAGTGTAGAGAGTATTCATGGTAGCTATGAAGGTTGTGATAATGTTATGAAATGCATAATTAATTAGAGGAGAATAGAGAAAAGAAGAGAGAGGATAGAGGAGACATATATGATCAGAAGGATCAAGTACACACTAAGAAAAAGAAGATCTAACATCTAGGAACAAAGTGCTAACTGAAGGATCATGGTGCTAAATCATTCTAACAAGTGATGTAGAGAAAATATCCTAACAGAGTAGTCCTAACAAGCTTATGTAAATCTCTTAACTGAGTGCTTGTTTTATTGCAAGTTTAAGTCCTCTAACAAGGCACACTTTTAGCAGGGTGTTTAAATCCTTTACTAGGGTGAGACTTAAAAATCTTTGCAAGCCTTTAAAATGGTAGACCTTTCATAGGGTAGATCATAGTTTATGGTCAAACTTCTTGTAACCTTAATTGGCTACACTTTATAGTTGCAATAGTGAAGATTTTTGGGTGTCATCCCCACCCTAGTTTTACCTTCTCATTGGAGGGTTTCTAGGTGACAAACTTATTGTGTAATGTGTTATTTGTTTCATGCTATGGATGAACATATGTAGCTAGCTATTTCAGTTTACCTACAAATTGTGAGATGGATGTGTGGTGAAGAATGCTTTATGGTTAAAGTTTTGAAGTACTGATTCACCCCCCCTCTCATAGTTTACATTCCTATTATTATTTCCAACAACCATGAAGATAAAAAAGAAGCCCATGATTCCTCAAGATCCAACCATCTTCACACACCATGAAGAGAAAAGTGCACCATGCAAATGTCAAATATGCTTCTACAACAATATGATCTAAATAAAATGTTTTCTATATTTGATTGTGTGTGTTTCTTACCATCAACATTTTGGATCATATTATATGACCCATCATTAGGATGAGAAAGTGTAGGATAGTAGAGATATGTAGGTTGAGCCTTTCTCAAGAGATATAAGAAGAGAAGGGGAGAACACATAAATTTGTGCAAAGAACAAAAAGTGAGAAGTGCACCACCTAATGAAATAAATAAGACAAGAAAGATAAAGGGCACAAAAGAATTTTAAAATATAAAAATATAAATAAAAGGTGATAAAAATAAGAAATTAGAACATAAGAAAATTCAAACCTAAGAAAATCACAAAACACATACACTAAGAGAAAGATAAAAAAATATACATACGTAAGCGAAAACATGCATATATATATATATATATACAGATAATATATGTATATATATTATATAATATATATTATAAGTATATACTATTATATAGTATATATATTATTTATATCTATATAATATATATATATATTACCAACTTATATATATATGTATATATAAATGTGTATATATGCCTATGTCTATACATACATACATATATATATATATATACATGTACATATCCATATATATGTTTAATCATATATGTGTATACATATGCCTATATATGCACACACCCACACAAAGATATATATAATTATATATATATATTTATGTGTGTATATATACTATACATATGTATATACCTGCATATATATATATATGTATGTATGTATATGTATATGTATAGTATATATATATATATATATATACATACTATACATATGTACATACATACATATATATACATACATACATATTCACACACACACATATATATATATATATATATATATATATATATGTATGTATGTATATATGTATGTATGTATGTATGTAAACTAAATACATAAGGAATCAACAACAACAAGAAAATGTTTAGTCAAAATAGAAAAGACAAATAAGGAACCATGAAGAAAATCCTAACAAAAACCAAACCAACTAAACTCAAGCACTATAGTGACATAAATAAACTAGAACCCATTTCAACATACATGCATGACCATGATGCATGGTTTGCGTGTGCATGTGTGTGAGAGAGAGAAGGGGAGAGGGAGGAAGAGGGAGAAGGAGAGGGAGAGGGAGGGGGAGGGAGAGGGAGAGGGAGAGGGAGAGGGAGAGGGAGAGTGAGAGGAGAGAGAGAGAGAGAGAGAGAGAGAGAGAGAGAGAGAGAGAGAGAGAGAGAGAGAGAGAGAGAGAGAGAGATCAACACAAACCAAGGAAAGAGGTAGAAAAGAGCAATCATACCAATCAAACAACAAACAAAAAGAGATGGAGAAAGAGAGGGTAAGAGCAAGAGAGAGAGGGGGAGGGAAAAGGGGGAACACCACTACACAAAACACTAAAAGAAAGAGCACAAAGGAGAACTACAAGAGTATCAAGGATGGTGGGGTCTATCAAGCATGCCAAAATGGGGGCTGTCAAGAGTATCAAGCAGGGGGTGCCACATATGGTTGATGGATCACCCATCATCACAGTTAAGGTTAATGGGATGGTAGGTAATGGCAATGGCCTCTTTCAATTTCCTCTTGAAATAATTGTCCTCCTTGGACACAATTTTGGTATTCTCCAAACAAATATGATGTTTAGTAGAATATGAGTGTTCTGCTAGAGAATATTTTTGCACCCTCTCATGCTTGATGTTAGCACTATGCTCCCAGATCCTAGTGATAATAGAGTGACCAATTTCCCCAATATAGGGCATGCCACATGAGCACTCAATCTTGTAGAATACAGAGTCTAGAAGAGAGTTATATGAGTCCTTGAGTGGGGGGATATAATTTCTTAATTTTGAGAGGGGTTCGAAGGCAACCCGAATGCCCTTTATGGTTAAGATTTTTCCCTTTTTTTTGGGAAAATTCTTCCACAAAAGGAAAAGAGACATCATGAGGAGGAAGGTTTAAGGGGGTCTGATGACTACTACAAGAGAGATAAGAGCACTTGGCTTGGGTAAGAGCTTTAGAGATTTCCTTATGAGAGTACCTGTTGAACTTGCAAACTTGGCATAGTTAAGTCAAACTCTTGGGGTATGTTTTCTACATTGCAAATTCTATTAGCTCTAAGGGAAAGAGTCTTGAGGATACTAGCTTTTTGGGAAGGGTGGTGGTGAGAAGAAGAGTGGAGGTGCAAGTCAGTGTGGGTGGCTTTATGAAACACTCAATGACCAAAGGTACTATCTGACTTCTTCATGATAAGAACATCAAGGAAGGGTAACTAGTTATCTGAGTCAAGCTCCTTGGTGAAGGAGATGGTGGTGGCTGATGTTGATGTGCTCATGAAATTCCTCAAGCTTTTCCAACCCATGTGGCCAACAAACATTGGTGTCATCAACATAACACTTCCACCATTTTGGTTTCAATGGGAAGGAATGGAGAGCCATCTCTTCAAAATACTCCATATAGATGTTTTCTATGATTGGTGAAATGGGAGAACCCATTGCCACCAGCAAAACTCAACCAAGCTAGCGATCTCATCTTCAACCTTGTGCCTCACAATTTGAATAGATTCAAGAATAGGAACCTTAGTAAAGAGAGAAACAACATCAAAATTGATCAAGATATTGCCTTGTTCCTACTTTGAATCCTTAATAAATTGGACAAATGACAAGAATCTATGACAAAAGAGTTGGAATTCCCCAATAAAGGAGAGATAATATTGGTGAGATGAGAGGCTAAAGAGTACATTGGGGATCCAATGGTATCAACAATAGGATGCAAGGGGACATCCTCATAAAATTTTGGAACCCCATATATGCAGGGGGTCACTTCCTTAGAGGGGATTAATTTTCTTTTGATCACATCCTCAAAGGAGGAGTTGGACACTAAGGCTTTGACTTTAAACAAGATCCTAGAGTGTGGATTGTGAGAGAGGATCTTGTAGCTACTAGTATCTGAGAGTAAGTCAAGCATCTTAGAGATATAGTATTTCCTACACAGGATGATTGTGGCATGACCCTTGTCCGCTTTGGTAATAACAATATCATTGTTATTGAAAAAATCATAGAAAGCTTGTGACTCTGCCCTAGAGATATTGTGTCTAGGTGGTTTGGCATGTCACAGAGCTACAACGTAATCTTGCCTAACTTCTTTGGCAACACTAGATGGGAGGAATTGGATAACATTCTCAATCTCAAGAAGAAAATGAATGCAAGGGATGGAGTGAGGGGAACATCAAAAGTTGAGGCCTTGCTTCAACAAGTTGAAATAGAGGGGGTCTATGGTGGCACTAGATAGGTTAATTACCAACTTATTATCCTAATCAACCACCAAGTGTAGAGAGGAGGAGGCCCTCAGGTGAACCAAGGGCTCAAACCCCAAGTTTCAAGGTTGGGTGGAGGGAGGGTCAATCTGAAAAGGGGGTGAAGAACCAATGTTACAGCTATACAAAGTTTGACATCCACAATTCAGAGAAGAGGGATATGACATTAGATTCAAGGAAAATATCAAAGGAGATATGGAAGGGTTAGACAGGTTGACTGTAGTCACCTTATGAGATAACTGCACATGTTTCTCAATGGTATAGCTGGTGACATGACCTAAATCAACCAAGCGAGGGATCCAATGTGAGTCAAGAGGTTGGGAATCAAAATCTAAACAATTAATGATAGAATCACCATACACACAAAGAGAAGAAGAGGGATAGATGTACACACTTGTGTGAACTATAAGGAGCCATTGTGAGTAAGTGAACATTGAAGATCAATACTCTTTGCATCAAATTGAGCTCAAACCTCATGCCTAATAGATGAGAGAAGCAAAGCCATCTTGATGCCAATTTTCCATTAACACCCATGCAATTGGGAGGACACAGCCATGCGTGAACCTTTGTGAGAGAAAGAGAGTCTATCATAATGAAAACCAAACTTGCTTGTGTAAGGTGACTTGAATTGGCTTCTTTCATGTGTATCCTCTTCCATAGAAGACACTGAATGAAGAGGACCCCTGGGAGAGGGGTGCTTGCTATTGAATCGATTGCAGTGAACTATTGCCACATTGGAGTTAAATGTCTCAAGGAGAGACAAGTCTGTGGACAGAGAGGGGATGTGATTCAAACCCCCTAGGAATGCCCGAAGGGTGAGGGTACATAGAATGAGGGATGCTACTAGAGGAATGATGCCAACTGGGAGATCTTTGTAACAGAGCAAAAAACTTTTTTTTTTTTCTTCTGATGCTCTCCGTTTGGTGTCCTAAAGGATTGTCTTCATGGTTCCTTATCTATCTTTACTCTTTTGACTAAATGATTTCTTGCTGTTGTTCATTCCTTATGTATTTAGTTACCATATATACATATATATAAATATGTGTTTATATATATATACATATACATACATATGTATTTATATATATACATGTATATATACATACACGTATATATATATATATGTTGATATTTATATATGTATAGTATATATATACTATACATATACATATACACACATAAATATATATATATAAATACATATATAAAAAATATATATATATATATATATATATATGTGGGTATATACATATGTATAGTATATATATACTATACATGTATATACACAAATACATATGTATAGTATATATATACTATACATGTATATACACAAATACATATATATAAATATATATATAATTACATATATATATATATATGTTTGCGTGTGGGTGTGTGCATATATAGGCATATGTATACACATATATGTTGAAACATATATATGTAGATATGTACATGTATATATGTACATACATATATATATATATACACATATATAAAAGTATATATACATACATACATACATATATATATGTATATATGTATATATGTATATATATATGTATATATATATATGTATATATATATATATATATATAAGTTGTTAATATATATATTATATATCATATATATATATAGTATATATAATATAATATATATATATATATATATATACTAAATAATAATATATACTTATAATATATATAATAGTATAATAGTATATAATAGTATACAATAGTATACTTATATATATACTATATAATGGTATATACTTATATATATATATATATATACATGCTTTCTTTTATGTATGTATATTTGGTTCTCTTTCTCTTAGTGTATGTGTTCTGTGGTTTTTTTAGGTTCAATTTTTCTTTCATTCTAATTTCTTTTTTTTTATCACCTTTTATTTATATTTTTATATTTTAAAATTCTTTTGTGCCCTTTATCTTTCTTGTCTCATCTATTTCATTAGGTGATGAACTTCTCACTTTTTGTTCTTAGCACGAATTTATGTGCTCTCCCCTTCTCTTCTTATATCTCTTGAGAAAGGCTTAGTCTATATATCTCTACTATCTTGCACTTTCTCATCCTAATGATGGATCATGTAGTATGATCTGAAATGTTGATGGTTAAAAACACACACAATCAAATCTAAATTTTTTTTAATTTACAAATGGATTGTGGAAATTTGATAATGTTAATAGGATCTAAGACAAACCTCCAACATCTACAAACACTCAATAAATATATCAATGCCAAAAAATCTCATTCAATCGTGGTATTGAGTCACCCATGACATCATAAAATCCATCTCCTACATGAAAATCCACCGAGTCTATACTCACACAACCAATGTGTTAGTACCAAGTTAAATCAAGATCTCCAAACCAAGAAGATACAAATCAAACTAGGAAATAATCTCGCACTGCCACCTCATCACTATCATAAGCTCCCTCTAAATTGTGCATCCAAGCTATCCATGATATAATGATGCAAAAAAACCATCCTCTAACCATGTGAATCAACCAAGACATCAAACCATCAAAGAACTCAATGTAGATCAAGAGCTCCTTAAAAGAAATCAAATAACCATGATCGTCAACCAAGAAGATATACCACCATAGCCAAACTAGGAATCTAAACTAATGAGCATCAAAGATGAACTTGTATATCTAATCATGTCATTCTAAAATCCATGGCACCATGATCATATCCATGAAGAGAGCATCTAACTCAAAGTGTCCAACCTTTTCACATAAAATAGTCAACCACAACCATCCTCCATGATTGTACCTGGTATCAACATCTCATCTCCTCTACATAAAGATAAACCAAAAAATTTTGTGACTAAGGGAATAGAAAACCCAATTCCAATCCAAAAATATGAATATACATCAAGATTGAAAGATCAATGGGCACAGACAACTCATATACAAACCATAAATGTAACCTGTAAGTATAGACTCTTATAACCATATCATCATGAAAGCAATCTAAAAATATATGCTGAGTATACAATGCCATCACAATCTCCAAATCCCAAAAACATACAATACCATAAATTCATAATGTTACCATAGTCAATATATATCATAAATTGTTCAAATCAATATATCACCAAATAAATTATGCCAAACCTACACTAAATGTGAAATAGTGTATAGAGATCTCCAAAATCTTTTCACTGACTACTTAAAGTCCCATATTTGACTTTGTATGCCCAAGTTATACCCTAACCTATGCTCAAAATAAACAACATCTAAATTTTTGGCTCTTAAAACCTAACAAAATGTCAAAATCATACAATATAACCTACACCAAGTTGTAGTGCTTTGAATTAGATTTCCAACTACTATAAGAAGTCCAAAATATGATCTTCTGGGTGAAAGTTATGATCATGTTACCAAGATAGACTTTTTACCATTTTCATTATATTTTTTTTGGTGATCGATTTTTTGAAGAGATTAAGTTTGATGGTCGTAATGGGCTAAAACTAAGGAAATCTTTCATTTTCTCTCAAAATGACCAAGCTAGGGCATATTATTTATCAACATTAATAGAAAAACCAACCTGGATCCAATGGTGAGGTCTATTTTTTCCTAGTAGGTCATTTCTTCAAGCTCCCCCTAAAAGCCCCATTTAAATGAAACACCCAAAAAATCCATTTGACTAGTAATTTCACATGCCCAAAATCTACCAACATCCTACCATAATAGAAAACCCAAAACTAGATAATCTACAATAAACAACTCATATATCTTTCCCTTTTCTTTTATCCTCTCACACATTCCCAATGATTCAATCTAGGGATACAATAAAAAAATCATAGCTCTGATACCACTTGTAAGGACACTTGCAAAAAAGAATATAGCCATTTCCACATAACTGATAATAGATCTGAAATAAATATGCAAGTAAAATCCACATGCAAGAGAATAGACAACATATGCACAAAAATATGACACAAGATATACCTTGAGAAACCCTTATTTAGGGAAAAATCCACCCTTTAAAAACATGCACACCATGTATTATTCAACAAAAACACCATTGCAATACAACCATGGAAACCTTCAAAGTCATAGCCACAACAAAAAAAATCCATGTGAACAAGCATGAATCCACACATACTATTCCATACTTCCAACCTTTATAAATGCTCCCTTGGCTAGCCTGTCAAGCCTTGCCTCACTTGACTTTCTTTTTTTTCTTTTTTTCTCTTTTGTCTTATCTCTAAAAATACCCTTGTGGCTTCTCATATAGTAGAAAGTCCCACAAAACCACCAAGTGCTATTACATAAACCATGTGCTTCCTAACCCACTAACCACACATTTAATATTGGATATTTAATTATTTTCTCTAATATTAAATAACTACATCAAATATTATCACAATATTACAATACAATTCATCCAGAATATTTCATGGAAACCTCTGTTAGCATAAATGATGATGGTATTCCTTTGGGGAGTATCCTAAGCATTGGAAAGACTATTTTTTATTGACATGTTGCATTCATGACTATGTTTTTCATTGATGTCAACACAACAATGCTTCTGTGAAGACTGATAGAGTAATAGATAAAGAATGAGATTGTATAGACTATGTATTGATGATCAGGTCAAGCACATTTAGAGATTTTTTTTATTTTATGATGTGGAAAAGTGCACATACAGAGAGTCAAATTCATGCAGAAGATATGCTTGATTTACAAAAGATATTAAGTAGACATAGTACTTGATAAGTGGTTTATGATGAATGAGTTGTATCTCTTAAATGGGACAAAATCATGATACACACAATTAGAATGTGATAGTATATTTTTTGATGATGATGTTTGTGAGTTTTTAAGGTCTAAGGTTGCATGTGTAGAAAGTTGTAAAGACTATGAGTCGACAGTGATTTGTAATTATGAAAAAGATGTAAAGTTTTGTAATATCTTAAAGAGCTCCTATTATAACTAGTTGGGAAAGCCTCAAGGTTGAATCAAGGAAATATTTTGAGGATACAATTTAAAGGAAGGTTATTTTCATTGTGGTAAAAAGTGCGATTAATGTATTCAAGTGTGTGATATGCGAAGTATTTGGTAAATGCGAGTAAGTGATCCAAGGGATTATTGGATGCAAAGTTGGTGATCTAGTATTGAGATCTAAAGAGGATAAGTCTAGTTAGAGGAAAGAAAGTAATCTACACATTTCTATTATATTTCAAGGAATAATACAAAGATTAGTGGTCTTGCCCCTAAATCTATTTGGATAATGTGTCCATCTACCTTCTACAACTCCTAATAGAGTCGACACAACTCCTAAGAAGGTTGGAATCTCCTAAAGGGATTCAAAGTCTCCTAACCAAGATTGATATGTACTAAATGTATTTCATTGGCTTCTAATAGAGTCCAACCCCCAAAAATGAATTTTTACATTAGTACATCAATTTATGGGTACCATCCCCACTACAGTTTTCACTTTGATCAAATATTTCCCTAGTTAACATATCCAGTGTTATTGTTTATGAGTATATTCTTATGGTTGCTGATTATATTATTCACATGATTAAGGAGTAATAAGGTTGATAAATAATTTAATAGTTGGATAACTAATTCACCCCTCATCCTCTTAGTTATCTTGGTGGATTTTACTTTTTACAATTTGTATTAGAGCCTTAGGTCCTTGAAGAAAAAGATTAGCAACTTTGTGAGATCAATGGTGGGTCATTTCAAAAAAAAAAGTCCTAAATTTGATGGAGTTAACTATGATAGCTGTAAGGAGAAGATGAAGACTAATTTTTTGTGTATGGGTCTAGGATATTCACTGATGAAAAATAATGAAAAAGAGATTGTGGAAGAAAGAAAATTTGATTTATGTAGTGAAGTTGAAAGAGATTTTTTTATGTGTAACATGTTTGCTAGAGAAGTATTATTGTTAGCACTTCTAGATAATGAATACAATTAGGTAAATTTTTTAGAAACATCACATGAAATTTGGAAAGCTTTAGAATCTACCTTTGTGGGTGATAAACATGATAGAAGAACTAGACTACAAAATTGGATATATTTATTTCAAGATACTAAAATGATGAAAGATGAATCTATGAGAAGCTACAATGGTACAATATCAGATACAGTTGTAGGAATTAAATCTTGCTAGGATCTAAAGATGAAGATGAGATTATTTGGAATATTTTGAAAACTTTGACACCTCCATTCATATATACAATGAAAATGATTGAGCAAGTGATACCTTGCACTGTGAAGTTTACTAGAGAGACTTTATTTGGAAGATTGGAAGAAACATAAGTAAGCTTAAAGAAATCTAGAGAATTTTTTAGAGTGGAAACAACTTTTAGTGCATTGAGTGTTTATCCTTCTTTATTAGAAGTGCAAGCACTAGTGGAGACTATGCTAGTAGCTATAGATCCAGATTTGAGGAGAATAGAAGAATTGAAGAAGGAATTTCCTAGCTTATAAGAAGGGAATTCTTTGGACTTGCAATGAATTTGGTCATTATGATTCTAATTATTCTAAAAGAGAGAAAAAATATAAGAATAATTTAAAGCTTAGAAGACCTATATATTATTCATATGCAAATGAAGATGATGAGTCTGGGGAAATAGTTTAGAGTGAAAGTGATAATTAATTAGGATTTGTGGCAATAAAAGAAGATAATCTTGAAAAGGAAATTAAAGAAGAAAAAACCCTATATTTATAGGTTAAGAATAAATCTAATTGGATTATAGATAGTGTGTGCTCACACCATATGACTAGAGATATGAATTTGTTTGTTAAGTTCAGAAATCAGGATGGAGGAATTGTTAGAGTTGGTAAGAATACAACTTGTCATATCACAACAATATGATCTATCAGTCTTGGTGGAAAGACTAACATTGATGATGCTCATTTTCTTGATGGATTAAAGAATAACCTATTGAGTGTTGGATAGTTGGTTGATAAAGGTTATCAGTTATAATTCATAGAGAAGACATGCATTATAAAAGATATAGATGGTAAGTTGATTGGAACTGGTACAAGATCAAAAGGTAATGTATTTCAATTAAACCCTATAGAGATCACATGTTTGGTTGTAAAGGTGGATAATTGTTGGTTATGGCATAGAATATTTTTTCATATGAAATTTGATAGTATTATGAAGGCTATTAGTAAATTTTCTAGTAGAGATCTACCTAGAATTATGAAACCTACTAATGTTGTTTGCAAAGAATGTGTTATGGCTAAGAAGAAGAGGGTTTCTTTTCCTAGCAAGAAGTTCACTACCACAATAAAATTGGACATTCTTCAAATATATTTTAGCGGTCCTACTAGAACAAGAGGATTCTATGGTGAAAGGTACTTTATGATTTTTGTTGATGAAATCACTAGAATGATGTGGTTAGCATTTCTTAAAGAAAATTTTGAAGCATTTGAAAAGTTCAAGTTGTTCAAGAATAGAGTTGAGAATGAATCTAGTGTAAAGATAAAATGTTTGAGATTAGATAGAGGAAGAGAGTTAACTTATAGAGAGTTTAACATATTTTGTGAAGAAAATGGTATTAAGAGACAACTATCAAAACCTAAGACTCCTAAGAAAAATGAGATTGCTGAAAGGATAAATAGGTCTCTAATTGAAGCAACAAGAGGAATGATGTTTGAGAATGATGTATACAAGAAATTTTGGAGAGAAGTAGTCAACATAGTAGCATACACCATGAATAGATTACATATTAGAAAAGGTAAAAACAAGACTCCCTTTGAATTATGGTTTGGACATGCATAATTTGTAAAATGTTTTAGAATTTTTGGAAGTAAGTGTTACATAAAGAGAGATGATGATATTGGTAAGTTTGATACAAGAAGAAATGAAGGTATGTTCCTTGGTTATTCATTGTAAAGAAAAGATTATAGATATTTTAATCAAATAACTAAGACAATTTTTTAGTGTACAAATGTGAAATAGGATGAAAAATTTAGAGTTAAAGAGACAATGTTGGATTATAATTCTAATGAAGAAAAAGATAATCCTAAACCTTTTAAAGAAAATATTAAAGTTTTCTTTGAGGCTAACAATCATTTGTAGAATAATGTTCAAATTATTGAACAAAGGTCTGAACCAAGAGAAGAAGTAAGACTTGAAATAACAACTCCCACACTGAACAATAATTTGACAAAGAATCATCCTGAGAATCAGATTATTAGAAAAAAAGACAAAGGAGTGATAACAAGAAACAAAGTACATGGGAATTGGTTCTTAGACCTAAAGATAATAATGTCATAGGAACTAAATGGGTATCCAAAAATAAGATGAATAAGCAAGATGAAGTTGTGAGGAAGAAAGAAAGATTGGAATGCAAAGCATATTAATAGCAAGAAGGAATATATTATGAAGAGACATTTTCCCCTATTGCTAGAATTGAAGCACTAAGAATGTTCTTGGCCTATGCAACAAGTAAGAAGTTAAAATTGTATTAGATGAATGTAGAGTCAACATTTTTGAATGGAGAACTTGAAGAATAAGTCTACATTGAGTAGCCTAAAATATTCTCATTGATAAAAGAGAAGGATATGGTATGCAAATTAAAGAAAGCACTATATTGTCTAAAGCAAGCACCTAAAACTTGGTATGCAAGATTGGACAAATATTTGAAAAATTGGAGTTTTCTAAAGGTATGACATATAGTAACTTATACTTGAAAGAAACTAAGAATGGATTGTTGATCATTGTAATATTTGTTGATGACATAATCTTTGGGGGTAATGATGAAGCGAGTCATAAATTTTTTAATGAAATGAAGAATGAATTTGAGATGAACATTTTATTGGGTCTATAGATTGTACATAATAGTGATGGTATTTTCTTATCACAAGTAATGTATTTGAAAGACTTGTTGAAAAGATTAAACTTGGAAATTTGTAAGCCTATTGGTACACCTATGATAACTGCTTACAAGTTATCTAGCAAATATGAGACACCTATAGTTGAGAAAAATATGTATAGATCCATGATTGGAGGTTTGTAATATTTGACTCACACCATACTAGATATAAAAAATGTAGTTGGGATATTCAAGCTGATCCTAAGGTATCATATTATGCAGCAATAAAAAGTATATTTATATATTTTAGGGGTACACTTGATTTTGGACTATGGTATGAAATATCTAGTGATTTTACTATGTGTTTATACTAATGTGGATCGAGTAGACAATATTGATGACAAAAAGAGCACTAGTGGTGGAGAATTTTTTCTTGGAGGAAGATTGGTTTCTTGGATAAGAAAGAAACATGATTGTATTTCATAGAGTATAACAAAAGTAGAGTATGTAGCACCATCAAACAATTGTAATCAAATCATGTGGATGAAGTAGATGCTGAAGGATATTGGGATAATTTTTTTAGAACCTATTATCATTCATTATGATAGCACAAGTAAAATGAGTATAAGAATCCTATATTACATTCTAAGTCTAAGAAGATATCTATTATCATGTTTTGAGAGAGAAATTTGTAGAGAAATAGATCAGATTAAAGTATGTAAGTACAAAAGAGAAGATTACATCTATATCTTTATGAAGACTTTGCCTAAAGATACATTTGAGTATTTGTGAGGTATACTTGGGGCAATGCCACTACCTACTTCTGAGTAGCTGATGTAGAGAGTGCATTAGTCTATTGGTATAGATCACTATTTTTTATCTAGATTGAATGCTGATGCTTTTTGTATGGGGGAGTATCTATGGTAAGAAGAGTCATTAAAGACTCTTGGTAGTTGATATTGAATAGTGTCTTTTGAAACTTGAGCTGATTGAAGACTTGGAGCAGATTATTGACATAATGAAGAATTTGTCATTGAAGTCAATGGGGAAGAAGTATACATGAAAAAAATCTCCTATGAATGGGGGAGAAAGATTTTGAAAATTGGGGAGATGCACCAATAAGAGTGATTGATGTCAACAAGGAGAGACATTGGATGGGGGAGAAGTGTGAAAACTGATGACCATCTAGGAAAGAATGTAAGTTATTTGTGAGAGTTAAAATATGAACAACTGATATCGATCCTAAGAATGGGAAAGCATAGATAGAGAAGTGTTCCAATGGATTTTAGATTTGATTGATGAACAGGATTTGAAAAGAAGATAACAACAACATCAGTAGTAGAGTCTGATTTGGTATTCTTGGAACTTAAATATTTTTCATCTATGTTTCGATCAATCCCAAAGGGGAAAATTTTTAACTTTAATGTTGATGAAATTCCTTTGGGGGAGTATCATAAGAATTGGATAGATTGTTTATGAGTCACATATTGCATTCATGAATGTGTTTGTCATTGATTTCAACATAGCATTATTTCTATGAAGACTGATAGAGTAACAAATAGAGAATGAGGTTGTATTGACTGTGTATTGATGACCAAGTCAAGCATAGTTAAGGATGTGTTCTACACTATGCCTTGATGATGTTGAGAAAAATATGTATAGATCTATGATTGGAGGTTTGTAATATTTGACTCACACCATACTAGATATAAAAAATGTAGTTGGAATATTCAAGCTGATCCTAAGGAATCATATTATGCAATAGTAAAAAGTATATTTAGATATTTTAAGGGTAGACTTGATTTTGGACTATGGTATGACATATCTAGTGATTTTATTGTGTGTTTATACTAATGTGGATTGAGTAGACAATATTTATGAAAAAAAGAGCACTAGTGGTGGAGAATTTTTTATTGGAGGAAGATTGGTTTCTTGGCTAAGAAAGAAACATGATTGTATTTCATAGAGTATAACAAAAGTAGAGTATGTAGCACCATCAAACAATTGTAATCAGATCATGTGGATGAAGTAGATGCTAAAGGATATTGGGATAATTTTTTTAGAACCTATTATCATACATTATGATAGCACAAGTATAGTGAGTATAATAATCCTATATTACATTCTAAGTCTAAGAAGATATCTATTATCATGTTTTGAGAGAGAAATTTGTAGAGAAATAGATCAGATTAAAGTATGTAAGTACAAAAGAGAAGATTGCATCTATATCTTTATGAAGACTTTGCCTAAAGATACATTTGATTATTTGTGAGGTATACTTGGGGCAATGCCACTACCTACTTCTGAGTAGCTAATGTAGACAGTGCATTAGTCTATTGGTATAGATCACTATTTTTTTTTATCTAGATTGAATTCTAATGCTTTCTGTATGGGGAAGTATCTATGATAAGAAGAATCATTAAGGACTCTTGCTAGTTGATATTGAATAGTGCCTTTTGGCACTTGAGCTGATTGAAGACTTGGAGCAGATTATTGACATAATGAAGAATTTGTCATTGAAGTCAATGGGGAAGAAGTATACATGAAATTTTTTTCCTATGAATGGGGGAGAAAGATTTTAAAAATTGGGGAGATGCACCAATAAGAGTGATTGATGTTAATGAGGAGAGACATTGGATGGGGGAGAAGTGTGAAAACTGATGACCATCCGAAAAGAATGTAAGTTATTTGTGAGAGTTAAAATATGAACAACTGATATCGATCCTAAGAATGGGAAAGCATAGACAGAGAAGTGTTCCAATGGATTTTATATTTGATTGATGAAGAGGATTTGAAAAGAAGAGAACAACAACATCAGTAGTGGAGTTTGATTTGGTATTCTTGGAACTTAAATATTTTTCATCTATGTTTCAATCAATGCCAAAGGGGGAATTTTTTGACATTAATGTTGATGGAATTCCTTTGGGGGAGTATCATTAGAATTGGAGAGATTGTTTATGACTCACATACTGCATTCATGAATGTGTTTGTCATTGATTTCAACATAGCATTATTTCTATGAAGACTGACAGAGTAACAAATAGAGAATGAGGTTGTATTGACTATGTATTGATGACCAAGTCAAGCATAGTTAAGGATGTGTTCTACACTATGTCTTGATGATGTGGATAAGTGCACGTATAGAGAGTCAAATTTGTGTAGAAGATATGCTTGATTTACAGAGGACAATAAGCAAATAGATGATGTAGAGAGCACAACTAAGAAGCTTCAAATAGGGTTCCCACTCTTTCAATCAACCAAATGGATATCAAATCTTTAACATGCATACAAGGTTTTAGTACACTTGCCAAGTTCACCAAGAATCCAAGGAAAAAGAACCAATCTTGTCTACTTTATGGGTTTTGCACCAAACTCCCACAACTAGGTCAATACTAGGAAAACACCCTAGAAGTTTTTCCCAAGGGCTCTAATATACTAGACAATCTTAGGGAACTTGTTTACCATATACTATACCACTATTTTGAATCATACACTTGCACAAAGCCTCAAACCCCAATTTGGCCTTGTAGCCTTATGAGTCCCTTTTAGCCTTCTTGAAATGGCTTTTTGGATCTAACTTCACAAAGTTTTAAACAAGACCGAAAAAAATTAGGTTTTTTTAATACCCTTTTTAAATTTTCTTTAAACCCCAAAGCACCAAGTTCTAGCTGGACTCCAACATTCCCTCTCCTTCACAAAGCAACACATACCTATGTGATCAAGTTAGGCTTAGTTTACAAAGAAACTAATAGGAAATAGGTTCATGGAAATGAACTAAATACTTAGGAATGACTAGAAACACTAAAATACATTATTTTCAAATGGTCAACCCTTTACCAAGTCCCAAACTCTTGCCATTCACAAATCAACACACTACAAGAAGTCAAATCCTTAATGCTGCTTGGCCTATGGTTTGGTTGGAAAAGTCACAAAACACATCCTCCAATTTTGGAACCTTGGAATATTCAAAAGGACCCTAATAAATACCATTTTTCAAGTGGCCATGAAATTAAAACCAGGGAAAGAGTAGTTAAAGGCCCATCTTTGCTGAGTGAATCAAAATGTTGTCCTAAAAATCTAATTTCACTAAAAATGCAATAAATTGAACAAGAAAACACTTAGAATGATGAGAAAAAAAGAAAAGAAAAGATAATTCAAAGATATATCTAAAAAATCCATTAGATCTAGTTTGATAGTCCATACAATCCGTGTAGCATGCAAACAATAGTAAAAATGACTCTAAAACTAAATTTTCTTCTTTGCAACTTCTTCCAATCTATACATTAATGCCCTCCACACCTAAAACATGAGGTATATATCTCTCCTATGGCTATTTAAATCTTTACAACCAATATTTTAATAGTTAAAACCATTTTCCCACTAAGTTGCAATTTTGACCAACTTTTACAACTTTCAACAATTGAACTTTGCACAAAAACTATAATTTTTACATTTTTCACTTGATTCCACTTCTAGGACTTGGAAAAGGTTCCAAAATACCTATAAATCAATAAAACCACCTAATCCTAGGCATTATTGACCAAAAACATTAAAAAAATCAAATTTTCCTAATGAGCAACTTTTGCTTTTAAATTGCATAAAGTACCTTAAGCATACAAAATGGTGTCTTGCTTTGATAACCATGGAATTTTCATTTGAGGTTAATTTATTCTAGCCTAAGTAGGTGAAGAAAAACATGAAAACCAAAATATAAGCCAAGTTCCTTGGTTCTTTGCACCATACTTCCTAGGTGAAGAGAAACTCAAGTCTATTAAGTTGGAATGTCTTCAAGACTACTCCCAAGCTTGATGATGTCTTTCTCTAAAAGAAAAATTTCATCCTATATTGGTTTATTTTACCATTTGACCAAGTGTTCATAAAAATCTTTCCTCCTTGTCTTTTGTGTTTATCTTTTTCCCAAAATGCCTTCAATGGTAGGTTTAGGCACTTGTGGTAGTTCTTATAGTAAATATGATTCTTCTTGCTATTGCACTACCTCAACTTCCTCATTATCCTCTAGACCCTTGAATGCATAGATATGTACCACATTAAAGATATGAGAAATCCCTAAATGTGATAGGCATTGTTGCCACATTTCTTTAGAATTTTGAATGGTTCTCTCTTCTTCATTATTAACTTAGTATACTTCTCCCTTAGAATTCTCTCCTTCCTTAGGTGAATCATTACTAGATCCCCTACCTAAAAATGTAAGGCCCTTATGTTCTTATTAGCATGTGCCTTAAACTTTCTTTTTGAAAGGTCCAACTTATCCTTAACTTGCTAATGGATGTCCTTCATAACCTCTGCAAAATCTTTAGCTTATGCACTCCTTTTGTGACTATCTCCCAAGTCTCTCAACTCCAAGACTCCTCTTGGATGGGCTCCATATACAATATGAAATGGAGTTAAACCTATACTTCTGTTCACTAAATCATTATATAAGAGTTCAACTTGTTCATTCAACTTGTAGAAGAACAACATCCCAAGCAATTCCATGTTTTTTGGTTAGACACCTTAGTAGGTTACCTAATGACATATTGATAACTTCAATTTGGCCATCTAATTGGGCATCATATGTTGAAGAAAATGACAGTTGTGTGCCAACACTCTTCCTTAATTTTCTAGAAAATTGTCCAAGAAATTTAGAATCTGTATTAGACACAATGTTCAATGGTAATCCATGGAGTCTAACAACTTCCTTAAAGAAGATACCATCTATGTGAGAAGCATCGTGAGTTTATTTACAAGGTAGAAAGTAAGCCATCTTAGAGAACTTGTCAACAACAACAAACATGCTATCAAATCCACTTTTAGTCCTACGCAACCCCATGACAAAGTTCATGTTGATGGAGTCCCATGGTTTAGTGGGTGTAGGTAAAGGAGTATATAGTCCAACATTTGATGATCTCTATTTGGGCTTTTGATAAATCATGCAACATTCTACAAACTTCCTAATATTTGCCTGCATCTTTGGCTAATAGAAAAATATTTTAATCTGCTCTAAAGTCTTATCAATTCCAAAGTGCCCTGCAAGACTCCCACAATGTTTTTCTTTGACAATGTTCTCCTTAACTGATCCTTTAGGTACACAAAGCTAATTACCTTTAAATAATAATCCATCTTGTAATATAAACTCATAAAAATTAGTATGATACCTTTAATTCATTGTTTGAAAAACCTCATATGCTTCCTTGAAATCTTCATCTATTGCATACATGTTCTTGATGACATACTCTAAGAAGATGGACACACTAAGACACAAAAAATATTTAAGGTTTAACTAAGTCATTTGTAAAACCTAACTAAGTTTATTGGAGAGAGCCAAGAAAGCTAGTTAGAGCCGAACATATTTTTAGGTAAAGTTGAGCAAGTTCAATTTTAGTGTGTGCCGAGTCATCTTCAGGTACCAAGTAGCATTCAGATGCCAAGTGAAGATCAAGTGCCAAGCGACTTTAGGTACTGAGTAGCCTTCAGGTGTCGAGTGAAAATCAAGTGCCAAGCATGATATAGGAGCCAAGTGATATTCAAGTGCCGAGTAACATAGAAGGAGCCGAGCATTAGTAAACCGATAATGCCAAGTTGCTACATTATTTGTTAAAGTCAAAGATTCACCAGATTAGTAGCGATAAGGTTGTTACCTAAAATTTTGTGAAATAGTTGGATGATAAGGATGACGAGTAGACATCATAGAATTCTATGTAAACCATGCAAACCAATTCAAGGTGAATGCTAATGGATTTATCATGAAGTTGAAAAAATTTGGAGGGAAAACAATATCATTTTCTCAAGATCAAATCAAAGATTTGAGTGAGAAATGAAGAATACAACTTCTATATAAGGAGTTACAAGTTAGAGATGAAGTGCACATGTATGAGAAGGAGTTGGTCTTAAGTGTGGTCATGCAAAGAAGCCAAGAGGAGTAAGAATAGAGCATCAAGGCTCTGAGTTGATCAAATGACCATGGAGTGCATTGGCATAACGAGTGGAAGAACTCAAGGAGACGGATCTTGAAGGGTGAACAAGCTGTCATCACTACAAGGGAGGAAAGAAAAGCTAAGAAAAGAATTGAAGAGTGATCTAAAATCTACAAGGTTAGAGTTACAATCTATATCAGGACAAAACCCTTCTAATACTCTCTTACCATTGTATTAGATATTGAAATCCTACTTTGCTAGGTTAGCTTAACAGCTAGGTGGATAAGCCTTAGGAAAAGGATAAAGAGATTCCAAAGAGAAGGATAAAGAGATCCTTAGGAGAAGGATAAAGTGATCCTTAGGAGAAAGATAAAGATATCCTTAGGAGGAGGATAGGAGATCCTTGCAGAGGGATGAAAGATTCTTTTGAGACGGTGACTGTAAATCCCATGGACTTGGGTGAGCCTAATAGCTCTATGTAAATCCTTTAACAGGGTAAAATTCCAAGTTAAATGTTCTTAAGTAATCTAAAAAGGCACACTCCTAACAACATGTAGAAATCCTTTAATAGGGTCACATTTAACAGTGTATTATAGCCTTTAACAAGGCAGACCATCAGAAGTGGTTGAAATCAATTGCACAATTATTCTGTAGGTATCATCCCCACCCCAATTTTTACCTTCTTATTCTTGGAGGATTTTTGGGTCATCAAAATTATTTGTGTTATGTGGTGATGCATGATTACTTTTCATGATTGGTTAATGATTAATTGCATGCATGATAAGAAAGTAAAAACGTTAGTACTTCTGATTCTCCTCTATTTTATTAGAAAACTTGAATTGCACACTAAAAGACCTTGAATAACTAATTCACCCCCCATCTTAGTTATTTTAAAGAATTCTAACAATTGGTATCAGAGCCCACTACTGGTTTGTTTCAAGGTACTAGCAGCAGAAAGATCAAGATATCAAAGAGAGAAGTTCCCAAGCTAAACAAAGACAACTTTGTTGCATGGAAAAGTCTGATGAAGTTACACCTCAAATCAATAGGTGACTATGCATAGACCTCAATCATAGTTGATCATATAGACCCTGCAAGCCCCTCACTATAGATGACATGAGCAAGAAGAAGGAGCACAATCAAGCAATGTTAGATATTGCTTCAACACTAAGCTATGCCAAGTATGATGAAATCAAAGGATGTGATACTACACATCAAATGTGGGAAACATTATCAAGAATCTATGGAAGAGATAACAATGTCAAGAAAGCCAAAAAAGAGAGCCTAAGAGGAATGTTTGATGACATGAAAATGGAAGAAGGAGAGAATGCTGCTCAATATGGTGCAAGGATGAAGGAAGTAGTAAGTGCCATAAGAAGCCTAGGAGGATAGTTAGCAGAAGAAATAGTATGTAGCATATACTTGAGAACTTTTCTTCCTATCTATGCTATAAGAGTATTAGCCATCCAGGAGCTAAGGTGTGTACCAGGCAACACATTATCATTTGAAGGAATAATTGGAAGAATCATTGCCTTTGAGCTATCCAACTTTGACAACTACAAGCCAAAAAAATTTGAATCTGCATTCAAAGCCAAGATAAAAATAAAAGACAATGAGGAGGTGCAAACAAAGAAAAAGAATGGAAAAGGAAAGTATGTATCCAGTGACAGCAGCATGAATGAAGATAATGTAGATCAATTAGAGGCATTACTAGCAAGAATATTTCACAAAGGAAGAGGAAAATTCAAAGGTAAGCTACCAATCATTTGTTTCAATTGTAATGAAGTTGGTCACATTGTAGCCAGATGCACACAAAAGAAAAATTACAAGGATGGAGGCATCTTCAAGAAAAAGAAAGAGGAAAACAAGGACTATAGAGGTAAAGGGAAAAGATGCTACATTGTTGAAGAAGACTCTGACGAGAATGATGATGAAGTAGTCTATGTGGCTATGAGAGATGAATTAGATGAAGATGAAGCAATTGCCCTGATAACCTATGTGAACAAAAATGACAGATGGATCATAGACAGTGGATGCTCTCATCACATGACTGGAGACAAAAGAAAGTTCATTTCCTTTACTCAATTTGAAGGAAATAGCGTTAGTTTTGGTAACAATGCACCATGTCAAATCAAAGGGAAAGGTAGTATCAAGCTTAATAAAAAGATATCATGTGATAATGCATACTATGTTGAAGGCTTGAATTATAACTTGTTAAGTGTCTCACAGCTAGGCAACATAGGATGCAAGGTTGAATTTGAAAATAGAGTTGCCAAAATCAATGATTCTCAAGGAAGTCTAATAGGAAAAGGTGATCAGACTAGGAGTAATTTTTTCTACCTAGACATGCAAGATGCTTCTTGTCTCATCATTCAAATTGATGATGTATGGTAATGGCATAAGAGGCTATGTCATGTAAATTTTGACAATCTGGTAAGCATCAACAAGATGCAGAAAGTCAGAGGTCTGCCAAAGTTGAAGAAACCTGATAACACCACTTGCAAATAATGCCAACTAGGGAAGATGACCAAGTCAACTTTGAAAAGCAAGGCTTATACTTCTAATGAAGTATTAGAGCCAGTTCATACTAACATGTGTAGTCGTATTGAAGTGCAAATCTACAAAGGCAACAGATACATAATGCTATTTGTAGATGAATATTCAAGGATGATGACAATCATGTTCCTAAAACTAAAATTAGATGCATTTCAAATGTTCAAATGGTACTTGGCCAAAGTAGAGAAAGAGACTGGGAAGAGCCTAAAATGTCTCAGATCAGATAGAGGGGGTGAATTCACATCAAGAGAATTTGAAGAGCTCTGCAATGAAAGAGTAATCAAAAGGATAAGGAATAGTATAGTAGAGAGAAGGAATAGATTAGTTATTGACTATGCTAGGACTTTAATGATGGAGAAAAATTTTGCACTCAAGTACTGGAGAGAAGCTGTAAGTACTGTAGTCTACACACTCAATAGAGTTCAAGTCAAGAAAGGTACAAATGCAACACCTTTTGAATTATGGTATGGGCATTCTCCTTATATAAAACATTTCAAAATATTTAGATGCAAATTCTATATATATAAAGAATCTAGAAATGGAAAGTTCGATGCAAAGAGTGAGGAAGGCACATTTCTTGGTTATTCTACTAGAAGAAAAGCTTATAAGTGCTTGAATGTTAATAGTAACAAAGTAGTAGAAAGCACAAATATAAAATTTGATGAGCTTACAGAAGTTCAAAGTGTTGAGGACACCAAGAAAGTAGAAGAATACAAGACCTTTATATACTTTTATGAAGGTATAACTAATAATGGTGAAGTTGCAACTTAGAATGACAATCAACAACAAAATCCATCATCTGCCGAGTCACAGACAGTGAATGTCGAACAATAGACACATTCAGAAGCCGAGTTGGAGAATACAAACAATGTTCATTCAGATTCTGAGAATAGCCAACATGAGGAAAATGAACAAATACCTAATGAAAATATGCATGAGGGTTCAGATTCTAAAAGAGACAAAATGCAAACAAGAAAAGAACCAGTATTGGCAAAGTATGTAAGAAGAAATCATCTTGCTGATCAAATTATTGGAAACAAAGAGGTAGGAACAATTAAAAGGAATAGACTCAGAAGTGAAACATGTCAACTCAACAAAATGGAACCAAAAATAGTAAGTGAATCTATAAAATATTATGACTGGTACAATGATATGAAAGAAGAAATAGAACAAATTGAGAATAAAGAGACATGGACCTCAGTCTCAAGACCAGTTGATAAGATTGTGATTGGAACCAAGTAGGTGTTCAGAAACAAGTTAGATGAGAATGGTTAAATCACAAGGAACAAGGCAAGACTAGTCTGTAAAGGGTATGCACAAGAAGAAGGACTAGACTATGGAGAAACTTTTGCTCTAGTTGCAAGAATGGAAGGAGTAAGGACCTTACTGGCATATGCAGCCTTCAAAGGATTTAAAGTCTATCAGATGGATGTAAAGTCTGCATTTCTGAATGGTATACTTGAAGAGGAAGTCTACATAGAGCAACCAGAAGGTTTTATTGATGAAAAGAACTAAAATAAGGTATGCAAATTACACAAGTCTCTATATGGATTAAAGCAAGCCCCTAGAGCATGGTATGAGAGACTTCACAAGTATCTAGTGCAAATAGGATTTGAAAGAATTGATGAGAACAATAACATGTACATCAAATCAGAAGAAGGTAAGGATATGCTTGTATCTAAAATCTTTGTGGATGATATATTTTTTGGAGGAAAGGAAGTACTTTGCAAAATTTTTGCTGACAAAATGAAACATGAGTTTGAATGTTAATTTTTGGAGAAATCAAGTTCTTTGTAGGATTGCAAGTACATCAACTAAAACATGGTATATTTGTGACACAATAAAAATACATCAAGGAGATAATCAAGAATTTTTGATTGGAAGACTCCAAACTAGTCAACACACCAATGGCAACAGGACATAAGATATCCAAAAATGATGAATCAACTGAAGTCAATCAAAACAATGTACATATACATGATTGGAAAGCTACAATATGTTGTACATAGCAGACTAGACACAACATTAGTAGTTAGAATAGTGGCTAGATTCTCTCCTAATCCTAGAGAAAATCATCTTATGGCAGTAAAAGGATAATGAGGTATCTCAAAGGAACTGATGATTTTGGCCTGTATTACAAAAAGAATGAGAAGTTTGAGCTCAATGCATGCATAGATGTAGATTGGGGAGGAAATATTGATGACAAGAAAAGCACAAGTGGAGGAGCATTATTCTTAGGTTAAAAGCTAGTTACTTAGACTAGCAAGAAACAAACATGCACATCTTAGTCCACTGCAGAAGCAAAATATGTGGCAGTAGAAATCAATTGCACAAACATTGTGTGGCTTTAACTTCTATTCAAAGGAATGAAAGAAGAAGTAACCAAACCTGTGATACTATATTGTGATAATACAAGTGCTATAAACATATCCAAGAATCTAGTAATGCATGCAAAAACCAAGCATATTGCAATCAAGTATGACTATGTCAGAGAATTGGTGGAAGACAAACAAGTGAAGATGGAGTACATTCACACAAAGGAAAAAATTGTAGATATCTTGACCAAACCATTGCCCAAGGATCCTTATGAATATCTTAGAGGCAAGTTGGGAACAAAAGGATCCTTATGATATCAGAAGAGTGATGCAGAGGATATCAATGGGAACAAAAACTCCAGATCAGTCACTAACATGTTGGAAAAGGGAGAAAACATGAAGATGCAAAGCTTATATTTAGCATGTTGAATTTGCTACATCTTTGATATTTATGTCAAAGAGGGAGATATATGAGAAACTGATCAATACAAAGTAAGAGGGATATATATATATATATATATATATATATATATATATATATATATATATATATATATATATATATATATATATATATATATATATATATATATATGTATATATATATATATATATATGAAAGATGTATATGAAAGAGGGAGATTCAGAAGAGATAAGAATCAACAAGTAGCCATGAAGGATTAGGAGTACAGAGTAAGGATGCAATAGGTCAGAGGGAGAAGTTGTATAAAGGATTCAATTTGTATAAGTTTTTATCAACAAAAGGAGGTGTTATATACCAAGCAGACAATGTATGTAATTTTGGTGGTAACTAATTTGATCAATTGATCAGTTTGGTTTGCCATCAATGCCAAATAGGGAGATTGTTGGAAATGATTGAAATAATCATGAATGAAGAATAATGGAACTGGTAAAGAATTTTTTCAATCATTGTTTTTTCATTGATGTCAAACTTGCTACTTGCAAGAATGAAAATTGCTTAAGTGATCCAAATACTATCAATTGGTTGATTGTTGAGGAGGTGGCAATCAATAAGATGTAACTAGAGTACCTAGAGAAAGGTTGAAGTTATGATGTAATGAAGTATAAGGATCAGCTGAGCCATTGATGAAATAGTGTATTGATGACATACTCTAAGAAGATGGACACACTAAGACACAACAAATATGTAAGGTTTAACTAAGTCATTTGTAAAACCTAACTAAGTTTATTGGAGAGAACCAAGCAAGCTAGTTAGAGCCAAATAGATTCTCAGTTGAAGCTGAGAAAGTTCAATTTTAGTGTGTATTGAGTGATCTTCAGGTACTAAGCAACATTTAGGTGTTGAGTGAAGATCAAGTGCCGAGTGACTTCAGGTGCTGAGCAGCCTTCAGGTGCCAAGTAAAAATCAAGTGCTGAGTGACTTCGAGTGCTGAGCATGATACAGGAGCTGAGTGATATTCAGGTGCCAAGTAACTCAGAAGGAGCCAAGCATCAGTAAACCAATGATTTTGAGTTGCTACATTATTTGTTAAAGCCAAAGATTCAAAAGATCAGTAGCGATAAGGTTGTTACATTGAATTTTGTAAATTGGTTGGATGATAAGGATGATGAGTAGATGTCACAAAATTTTATGTAAACCATGCAAACCAATTCAAGGCAAATGCTAATGGATTTATCATGAAGTTTCTAGAAGAAACAATTTGGAGGGAAAATAATACCATTTTCTCAAGATCAGATCAAAGATTTGAGTGGGAAATGAAGAATAGAACTTCTATATAAGGAGTTATAGGTTAGATATAAAGTGCACATGTATGAGAAGGAGTTGGTCTTAAGTGTGGTCATGCGAAGAAGCCAAGAGGAGTAAGAATAGAGCATCAAGACTTTGAGTTGATCAAATGACCATGGAGTGCATTGGCATAACGAGTGAAAAAACTCAAGGAGACAGATCTTGAAGGGTGAACAAGCTATGAGCATTGCAAGAGAGGAAAGACAAGCTAAGAAAAGAACTGAAGAGTGATCTAAAATTTGCAAGGTTAGAGTTGCAATCTGTATTAGGTCAAAACCCTTCTAATACTCTCTTACTATTGTATTAGATATTGAAATCCTACTTTTCTAGGTTAGCTTAACAACTAGGTGAATAAGCTTTAGGAAAAGGATAAAGAAATCCCCATGAGAAGGATAAAGAGATCCTCAGGAGAAGGATACAAAGATCCTTAGGAGGAGGATAGGAGATCCTTAGAGAGGGATGAAATATTCTTTTGAGAAGGTGACTGTAAATCCCATGGACTTGGGTGAGCCTAAAAGCTCTATCTAAATCCTTTAATAGTGTGACATTCCAAGTTGAATGTTCTTAAGTTATCTAACAAGGCACACTCCTAAAAACGTGTAAAAATCCTTTAATAGGGTCACATTTAATAGTGTGTTGTAGCCTTTAATAGGGCAGACCATCAGAAGTGGTTGAAATCAATTGTGCAGTTATTCTATGGGTATCATCCCCACCCCATTTTTTACCTTCTTATTCCTGGAGGGTTTCTGGGTCATCAAAATTCTTTGTGTTATGTGGTGATGCATGATTACTTTTCATGATTGGTTAATGATTAATTGCATGCATGATAAGAAAGTAAAAAGGTTAGTACTTCTGATTCACCTCTATTTTATTAGAAAACTTGAATTGGACACTACAAGACCTTGAATAACTGATTCACCCCCCCTCGTAGTTATTCTAAAGAATTCTAACAATTGGTATCAGAGCCCATTGCTGATTTGTTTCAAGGTAGTAGTAGCATAAAGATCAAGATATCCAAGAGAGAAGTTCCCAAGCTAAATAAAGACAGCTTTGTTGCATGGAAAAGTCTGATGAAGCTACACTTCAGATCAATAGGTGACTATGCAGTGACCTCAATCACAGTTGATCATATAGACCCTGCAGGCCCCCTCACTATAGATGACATGAGCAAGAAGAAGGAGCACAATCAAGTGATGTTAGATATTGCTTCAACACTAAGCTATGCCGAGTATGATGACATCAAAGGATGTGATAATGCACCTCAGATGTGGGAAACATTATCAAGAATATATGGAGGAGATGACAATGTCAAGAGAGCCAAAAGAGAGAGCCTAAGAGGAAAGTTTGATTACATGAAAATGGAAGAAGGAGAGAATGCTTCTCAATATGGTGCAAGGATGAAGGAAGTAGTAAGTTCCATAAGAAGCCTAGGAGGACAGTTAACAAAGGAAACAGTATGTAGCAAATATGTGAGAACTTTTCTTCCTATCTATGCTATAAGAGTATCAGCCATCTAGGGGCTAAGGTGTGTACCAAACAATTCATTATCATTTGAAGGAATAATTGGAAGACTCACTGCCTTTGAGATATCCAACTTTGACAACTACAAGCAATAAAACTTTGAGTCTACATGCAAATCCAAGATGAAAATAAAAGACAATGAGGAGGTGCAAACAAAGAAAAATAATGGAAAAGGAAAGTATGTATCCAGTGATAGAAAAATAGATGAAGATGATGTAGACCAATTGGAGGCATTACTAGCAAGAAGATTTCACAGAGGAAGAGGAAAATTCAAAATGTAAGCTACCAATCATTTGTTTCAATTGTAATGAAGTTGGTCACATTGTAGCCAAATGTACAAAAAAGAAAAATTACAAGGATGGAGGAAACTTCAAGAACAAGAAAGAGGACAAAAATGACTACAAAGGTAAAGGAAAAATATGCTACATTGTTGAAGAAGACTCTAACGACAATGATGATGAAGTAGTCTATGTGGCTATGAAAGATGAATTAGATGAAGATGAGGCAACTACCCTGGTAACCTGCATGAACAAAAATGATAGATGGATCATAGATAGTGAATGCTCTCATTACATGACTGGAGACAAAAGTAAGTTCATTTCCTTTACTCAATTTGAAGGAAATAGTGTTAGATTTGGTAACAATGCACCATGTCAGATCAAAGGGAAAGGTAGTATCAAGCTTACTAAAAGGATATCATGTGATAATGGATACTATGTTGAAGGCCTGGATTATAACTTGTTAAGTGTCTCATATCTATGCAACATAGGATGCAAGGTTGATTTTGAAAATAGAGTTGCCAAAATATATGATTCTCAAGGAAGTCTAATAGGAAAAGGTGATTAGACTAGGAGTAATTTGTTCTACCTAGACATGGAAGATACTTCTTGTCTCATTGTTCAAACTAATGATGTATCGTTATGGCACAAGAGGCTATGTCATGTAAATTTTGACAATCTGGTAAGCATCAACAAGATGAAGAAAGTTAGAGGTCTACCAAAGTTGAAGAAACCTAATAACACCATGTGCAAATAGTGCCAACTAAGGAAGATGACCAAGTCAACTTTCAAAAGTAAGGCTTATAATTCTAATGAAGTATTAGAGCTAGTTCATATTGACTTGTGTGGTCCGATTGAAGTGCAAATCTACAAAGGTGATAGATACATAATGCTATTTGTAGGTGACTATTCAAGGATGATGCCAGTCATGTTCCTAAAACTAAAATCAGATACATTTCAAATGTTCAAATGATACTCGACCAGAGTAGAGAAAGAGACTGGGAAGGGCCTAAAATGTCTCACATCTGATAGAGGAGGTGAATTCACATCAAGAGAATTTGAAGAGTTCTGTAATGAAAGAGGAACCAAAAAGTAGACATGAGCACCTAGGACTCCACCTCAGAATGGTATAGTAGAGAGAAGGATTAGATCAGTTATTGACTATGCCAGGACCTTAATGATGGAGAAAATTTTTGCACTCAAGTACTGGAGAGAAGCTGTAATTATTGAAGTCTACACACTCAATAGAGTTCAAGTCAAGAAAGGTACAAATGCAACACCTTTTGAATTATGGTATGGGCATTCTCCTAATATAAAACATTTCAAAATATTTGGATGCAAATTCTATATATATAAAGAATCTAGAAATGGAAAGTTCGATGAAAAGAGTGAGGAAGGCTCATTTCTTTTTTATTCTATGAGAAGAAAAGATTATAAGTTCTTGAATTTTATCACTAACAAAGTAGTAGAAAGCACAAATGTAAAATTTGATGAGCTTATAGAAGTTCAAAGTGTTGAGGACACCAAGAAAGAAAAAGAATACAAGACCTTTGTATACTTTTATGAAGGTATACCTAATAATGGTGAAGTTGCAACTCAGAATGAAAATCAACAACAAAATCCAACATCTATCGAGTCACAGATAGTGAATTCCAAACAACGGACACATTTAGAAGCCGAGCTACAGAATAAAAAAAATGTTCATTTAGATTCTAACAATAGCCAACATGAGGAAAATGAACAAATACCTAATGAAAACATGCATGAGGGTTCAGTTTCTAAAAGAGATAACATGCAAACAAGGAATGAACCAGTATTGGAAAAGTATGTAGGAAGAAATCATCCTATTGATCAAATGATTGGAAACAAAGAGGTAGGAGTGATGACAAGGAATAGACTCAGAAGTGAAACATGTCTGCTGAGGAAAATGGAACCAAAAATAGTAAGTGAAGCTATAAAAGATGATGACTGGTACAATGCTATGAAAGAATAAATAGAACCAATTGAGAAGAGCAAGACATTGACCTTAGTCTCAAGACCAGCTAATAAGAATGTGATTGGAACCAAGTGGGTGTTCAGAAACAAGTTAGATGAGAATGGTGAAATCAAAAGGAACAAGGCAAGACTAGTCTATAAAAGGTATGAACAAGAAGAAGGACTAGACTATGGAGAAACTTTTGCTCTAGTTGCAAGAATGGAAGGAATAAGGACTTTACTGGCATATGTAGCCTTCAAAGGATTTAAAGTCTATAAGATGGATGTAAAGTCTCCATTTTTGAATGGTATACTTGAAGAGGAAGTCTACATAGAGCAACCAGAAGGTTTTGTTGATGAAAAGAACTAAAATAAGGTATGCAAATTACACAAGGCTCTATATGGATTAAAGCAAGCCCCTAGAGCATGGTATGAGAGACTTCAAAAGTATCTAGTGCAAATAGGATTTGAAAGAACTGATGATAACAAAAACATGTACATCAAATTAGGAAAAGGTAAGGATATCCTTGTATTTGAAATCTTTGTGGATGATATAGTTTTTGGAGGAAAGGAAGTACCTTGCAAAATTTTTGCTGACAAAATGAAACATGAGTTTGAGATGTCAATGTTTGGAGAAATCAAGTTCTTTGTAGGATTGCAAGTACATCAACTAAAACATGGTATATTTGTGACACAATAAAAATACATCAAGGAGATACTCAAGAAGTTTGGATTGGAAGACTCCACACCAGTCAACACACTAATGACAATAAGACATAAGCTATCCAAAAATGATTAATCAGCTCAAGTCAATCAAACAATGTACAAATCTATGATTGGAAAATTACAATATGTTGTACATACTAGACCAGACATATCATTAGTAGTTGGAATAGTGGCTAGATTCTTTGCTAATCCTAGAGAAAATCATCTTATGGTAGTAAAAAGGATAATGAGGTATCTCAAAGGAACATATGATTTTTGCCTATATTACAAAAAGAATGAGAAGTTTGAGCTCAATGCATATATAGATGCAGATTGGGGAGGAAATATTGATGATAGGAAAAACACAAGTGGAGGAGCATTATTCTTTGGTAAAAGGCTAGTTACTTGGACTAGCAAGAAATAAACATGCACATCTCAGTCCACTGTAGAAGCATAATATGTGGCACTAATAGTCAATTGCACAAACATTGTGTGGCTTAAACATCTATTCAAAGGAATGAAAGAAGAAGTAACCAAACCTGTGATACTATATTGTGATAATACAAGTGCTATAAACATATCCAAGAATCCAGTAATGCATACAAAAACCAAACATATTGCAATCAAGTATCACTATGTCAGAGAATTGGTGGAAGACAAACAAGTGAAGATGGAGTACATTCACAAAAAGGAACAAATTGTAGATATCTTCACCAAACCATTGCCCAATGATCCTTATGAATATCTTAGAGGCAAGTTGGGGGTAATGCCCCTAACTAAAGCAATCTAAAGCAACAAAGAAGCTGCCCTGCATAAAAAAGAGTAGATCATTGAAATATCAAAAGAGTGATGCAGAGGATATCAATAGGAACAAAAACTCCAGATCAGTCACTAGCATGGTGAAAAAGGGAGAAAACATGAAGGTGCAAAGCTTATATTTAGCATGTTGAAGATGCTACATCTTTGGCATTTATGTCAAAGAGGGAGATATATGAGAAAATGATCAATAAAAAGTAAGAGGGAGATATATATATGAAAGAGGGAGATTCAGAAGAGATAAGAATTAGCAAGCAACCATGATGGATCAGGAATACAGAGTAAGGATGCAACAATCTAGAGGGAGAAGTAGAACAAAGTATTCAATTTGTATAAGTTTTTATCAGCAAAAGAAGGAGTTATATACCAAGTAGACAACATATGTAATTTTTGTGGTAACTAAGTTGATCAATTGATCAGTTTGGTTTTCCATCAATGCAAAAGAGGGAGATTGTTGGAAATGATTGAAATAATCATGAATGAAGAATAATGGAACTGGTAAAGAATGTTTTCAATCATTATTTTTTCATTGATGTCAAACTTTCTAGTTACAAGAATGATAATTGCTTAAGTGATCCAAATACTATCAATTGGTTGATTGTTAAGGAGGTGGCAATCAATAAGATGTAACTAGAGTACCTAGAGAAAGGTTGAAGTTATGATGTTGTAATGAAGTATAACCATCATCTAAGCCATTGATGAAATAGTGTATTGATGACATACTCTAAGAAGATGGACACACTAAGACACAACAAAGATGTATGGTTTAACTAAGTCATTTGTAAAACCTAACTAAGTTCATTGGAGAGAGCCGAGCAAGCTAGTTAGAGCCAAAAAAAATTTTATTTGAAGCCGAGCAAGTTCAATTTTAGTGTGTTCCAAGTGATCTTTAGGTACTGAGAAACATTTAGGTGCTGAGTGAAGATCATGTGCCGAGTGAAAATCAAGTGTCGAGTGACTTCAGGTGCCAAGCATGATATAGGAGCTGAGTGATATTTAGGTGCCAAGTAACTCAAAAGGAGCCAAGCACCTGTAAACCAATGATGTCAAGTTGTTGTATTATTTGTTAAAGTCAAAGATTTACCAGATTAGTAGTGATAAGGTTGTTACATCAAATTTTGTAAATTAGTTGGATGATAAGGATGATGAGTAGATGTCATAGAATTCTATGTAAACCATGCAAACCAATTCAAGGAAAATGCTAATGGATTTATCATGAAATTTCTAGAAGAAACAATTTGGAGGGAAAATAATACTATTTTCTCAAGATTAGATCAAATATTTGAGTGGGAAATGAAGAACATAACTTCTATATAAGGAGTTACAGGTTAGAGATCAAGTGTGCATGTATGAGAAGGAGTTGGTCTTAAGTGTGGTCATGCGAAGAAGCCTAGAGGAGTAAGAATAAAACATCAAGACTCTAAGTTGATCAAATGACCATGGAGTGCATTAGAATAATGAGTGGAAGAACTCAAGGAGATAGATCTTGAAGGGTGAACAAGCTGTCAGCATTGTAAGGGAGGAAAGCCAAGCTAAGAAAAGAACTGAAGAGTGATCTGAAATCTGCAAGGTTATGGTTGCAATCTATATTAGGTCAAAACCCTTCTAATACTCTCTTACCATTGTATTAGATATTGAAATCCTACTTTGCTAGGTTATCTTAACAGCTAGGTGGATAAGCCTCAGGAAAAGGATAAAGAGATCCCCAGGAGAAGGATAAAGAGATTCGTAGAAGGAGGATAGGAGATCCTTAGAGAGGGATGAAAGATTCTTTTGAGAAGGTGACTGTAAATCCCATGGAATTGGGTGAGCCTAACAGCTCTATGTACATCCTTTAATAGGGTGACATTTCAAGTTGAATGTTCTTATGTCCTCTAACAAGGCACACTCCTAACAGGGTGTAGAAATCCTTTAATAGGGTCATATTTAATAGTGTGTTGTAGCCTTTAACAGGGTAGACCATTAGAAGTGGTTGAAATTAATTACGTAGTTATTCTATGGGTATCATCCCCACCCTAATTTTTACCTTCTTATTCCTAGAGGGTTTTTGGGTCATCAAAATTCTTTGTGTTATGTGGTGATGCATGATTACTTTTCATGATTAGTTAATGATTAATTGCATGCATGATAAGAAAGTAAAAAGGATAGTACTTTTGATTCACCTCTGTTTTATTAGAAAACTTGAATTGGACACTACAAGACCTTGAATAACTAATTCACCCCCCCTCCTAGTTATTCTAAAGAATTATAACACCTCATCTTGCAAAAAATTAATTCTTCTTTCACTTGGGCTACTCACTAATTCTTGCTTCTTTGGACACCTAAAAGATTGGTGACCCACTTGATTGCAATTGTAATGCCTTCATGTCGAAACACTTGTTCCCCTTCCACCAAATTTGCCTCTTTGATTAGTTCTCCTTTCTCTAAAGGAACCTATGCTATTGCTATCATTATCACCCTCTTGACTACTTCTAGCTTCGCCTTGGTTTCTTGGGTAGTTTCCACTTCCTTTAACTTTACATCTATTCGAAATAGGATTTATTGAGAGGGGAGGGTGAATTAGCAATCTAAAAACTTTAGTTGCTAACTAGATATTATTGCTTACTTTAAACCATGCATAACAAAGTAATAAAGTAATGTTGAATAGTAATAGTAACCATGTACAAAGATAACTCATAATACCATATTTTTTAAAACTAGGGAAACCCTAGCCAAGGGAAAACCCTGGTGGGGATGATATCCACTAGATAATATACTGATATATAATTTTCTTGTTAGAGGATGGCCTTGTTAGGAGTCAATGAGATAATTTAGTATAAGGAGCCCCTGTTAGGAGACTTTGAATCCCTATTAGGAGATTCCAACCCTATTAGGAGTTTTTCGATGCAAGATGAGCCCACTACCCAAACATGTACTTCCAATTACAAGAAGAGATCACTGATCAAACAAGTAATTAGACTTTTGAAATATAAAATCTTTCTCAATTCAATATTGGATCTCAAAATAGCTTCACTAACTTTGCATATATCACTTTCACAAAAGTTCACATACAATTACTCAACACAATTTCTTCAAGATAACACATTTGAATTTGCAAGATGTCCTTTGCACAAATACCATGCCTTGAAACAAATTGTTGCTAGGTGGTTATGACCATAATACACTTTTCCAACTTAGGGTAAACATCTAGGATGTTGACCTTGTTGTTGTTTTGAAACAACATGGTTCCAAATTACCCCGATAAGAACAAGATACATCTAGGGCTAGCTACTTCCCATCTTCAACATACCATTTTAGACACTGATCCAACTATAAGGCTAAACCCTTCTTCTACTCCAGGCTTTGCAAAACCTAGGAAGGTGTACCTCAGATTCACTTATATGGTACCAATGCTAAAAAATACACTTGAATCTAAACAAAGCAGATAAAACCCTAAATCTTCTAACACTTATGCATAAATCTTAGACATGGAATAACTAATAACATGACCTAAGAAATTTCTAAGCTAAGTGAGGGCATCATTTTGGTTCTTCAACATTAAAGAGAAAGATATTTGATTGATGATGCTAATTTCAACAAAACCCCAAATATGCAACAATAAGAACAAATTGATCTTGTAGCTGATCAATGCCTTATCTATTGGAAAATTCCACAAATTAAATGCATACATCTATGATATCAATGACATATTCCATACACCATGATAGCAGATCTATCTTATCACTTCGTGAATCAAAAATTGGTGTTCATAAAGACCTCATTCTTATGAGTATCCTTCTCAAAATAATCAACAATCTTGTCAAACACATCAGGCATTTACTTGGCCCTTTGTTCCAATAGAAAAATACATCAGACATACAACTTTAAGGGGATGCAAATGGGTCTCAGTTATTTGTCCCTAGACCACATAAGACTTTAGATTACAAAGTTAGGAGACAAGAATTAGAATGAAACTAAATAAATTCTTGCTCATTTGTATTCATTTCTTTGAAACTATACATTCAGATACATGAAATTAAAACATAGGAACACCTAATAGATCAAAACTTTCTATATTATCTTCACTACTGCTATTCATACAAGAGAAAATATGCTGAAGAATGTGGTGTCACAATGATGAAAACACATCAAAAATAGAACCCTGGTTTCACAAATCTAAGAAAACTCAAGATTGGAACACCCATGGTATCACAACTGTGAGTCCTTTTTCTCCAAAACTCGAACCAACCCTCAAATGGATGAGAAAAGAAGAAGATATAGACAAGGAATGAATTCCTAGATCTGATCTGAAGATGACATGTGTCCACTTGAAATTCCATCCCTTGCTATTATAAAACATCTCTCCTCTTTCTACCCCTAAAATTTGATTTAGTTTTCATTATTCTTCTATAAAAAACTTGGAAATATCTCATATGCAAGATGAAAACCCTTCTGTTACTCAAACATTTGAAATGCATCATGAAATGCTGATAAAGACTAGATTCAATTGATTTGAAGGTGACAAAACTTGCCCATAACTACATTTTTATTGCCTTTTGTGCACATTCAGCTCATTACCCTACTAGAAATTAGTTTTGAACTTCAATACCCGAATGTGGTTGCAAACTAGGAATCAGGGAGAAAACCTTGAATAACCTAAACAAAAAACTTCTTGTGCAAAAAAAAGCTCTAGAATTGGGAATTTTGTCTTCTCCTAATTCTGACAATATAGAATACTCTTATGTTTTGTTACCAGAAATGCCTGTGATACTATTTTGAAAAACATACCCCCTATACATTGTCTCTAGTCTAAACTTCTATTTTTCAAAAAATTAAAATCTCTAAAGTCTAAACTTTAGGATGATTTTTTTTTAAGATTTAAAAACCTCTGAAAGTGAGCCCTTTTGAAAAATAATTAAAAAATATATTTTTATCATTTTTGAATTTGTCCTTCACCATGCATTTCGAGTCAAACCTGGTTGACTAGGCTGTGACATGGAGCATCTTATTGGATCCCTAGTTACTGCCATGTGGAAGCTTCTAATTTGTTCTCAGACTATTGCATCATGGCCACCTCACTACTTTGTCAACACTTGCCACGTTATTTTTGACATGGGCCCACTGTCACGTGACACCTAGGTGCTTCCCCACTTCGCTTAACTTCTACGCATCTCCAAAATGTGGGGAAGTTAGCTGACAAATCTCACCATGTGGAAAAATCTAGAGCACCTATCTCAGGCTCACCACATCACCTCTGACTAGGGCTTGCTAGGTGCTTCCTTGCATTGCAATTAGTAGGCTACTGACTATGCTTGTGGGGATGCACCTTCGTGACATGTGTCCCCTGTATCATGTCAACATCTTTTATTCTATGCCAAGTTGTAGGATTGTCTACCATGTGTCATCTATTAGTTCATTCACATGTCACCATATGTTGAAAGCTAGTTGGTTCTTGGGTTCCATGTCAATACTCCATTTTGCATACTCATTGAAAATTTGCACCATCATCTCTAGCTGGCAGGTGTCCATAGGTTCCATCACATAGGCCATAGATTCTAAAAGTTGGATGTCTTTAAGACACTTGATGTTTGAGAATTTGTATATTTAAGGATTAAAAGGGATGCCACCACAATGATTGTGGGACAAATCTGTCATGTCCCGCCCCAACCATCATAGCACTATTGACATTTTGTTTCTTTTGGACTTTGATAGTTAGACTCTAGATGACACATTATTACCCACTATGGACATTGATATTTTGATCCTTAGACTATTTGATTTCATGTTATGTTATTGGGACATTGATACCTATATCATTAGGCTATATGATGATTCCTTATGATGTTACTAGGACACTAATATTCTAAGTAGTTTTTATGATGTTATTCAGATATGCTTACTTACCTTCTTGATGATCCATATGTCATGATTAAAGCTTATGTTATAGTCAAGTGAATGTTTGATTTTTGAATTGTGGTCTCCATATGGTGCTAGATTATCATGTCTTAGCATATTTAGAGTAACATTAAGAATTCATGTATCATTTGAATAAAATAGAATTGTATACTTATATTATATTTGATGCATTGCTTAAGGTAGATTAATTCCATAATTTTCTGTAAGAATAAATGATCATAATGTTTTACTATCTAGATTAGAGAATTGCTACAAATGTGAAGTGTGTAATGTGATATGAATGGAAATACATATTTCATATTAGTTATGTTATTCATTGATGATAGAATCTATGTGATTTATATTTACGTTATCATTTTATCACCTTATTCTTGGACTACTGATATTTGCAATAAGTGTGCAGGAAAGAAGCCCATGGATTTATGGAGAACCTTGCTAGGTGTTTGGAAAAACCAAGGTTAACCCTAAGGAGGGTATAACCTTTTTACCCTTGTATTTTATTTGTAAAACCAATTTGTGTGTATTATTGTGATTCTATAAAAGTAAATTTGTTTTTCTTGATGGCTTGCCAAGTGTGTTGTGTGTATTGTGGTGTCACTTGACACATGTTCTCCTTTGTAGCATGCTTAGTGGGATGGTAGGTGGTTGAGTGAACCAAGGAGTGGTTTGGTAGGATTTCTTTTCCCTAGGTGTATTTATGGGTCCAAGAGGGATTCTTTCCATGCTAGGTTGAATGCACACCTTTTGTGAATTTCTAGGAGGTTTACACCATCCCTAGGGGTAGTTTGATGTCTTATTTTAAAGCCCATATGATATACCTAGGGGGTAGGGGCATTTTTAAGTATTAAAAGCTTCCCTAGGCATTGAAAAGAGCACCCAAAAATTGTGGATTCCCAAGTTGGCCGAATTTGGAAACTTAAGCATCAAAAGAAAACATTCTCTAGGGAGAGTTGGTTGGAGAGTTCTTGGGGGGAAAATTTTTGGATAGATCTGGAAAAAGAATCTAAGTGGGGTAAATTTTGGAAAAGAAAAAGAAAAAAGGAGAAGAAGATAGCTTAGGAGGAGGATTGCTGGTAAAAAAGAGAGGGAGCTCAAATTTGCTTGGAAACCAGGTTGGTAACCTTATGTACCCTTGCTATGAAATTTTTTTGTTAAGTAGATTATTTTTATTGTGTTATGCATGTAAGTTTTCTGTAATGTAGTTGTAATATGGTGTGTTGTAATGTTGTGTTGTGTAAGGTTTAGGGATCATATTTCAGTTTTGGTGTATGTGTGTATTGTGATTTACTTTGTGTTGTGAATTCATATGTTCTTGTTGCAGTTTTCTATTTTGGATGTGACAAGGTGAGTCTCATCTCTTGGGAGGGAAAGAGAGCCTTGTGAGGGTAAGGGGTGCATAGGGAATGTGTTGGGTGAGAGTCTCTCCTAGAGTAGGAGAGGGATGCAATATGGGTGTTATGGGCCCCATATGCCACCTTGCTAGAGTTATAAGTATTGTAAAGATGCCATGTGAGGGCAGGTATGTGGTGTTGGGTTGCCTTGTGAAGGCATGTGTATAAAGTGTATAGCCTAATGAAGGCATAGTTGCAGGTGGAGTCTCCTCAACATTCATTTTCCACCCTTACCCCTTGAGATGGATCTACATGTGATCTTAAGTGGTCTACCTTGGTTGGGAATTTTTGTGGTTTTATTTGTCAACTGTAAAATGTGTGAACAGTTTTGAAATGTGAGCATTGTGTTGTAAATGGTTGTTAGTAATGTATGTCCACCTAGTCAAGGTTCTCCCTGCTCGGGGGTGGCCTTTAAAAGGCCTAAGGTTGGGAGGAGAGTACCATGGGCTTGTTGGTGTGTGTTGTACTGCAGGTTGTGATCTATGGATTGAAGACTTGAAGAGAAGAAGGATGTTGTTTTATTTTCATGTGCAGCAAAAACATACTTCCAAGTGAATTCTTATTGTATTAGGGAGAGTCACCCTTGAGTAACTCCCAATCTTGTGTTTTATGATAGCTTGTAAGCTGGAAAATTGTATAAGTGGGCTGTACTTGTTGATATGTTGCTACATTCAGTGATTAAAAAAATTTATATATCATGCACTATCCTATAGTATATAGAAATGAGTAAAGTTGTTATGTTTTTGTTTCTAAAATGATTCTAAGAGAAAATGTGTGTCTCCATTTGAAATTGATACATTTGGTTATAAAGACATTTTGTTAGAATTTCAAATAATGTTCTGGTTGGAAGGAACTAAAGTGGTTAGTGAAGTTAGTTAAATGTATTGTAGTAATGTAAATCAATATTGTAGATCAAGGAAAATAAATATAAAAAAATAAAATAAAATAAAAATGCTTTCATTGAAAAAGAAAAATATATTTATATTTGCTAGTTCCTTTGACTGTAATATTGGTGCACTACAAAATCAATTTCATTTCCCTCTGCTGCACACTATAGCTCCTCTGTTCCTCATTGTGGAAGCTCATCCTCTTGTGCCTACTGTGGGTCTTCTTGTAAATTTCCTTGGAGCTGACTACTCCCTTGCTTTTGACATGGATCACTTATATATATCTTTGCCTCCTTTTAATGATGCTCATCCTCACAAATTAAGGGTTATTCCTACCAATGCATAGGCATGGATGACTCCTATATTCTCTTTGTGGACTATTGTACCATTTTCCATGGGCTTTTTTCCTTCCTTGGCATGGAAGATCTTCTACTCTCATTTAAACATTGTAGCTTCCTCTACTGTAGATGCCCTAGCTTCTTTTGTGCTATCACCAAGGGTGCTCCTACTTATCCTTGCATGGGAATCCCTATGACTATGATGGCATCTCCAATGATGTTGCTTCCTTCATCGTAACCATGAAGAATAAAGGTTGTGCTCTTTAAACACTCATGTTTCTACTAATTTTCTTGGCAACAAGGATCGATCCTCCTAAAAAAAAAACATCTCCCCCATTCACCAAGGTGAGATATCCTTCTTGGAAAATTCTGATGCCATGTACCTCCAATTAGAGAATAATTAATGAATGTGACCCTCCTACTCCAGTACATGATGCATACACATTTGGTTGCTTGCTAGAGAGCACCATAGGGATATATTTGTAGGGGTAGGAAGGATGGAAATTTTTTAGGCATATCACTGTCTCTACCTTGATGCATTGATGTTCAATCACTTACTTTGACTAAAATTCATTCCTCATGTACTGTGGAAATCTACTCTGATGGTACCACCATGCTCACCAATTTTGTGGGGACTACTCTACTTTTGTAATTGGTTGAGGGATTTGTTTCTGACTCCTACCTTGACAGATTCAAGACTAACTTCCTTTATTCTTGCATTGAACTCCTTGTAAGCCTTCTTTCACAATTCATCCTTCATTTTGAACTTTTGATCTCTTAAATAGTTAGATTCAATGATTAAAATAATTGGTTTGATTGATGTGTAGGGATATGCTATGTTGTTAGTACAAGCTCACTATGAGAGTTTGAAGCCCCCTCTATGTAATCCATTTGACAAGTCTTCTGTGTGCCATAAAGTGAGTGGCAGGAAAAGTGTGATGTTATTTGTGGGATTATATTTGGTGGTTGTTGGAAGTGGAAGCATAAAGGGTGCTTTGCCAATATTTGGAGCAAATCAATTCAATGAGAAGGACCCAAAAGAGAAGAGGCAAATATCGATCTACTTCAACATGCTATTCTTGAGCATCAGTGTGGGATCATCTTCAACAACATGCTATTCTCCTATAGTGGTTTGACAAATCTTCTTGTCAAATGTAAATATTTTATCCTAGCATCAAGTTGGAAATTTCATATAACCCTAAAAATGCCACTTAAAATTGATCCATATTTGAAATAAGTCAGATGCCATAATAGCTTGGTGAAATTAGTCGGGCCCCAAGTGGGTCCAACTAATTTTTTTTTGCATTTTCATACTACTAATATTCCAAATAGGCTTACTAAACATATGGGAGTAGTTAAGATCGAAATGGACCATTGCAAAACCATTTAAAACTCATTTTATCATTAATCTATAAACTATCAATCTAATGCCAGAAGGTCCTTTGATTGGCCTTAAAAACTAACAAAATCACCTGATTGGGCTCTGAAATCAATCACACTGATTCTCTATTCTACACACTCTTAACCTGTCAAATTTTGTCTCATGAAAAATTTTCAGTCAAAAGATATTGAATGTCAAAGTTTCCCTTTTAGAACTGCTTGCAAGAAAACATGTCAGAAAACCATAAAACATATCCGGATTTGGCTTTGAAAATAGCTCAGATTGATACTTGGAGGAATGGGAACTAGGGTGCTGGTTCACTGTCATGAGGAGAGTATGAATATGCAATTAGGGCTCATGATGAATAACAAGATGCATTTGGAGAGCAGTCAAAGTGGGCTACTCAGATTTGGAAACTAGAAAAAATGGCAGAAAAGTGGTTTTTGCAAATGGAATTGACCTAGAAAAGTGTTTAGACGGATTCATCAAGACTTGTAAATTGGCACAATTAAAATATTTTTATAGTAGAACATAGTGGTACAATCCATTTGATCTCACCTATCACAGATCTCAAGTTATGACATCCCAAATAGGGGTACCGACAAATTTCCTATTTGCTAACACTAGTAAAAAGTTACAAATTGCATTCGGAATCGCATTTGAAAACTGATCAAACAAATTTTTCATAAGCTCAAAATTTAAATATAGTAAGTCTCTAATCTATAAAATGTAACTCAAAAGGATTTTTCTCATCTTGGTCAACTGGGTCAAAGTTAAAACAAGTCAAACAAGGCCTCCTAGAATTCTAAACAATTAACATCAGCATGACAATAATAAATGACCAACTTTGAGAAATTCAAAACCTAGTCAAATGGATTTAAAATGTCTCAAAATCTAAAACATAGACTCTCTGGTATGGACACTAAACACTCTCAAAGTGGCGAGTCATCAAACATTAGTAGGTGCGAGATATTCACATGCAAACATGGCCTCCTGTCCTTATTTGACACAGGCAAAAATATAGAATTGGACATTGCTCAAAATGAGACTTCATGGAATGACTCAGAATGACAATTTATCTTTATGGAACAAGTAGACATACTAAATGTAAGGTGTTAGAAACATTAAATATCTCTTAAGCCTCAAATAGATAGCTGGGTTCACATGCATTAAAAAGCACTTATGGGGCTTAATTTTTAGGATGGTACTCAAAATTATGGCTTCAATTTTGAGTCCCAACAAACCCTAATTGGACAAGTAATTATTTTGTAAAAAAATAATTCCTTTCCTTTAATTTTGTTGTCCTGTTCATTAAAACACACATATCTCTTTTTTGTACAATCTGTACTAACTTTTGAGGTTATACACATCACCAGTAACATGTATATTATCTCCATCTAACTTTGCTAGTCATAAGAAGACATCAACAACAAGTTATATCAAAACAATACACTGTTGTATACCAAAATCCATACATAGACAATTTTCTGAGTACCAAAAGTTATGTATCTTTATTTACAAGATTTCCTATAAGAATGTACATCACGTGTTTCCATAAATGACAACAATTACATATCTCCATTAGCCAATTGCAAAAAATCTCCCCCTTTGGCATTGATGGCAACAAAATAGAAAAAATTGGCTAAGTAACAAAAATTTAACAAAAATAATACATTCACATTATAACTATTATAATTTATCCATTTTACATATGCTCCCCCTTAAAATATAATTTACAATATAATTGTCTCCTCTTTACATATTTTACAATTTTCCTATTGTATCTCTCCCCCTTTAACATCAATGAGAAAGGTCAAAATGTCAAAAATTGTCCAAAAACTATCCATCTTTAGTCAAAAATGTTGTCCTTAAGCTGATAGAATCTTCATGCAATCATCAAAATTTTCCTCAAGAATATCCACATCTTTAGTCCATGTCTCCTTGGTAGATTCAATAGACATGAGAATTGCACATAAGGCATATGATTCAATCTCAATTGCATTAAGGTCTAAATATAATAAGTTAGGATAAGTGTCCTTGGCCTTGACACATTCCTCCAACTATTTCTCTACAAAAGATATTTTTAGAGCAATAGACTCTCTAAAATCTAATACTCTCTTCAAAAATTTTTCCTTCCAAAGTGAAATGTCCCTTTTCTGATTTTTGATGATATTTCAAGCATCTAATAATATCTTTAAGATCAAACAACCAATTTGTCAAAGATCCACCAATTTCTCAATAAACCCCCAAATTAGGTATGCCGGAAATAGTGCCAAAAACTTCACAGCTTCACCTAATATTAATAAATCTAAAAGTGGAGTTTTTTTATAGAAATTTCAGTAGCATAATAGCCTACAAAATAACATTTCCAAATCTGTATAACATGCACACAATAGCTCCCAAACGGAGGACAAAAACAATGCTCATTGGGCTCTCGAAAATAGCACAAAATAGCCCGAAATCACCACAAAAACTTAATAATCTATCACATAAGTATAATCATATCCAAATAAATATTTTAAGCTCTATTTTAACATTTAAAAGTATGATATACAGCAGCAACCCAAACTGATATGAAATACTCAACCGGAAACACCAAACTCTTACGAAAAATACACCCAAAAACCCACAAATCTGCACTATTCAGCACAAAGGAAAACTCTGCATGAGCATGCACATGGAATGGATTCAAATTACCATCCTTATCCTTCGTAGAAACCTACAAACTCTCGTTCTTGGGTCTCCTTCTTCACAGGTTTGGCAGCCTCTGAAGAACAACAAAGCAATGCGCAAAAATCAAGTTCTAAAATCAGCCCAAAATGCCTCCAAACCCCTTAAAAGAGGGGATAACCCTAACTCACGTCCAAGAGGGGTTAATAAAACATATTTTAATAATAATTTTCATTTATTAGTTCATTAGCTTCCAAAGATTATCCCCTTTTTCTGAAACTTCACCTTTTTGGGCCTGCCTGCCTTAGCAAAGATTATTATTTTTAATTATTTGAAAAGGGGACATGACACAAAGTTCCTATTTCCTAATATCATTGTGAATATTGGCCACTTGTCCTTCAAAATCATCACTCTTACTAGCTAGATGCTATATCTAGCTGGATGTTGTATCTAGCTAGATAGAGCTTCTAGCTCACTCATCTTTCCTTCAATCTAATTGTTATTATCCTTAGTCAGCTTTTGAGATAGAGTACACTTAATGCGTAGTATCTTACCATCTCATTGACACTTTTGAAGTTCCTTGATATAGGTATCAAGACTTAATAGATCATTTTTAATATTTGACAAATGGTGCTAAACAATTTAGCATCATGTATGATCTATGCCTTTGTTTCTACAATAGTTAACAAATTAATGAATTCTTCATCAAATGACTTTAGTGCTGCTTGTGCCCTCTATTCTAGATCTACCTCTATGTGCTGCACTGCTAGAGTACTATGTAGTCTATTAGTAACCTCCATCAAGGTTTTTTGCTAGCTTTTCATTATTCTATTCTTTTAAATAAGTTTTGACCAGGATGAGATCAAATTAGTTTGATCATCATCATTAGTTGTTAGGCTAGCAAGTAGAACTAGAGTAGATGAACTAGAAGGTTTAGTGTCATCCTCCCTTTGCTTCTTAATTGCCTCTTTGACTCTTCTCTCTTCTTCCTCTTTCTTTTCTCTTTCCTTACTCTATTTTTGTCTCTTCTCTTCCTCTTCCAATCTCTTCTTCTCATCTTCTTTTATTTTCTTTCTTATTTCTTCTTTGGCTAACCTTTTCTTTTCCTCCTCTTCTTTTCTTTTCATTTCATCTTGAAGAAATTTCTTCTTGACATGTTCTACTTTTCTCTTCTCTTCTTCTAGTAACATCTTCTCCTCTTCAATTTGTCTCAGTTTATCTTAAATATCCTTGGAATGAGATTCAGGTGGATTTGATCTCTCAAATGGGTTAGTATCCTCAATGTTAACGGTAACATTGGTCTGATCTATCTATATTATGTAACCACTGACTGATACTTCTAAGGTTTTGGGAGTAGGTAAAGATGCTACCTTAGATTCTATAAACATCTAACTTATTGCTACCATAGTTTCACTTCTTAACTTATCTTTCTTAGCCACCATAAAAAAAAATGGTCTCACTTTATTTCTTAAGTAAGGTGAAAAATTATTCAACAATCTCTTAATTTCTTCTTTGTCATCAGTCTTGAATATTGTTCTAAGCATAGACTTTTGAAGTTGTAAATCTTCTTCTCTAGCTGGGGCCTTCTTCTCAATAAGTTTGTCATAGACTTCTTCATTTACCAAGCCTTCAATATCCTATTGGAAATGATTGAAAAAGATCATGAGGGAGATTGTTGGAAATGATTGAAGATATTATACATAAAAAGTAATGGAACTAGTAAAGAATGTTCTCAATCATTGTTTTTTCATTGAGTACAAACTTGTTACTTGCAAGAATGACAATTGCTTTAGTGATCCAAATACTATCAATTGGTTGATTGACAAGGAGGAGGCAATCAATAAGATGTAACTAGAGTACCTAGAGAAAGGTTGAAGTTATGATGTTGTAATGAAATACAAGGATCAGCTAAGCTATTGATGAAAAAGTGTATTGATGACATACTCTAAGACATAGAGAATGGGCACACTAAAACATATCAAATATGTAAGGTTTTAGCTAAGTCATTTGTAAAGTCTAACTAAGTTCATTAGAGAGAGAGAGCCAAACATGCAAGTCAATGCCGAATAGATTCTTAGTTGAAGCCGAGCAAGTTCACTTTTAGAGTGTGCCAAGTAAATATCAAGTGCCAAACTAAAAAAAAGTGCCGAGTAAATATCAAGTGCTGAGCAGAAAACAAGTGCTGAGTAAACATCAAGTGCCGAGCATGAAACGGGTGTCAAGTAAAGATATAGATGCCAAGCAGGATACAAGTGCCAAGTAACATAGAACAAGTCGAGTATCAGTAAACCAATAATGCTGAGTTGCTGCATTATTTTGAAATCAAAGATTTGCTAGATCTGAGCTGACAAGGTTATTACCTAGAAGTTTGTAAATCAGATAGAAGATAAGAGTGATGAGCTGGTGGCACAGAACACCATGTAAAAAGGTTTTTAGCAAATAAAACTGGATGCTAGACAAGGTTCCTAGATGAAGAAGAAATATGGGGTAGATACATTGTATCCTACCTAATCCATTGTAACCCTAAAATTGGAGAGGGAGAATTGAGTGGGAAAGATATTTCAGATTTCTATTTAAGAAGTCATAAGGTCACACCGGAGAAGTGTGGTGGTGAGAAAGTATGAAATCATGAGCTGCTGAAGGAAAGTGCTAAGGAGTAAGAGAACAAAGAATACTCTATTTTCTGGATGACCACATATATGATTGCATTGGTTTGATGAGTAAAGAAGACTTAAGGAAACAAAGCTTGAGAGGAAGACAAGCTAACATAACTGAAGTGATTAAAAGCCAAGCAAAGGATTGAACTGAAGTGTGATCTGTAATCTGAAAGATATGTTGTAAGTTGAATAAGATCAAAGCTATTGTTGTTGCTTTCTAGAAATTGTAACAATTAAGATAAAACCTATGGACTTAGGTTGGTTTAATAGCCATGTTGTAAATCCTTTAACAAGGTGACATTCCAAGTGAATGTTCCAAAGTCCTCTAACCAGGCCCATTCCTAAAAATTTGGTGAAATCCTCTAACAAGGTCACATTTATCAATGTGTTGTAGCCTTTAATAGGGCAGGCTTTTCACAGGGCAGACCATCAGAAGTGGTTAAAATGAATTGTGTAGTTATTTTGTGGGTATCATCCCCACCCTAGTTTTACCTTCTTATTCCTGGAGGGTTTCTGGGTTATCAAATTCTTAGTGTTATGGTGTGATGCATGTTTACTTTTCTTAGTTGTTTCAAATATTTAAATTGCATGCATGATAAGTTTAGTTATGCACCATTAAGAATTTGTAGATAAAATAGAAAAAGTCTTATTATGGCATTTGGACCTTGAATAACTGATTCACCCCCCACCCCCCACCCCCTTACCCCCTTAGTTATTCTAAAGAATTATAACAATTGGTATCAGAGCCTCGGGTGTTGATTTAGTTTAAAAGACTAGAAGTAGAAAAGATCAAAATGCCTAAGAGAGAAGCTCCCAAGCTCAACAAGGACAAATTTGTTGCTTGGAAAAGCTTGATGAAGCTACATATTGGATCCATAGGAGATTATGCCAAAAACTCAATTGATACTGAACATGTTGATCCAATTGGTGCTCCTACTGCAGAAGATTTAAAAAACAAACAAGAACACAATCAAACAATGCTGGAAATTGCTTCTGCACTCAACTATGCTGAATTTGATGATATCAAAGGATGTGACACTGAATTCAAAATGTGGAAAGCCCTGTCTAACATTTATGGAGGAGATTAGAATGTCCAAAGAGAAAAAAGAGAAAGTCTTAGAGGAAAGTTTGATGATATGAAAATGGAAGAAGGTGAGAATGCTGTCCAGTATGCTGCTAGAATAAAGGAAGTGGTAAGTGCAATAAGATGCTTGAATGGTCAAGTAGATGATGATACTATTAATAGTAAGTTTTTAAGAACCTTGCTCCTTATCTATGCTATTAGAGTATCAACTATACAAGAGCTAAGATGTGTGCCAGGAAATAATCTAAGCTTTGAAGGCATAGTAGGTAGACTCACTGCATTTGAGTTATCTAACTTTGATAACTATAGACTTGAGAATGTTGAATCTGATTTCAAAGCCAAGCTATCATTAAAAGATGTTGATCAGGTGAAATCAAAGAAAGAAAGAAGAAAGATGAAATATGTATCCAGTGATAGTAGCACTGGTGAGGAAGATGTGGAACAATTGGAAGCACTACTAGCTAGAAGATTTCACAAAGGCAAAGGAAGATTCAAAGGTAAGATGCCTATCATTTGTTTTAATTGCAATGAATTAGGACATATTGCTACAAGGTGTACATAGAAAAAGGAATAAAAGGAAAGAAAAAAGTACAAAAATATAAGAGAAGATGATAAGAGAGATTACAAAGAAAAAGGCAAGAAGTGCTATATTGCTGAAGAGGATTCTGATGATAATGATGATGAAGTTGTCTATGTGGCCATGAAGGACCAATCTGATGAAGAAGAGCCAACAACACTGGTAACATTCATGAACAATAATGATAAATGGATCATAAACAACGGATGCTCACATCACATGATAGGAGACAAAAGTAAGTTTGTTAACTTTACTTAGTATGATGGAAATTGTGTTAGATTTGGTAATGATGCTCCATGTCAAGTCAAAGGAAAAGGTACCATTAAGCTTACAAAATAAATTTCATGTGATAATGTATACTATGTTGAAGGACTAAACTACAATTTGCTAAGTGTCTCACAGTTAGGCAATGTAGGTTACAAAGTAGAATTTGGAAATAAAACTGCAAAAATTTATGATACTGATGATAGACTGATAGGAAAAGGAGATCAAACAAGAAGTAATCTATTTTATATTGATCTGGAAAATACCTCTTGTCTTGTTGCAAAATTTGATGATGTGTGTTTATGGCATAGAAGGCTATGTCATGTCAACTTTGATAATTTGGTCAATATTAGTAAAATGAAGAAAGTCAGAGGTTTAGCTAAACTGAAGAAACATGACAATATCATGTGCAAACAATGTCAGCTAGGAAAGATGACCAAGTCAAGTTTTAAAAGTAGAAACTATACATCTAAAGAAGTACTTGAGTTAGTCCATACTAACTTATGTGGTCCAATGGAAGTACAAAGCTACAAAGGAGACAAATATATAATGTTGTTTGTTGATGATTATTCCAGGATGATGACTGTTATGTTTTTAAAGAAAAAATCTGATGCTTTTCAAATATTTAAGTGGTATGTGGCTAGAGTTGAAAAGGAAATAGGAAAAAGTTTGAAATGCCTGAGATTAGACAGAGGTGGTGAATTTACATCAAATGAATTCAAGATATTCTGCAATGAAAAAGGAATCAAGAGACAAACATCAGCCCCAAGAACTCCCCCACAAAATGAAATTGCTGAAAGAAGAAATAGATATGTGATTGACTATGCCAGAACATTAATGATGGAAAAGACTGTTGCTCTAAAATATTGGAGAGAAGTTGTAAGAGTGGCTGTTCATACACTCAACTGAGTACAAGTCAAAAAAGGTACAAATGCAACACCTTTTGAATTATGGTATGGTCATTCACCCAATGTAAAGCATTTCAAAGTATTTGGTTGCAAATGTTTTATCCTTAAAGATGCTAGAAATGGAAAATTTGATGCAAAAAGTGATGAAGGCATATTCCTTGGTTACTCCACTAGAAGTAAACCATACAAGTGTTTAAATACTAACACAGACAAAATTGTGAAAAGTGCAAATGTAAACTTTGATGAGCATGCAAATGTCCAAGTTGAAAAACCAAAGAAAATGGATGACTATAGAAACTTCGTGTATTCTTATGAAGGAATGCCCATTGAAAAAGATACCATCAATAAAACTAAGATTCAACAACAAGTTTCAGTTTCAGCCAACTCACAACCAGTGAATGCCGAGTTGCATTCAGAAGCCAAGTTGCAGAATGAAGAAAATGCTCATTCTGACTCTGAAGTTAGCACACATGACAAAGATGTAGAGCTACCTGACAATGATGTGCATAGTGATCCTGAATCTAAAAGATCAAATATGGAAATAAGGAAAGAACCAAGATTGTCCAAATATGTGAAGAGGCATCACCCTGCTGAACAAATAATTGGTGACAAAGATGTAAGACCAATGACAAGGAATAGACTAAGAAATGAATCATGTCTACTAAGGAAAATTGAACCTAAGACAATGTATGATGCATTACAAGATGGTGATTGGTATAAAGCTATGGAAGAAGAAATTGATCAAATTAAGAAGAACAAAACTTAGAATTTAGTTCCCAGACCAGTTGACAAAAATGTGATTGGTACCAAATGGGTATTCAGAAACAAGCTAGATGAGAATGGAGAAATTACCAGAAACAAAGCCAGACTAGTATGTAAAGGTTATGCTCAAGAAGAAGGATTAGACTATGGGGAAACATTTGCCCCTGTTGCAAGAATGGAAGGAGTAAGAACTTTACTTGCATATGCTGCTTTGGTACTCAGAAACAAGCTAGATGAGAATGGAGAAATTACCAGAAACAAAGCCAGACTAGTATGTAAAGGTTATGCTCAAGAAGAAGGATTAGACTATGGGGAAACATTTGCCCCTGTTGCAAGAATGGAAGGAGTAAGAACTTTACTTGCATATGCTGCATATAAAAGTTTTAAAGTCTATTAGATAGATGTAAAGTCTACTTTTCTGAATGGTATATTGGAAGAGGAAGTCTACATCAAACAACCGGATGGTTTTGTTGATGAAAACAACAAATATATGGTTTGTAAACTACATAAAGCACTCTATGGTCTGAAACAAGCACCTAGAGCATGGTATGAGAGACTTCACAAGTATCTAGTGCAAATTGGATTTGAAAGAACTGATGAAAATAGCAACATGTATATCAAATCAAAAGAAGGTAATGACATTATTGTATCTAAAATATTTGTAGATGACATAGTGTTTGGAGGAAAGGAAGTGCTTTGCAAAAGTTTTGCTTACAAAATGAAACATGAATTTGAAATGTCTATGTTTGGAGAATTCAAATTCTTTGTTGGATTGCAAGTACATCAACTAAAACATGGTATATTTATGACACAATCAAAGTACATCAAAGAGATACTTAAAAAATTTGGATTAGAAGATTCTAAATCTGTCAACACACCAATGGCAATAGGAAATAAGTTATCCAGAAATGATGTATCAACTGAAGTTAATCAAAAAATGTTCAGATCCATGATTGGAAAACTACAATATGTTGTACATTAGTAGACCAGACATAGCATTAGCAGTTGGAATAATGGCTAGATTATCTGCTAATCCCAAAGAAAATCATCTCATAATAGTAAAAAGAATAATGAGGTATCTCAAAGGAACTGATAACTTTGGTCTATATTATAAAAAGAATGAAAAGTTTGAGCTCAATGCATACATAGATGCAGATTGGGGAGGTAACATTGATGATAGAAAAAACACAAGTGGAGGAGCACTATTTTTAGGAAAATGATTAGTTACTTGGACTAGCAAGAAGCAAACATGCACGTCTGAGTCCACTATAGAATCAAAATACGTGGCAATAGCAGTCAATTGCACAAACATTGTGTGGCTCACACATTTATTGAAAGGAATGAAAGAAGAGGTAACCAAACCTGTGATATTGTATTTTGATAACACAAGTGCTATAAACATATCCAAGAATCTAGTAATGCATGCAAAAACCAAGCATATTGCAATCAAGTATCACTATGTCAGAGAATTGGTAGAAGACAAATAAGTGAAGATGGAGTATATTCACACAAAGGAACAAATTGCAGATATCTTCACCAAACCATTGCCCAAGGATGCCTATGAATATCTTAGAGGCAAGTTGGGGGTAATACCCCTAACTCAAGCAGTATAAAAATAACAAGGAAGCTACCTTGCATCAACAGGAATAAATCATTGAAATATCAGAAGAATGATGTAGAGGATGACAACATGAGCAGAAACTCCAAATCAGTCACAAGCATGGTGACAGACGGAGAAAATATGAGATGCAAAGCCTATATTTCACATGTTAAAGATGCTACATCTTTGGCATTTATGTCAAAGAGGGAGATATGAAGAAACTGATCAAAATAAACAAAATAAGAGAGAGATACTCATGAGGGAGATATATATGAAAAAGGGAGACTTATGAGAAACTAAAAAGTAACGATATATGATCAGTAGTAAAACTACAAAAAAAGAGGGAGAAACAGAAAGTGGCAAAAAAATGTATGTAATTTTGATGGTAACTAAGTTGATCAAATGATCAGTTTGGTTTTCCATCAATGCCAAAGAGGGAGATTGTTGGAAATGATTGAAAAAGATCATGAGGGAGATTGTTGGAAATGACTGAAGACATTATACATAAAAAGTAATGGAACTAGTAAAGAATGTTCTCAATCATTGTTTTGTCATTGATGTCAAACTTGCTACTTGCAGGAATGACAATTGCTTTAGTGATCCAAATACTATCAATTGGTTGATTGACAAGGAGGAGGCAATCAATAAGATGTAACTAGAGTACCTAGAGAAAGGTTGAAGTTATGATGTTGTAATGAAATACAAGGATTAGCTAACCCATTGATAAAAAATTGTATTGATGACATACTCTAAGACACAGAAAATGGGCACACTGAAACATATCAAAGATGTAAGGTTTTAGCTAAGTCATTTGTAAAGTCTAACTAAGTTCATTAGAGAGAGAGAGCCAAGCAAGCAAGTCAGTGCCAAACAGATTCTTAGTTGAAGCTGAGCAAGTTCACTTTTAGAGTGTGCCGAGTAAATATCAAGTGCCGAATAGAAAACAAGTGCCAAGTAAATATCAAGTGCCGAGCAAAAAACAAGTGCCAAGTAAAAATCAAGTGCCGAGCATGAAACAGGTGCCGAGTAAAGATATAGATGCCGAGTAGGATACAAGTGCCAAGTAACATAGAACAAGCTAAGTATTAGTAAACCAATAATGCCAAGTTGCTGCATTATTTTGAAATCAAAGATTTGCTAGATTTGAGCCGACAAGGTTATTACCTAGAAGTTTGTAAACTAGATAGAAGATAAGAGTGATGAGCTGTTGGCACATAACACCATGTAAAAAGGTTTTTAGCAAATACAACTGGATGCTAGACAAGGTTTCTAGATGAAGAAGAAATATGGGGTAGCTACATTGTATCCTACCTAATCCATTGAAACCCTAAAATTGGAGAGGGAGAATTGAGCAGGAAAGATATTTCAGATTTCTATTTAAGAAGTCATAAGGTCACGCAGTAGAAGTGTGGTGGTGAGAAAGTATAAAATCATGAGCTGCTGAAGAAAAGTGCTAAGGAGTAAGAGAAAAAAGAATACTCTATTTTTTGGATGACCATAGATATGATTGCATTGGTTTGATGAGTAAAGAAGACTCAAGGAAACAAAGCTTGAGAGGAAGACAAGCTAACAGAACTGAAGTGATTAAAAGCCAAGCAAAGGATTGAACTGAAGTGTGATCTGTAATCTGCAAGATATGTCGTAAGTTGAATCAGATCAAAGCTATTGTTGTTACTTTCTAGCAATTGTAACAATTAAGATAAAACCTATGGACTTAGGTTGGTTTAATAGCCATGTTGTAAATCCTTTAATAGGGTGACATTCCAAGTGAATGTTCCAAAGTCCTTTAACTAGGCCCATTCCTAATAGTTTGGTGAAATCCTCTAACAAGGTCACATTTAACAATGTGTTGTAGCCTTTAATAGGGCAGGCTTTTCACAAGGCAGACCATCAGAAGTGGTTAAAATCAATTGCGCAGTTATTTTGTGGGTATCATCCCCACCCTAGTTTTACCTTCTTATTCCTAGAGGGTTTCCAAGTTATCAAATTCTTAGTATTATGGTGTGATGCATGTTTACTTTTCTTAGTTGTTTCAAATATTTAAATTGCATGCATGATAAGTTCAGTTATGCACCATTAAGAATTTTTAGAGAAAACAAAAAAAGTCTTATTATGGCATTTGGACCTTGAATAACTGATTCACCACCCCCCCTCTTAGTTATTCTAAAGAATTATAACATATCCTTCAGTTTTAGATTATTGGCTATCATATATCTCACAATAGAGATATCAATATGATCTTTCTCAAAGTTGTTATACAAATCATAGAATTTTTTCATCTAAAAAAAGTTTCCTTTAATAGAAATAGCTAAATTTATCTTCTCTATCTTTAGCTTCTAGGGTTGCTGAGCTTTTCCTACCGACTGCTTAGATGTTCTTACCTTCTCTACTTGCTTATCTTCTTGTTCTTGTTATTGCTCTTCACTAGACTCAACAATTTTCAACAATGTCTTTTGCCTTTTTCCTAGTCCAGTGGCTTGTTGCTTAACCCTTTTAGTCTTTGTCATCACAACTTCCAGTAATCTCTCAGATTTTCTCTTTGGTTCTCTTGGTTGCACATCTGACACTGCTGCATAGGGAATGCTCTATTCTAATGATGTCTCTGTAGTAGATACTAACAAAGGTTTCACATTTAGTATACCTTGTTTTATGGTTTTCCTAACTGCCTATGATTCATTCTTAGTCATATCAGCCTTTGCTAAAGCTTTCTTCATAATTGATTCTATCTTCTTGTGAGAAGCCTTCTCCAAGGATACTTGATGAGCTAACTGGGTAATCTCATCATAGGTTCCAAATCTATGTTCTACTCTATCCTTCTTTGGTTTAAAAAATAAATCAATATTTCCAACTACAATATCATCACTCAATTCATAAAAATAGTGATCAAGAAATGTTTCTTGAGGTTCTATTGCTTGAATATAAGTAAAATCTATATCAACCATAATACAAATGTCATCTTTAAATCTATCTACAATTGCAGGCGCAATTTTTAATCTTTGTCTCATTTCATTCTAAAATGTCTTTATAATCAAGTTCCCACTATCTAATATTTTATCTACTAGATGTCTTCTACATACATCAGTAATCTTCTCCATTGTACATCTATCACTGCTCATTATATTTGTGACTAACAAATATGGAAATCTTTTAACTACATGAAAGAATATGTGATTAATCAGTGACTGAAATCTAAACACACTATTATTAGTCCTCTTAATATTTTCTAGGTTATCAAGTAGTTGTATTCTTAGAATTTCACTAAGATTTACTTGTTCCTTCTCTACACATATCTTGTAGGATGCATAGATGAATCCGACTGATAATTCATCAATCTTTTAACTTGCACATATAGAGTAGGCAATGATTCTACTGAAAAATATTACATCATCTCACTTAATGGTATTGATCACCATAGTCTTTCCATTATATACTAACTTGGTATAGCTCTCACAACTTTCTTCTTAACCATTTTCTCACCTATGGATACACTACCTTGTTTACAAAGACCAATTACCTCATGAAGAAGGTTGGCTAAAATATCAACTATACTATCTTGCATCCATAGTTTCCCATCATGTAATATGCTTAATATGATATGTGTCCACTCATTTGTGTCAAATTCATGATAGAAATGATATTTAAATAGGTCTAGTTCCTTCAAATATTCAAATTTGTGCTTCATAGTCATATCGTGATTTAAAACTATTTCCATATCCTTGTTCATATATTCACTCCAAATAGATTCAAAATCACTATTAAGATAACTTCCTACATCTTCCAAATATACTATATTGTTTGGAGTAATGGATAATGCTTAACTAGGGTTTCCTTCTATGGGTTTCATGGAAACAATCTTCAGTTTAGGTCTGTCCTTGTTCTCAACATTGTGAACTACTAACATATCCATGATTCTATCAAATATGAACTTTTACCAAAAAAAATTGTACAAAAATGATAAAATACCTCTTTTTGAAAATAGGGTTTGCTTCAAAATCATCTGAAGAAGTCACTTCTGAGTGCTCTCTACTTCAGATGTATTCATAATGAAATAGAAATCAAGTCTGCACTCCATTTATTCCATCAAATAGAACTTGCATTAATTTTTTACTTTACAACCACGAAAAAGGTGTCAATTACCTTTTGTAATGAAATAATTGCTCAAGATCATCTGTCCAATCTTTAGTTGTCACCTAAGGTTTTCCATAGCTATCTTTTATCATGAAAAAACTCTACTAAACTTTGCTTCATGAAATTATCAGTAAAAACATAGTTTTACATCTTTTGCTAGAGAGTTGACTTACTCTATAATAATAGTAACTCTTAATTCTTTCACAACTTATTTAGATAAGCTCCAAATTACAAGCGAGCTTAGATATAGTCTAAACTTAATTTGAGACATCTTTTCCCAACTTTTCTTCCTATACCTTGATCTCTAAGTGAAGTTTTCAAATTCTTGTGTTGTGAACAAGCTTAATTCAACTTAATTGAATCACACTCAACAAATGACTTTGATCTTACTATCTCTTTATCTTCTAGCTTTTCTTTTGAGATGTCTAATCCTTTTACAAATGCCTCATTGAGTTCTTATCAAAGTCCATTGACTACATTTCTTTGTTCCTCATTGTCTTTGTTAATTCTGGAGTTCTTGGTTCCTTCTATCATTTCTAATGTTTCTTTCATCATTCCTTCTATTTCTAAACTTTCTTCCATTGTTCCTTCTATCTCCAAAGTTTCTGTCCATTTTGCAATACTTTGTTGTATGTCCAAAGTTGTTACATAACTAACATACTAGAGTTTTACTTCTAGGATTTTTTTGATCATTAGGTGCATGAAAATTCTGAGCAATGTGTCCAAAGTTGTTAAACTTATAACACACAATCTATCTTCTGCCTTCATAAGGTCTTTCTTCTCTCAATGTCCTTTCATTAGAACTTCTTCTATCTATAGGGTTAGTTTTCCTAGACATTCTACTATTCCTTCTATCATTATCATAGTTAGGTTTCCTATAACCAATTGCTTTATGACCCATACCATGAAAATTATGACAATAAAAATCCTTAACATGATTAAATGACTTATTTGTACAATCTCTTTTCATATGACCTATTTCATTACATGAAAAACACTTACCTTGAAATTCATCCATGGTTTCCTTAGGATATTCCACACGCTTTGTTCATCCAAAATATTAACTTCCTTGTCTTGTCCAACTTCTTTAGGTTTATTAGAAGATTGACTCGATTCAATCTTATCATGAGATTTATCTTTTTCTTTCAAATCTAATCTAATCTGGGGTTTCTTTGCAAACATGTTAAATAGATAACCAAGAGTAGTCTTATCATAAGCAGGTCTCTATATTGACATTGAATCATCAAGATTTTCTCTACTAGAATAAAGCTTCTCAAGTTGTTGATTTCCCTAAGTTAATTTATCTTTCACAATAGTATTGTATTTTTGAAGTTCTTCATGATCTTCTTTCAATGTTTCAAATTTAGATGTCTTCTTTGCCATACTTGCTCTCAAATTTGCATTCTCAGTCTTGAAATTAGATTCAATTTTTCTAGGATAATTTCTCAAAGTCAACTTTAGATTTTTAGTCTTCAATTCATGCTTCAAGATCTTGTACTTTATCTTCAGTTTTGAATAATCATCATCACTAGTTTCAAATTCAGTAGATTTAAGTTTTGCTTTGAGATGTTCAATCTTTTCCTTTAATTGTCCAATGTATACTTTGGAGTCTTCATATCTATCCTTTAGATGATCTCTTTCTTCAATAATGAGATCAATTTGTTCAAGTGCTTCTTCAAGATTTTTCATCAATTGTTCCATATCCATAGGGATCTTACTCAAGTTGTTAAGTGTCTTCAGAGTAACTATGCTCTGATACCAATTGTTAGAAATAGGGATTTCTTAGAGGGGGGTGATTTAGTAATCTACAAACTTTAATTACCAAATAAATATTATTTCATACTTTAAACCATACATAACAAAGTAATAAAGTAATGTTGAATAGTAACAGTAACCATGCACAACGATAACTCATAACACCATATTTTGTTAACTAGGGAAACCTTGGCCAAGGGAAAACCTCAGTGGGGATGATACCCACTAGATAATATAATAATATATAAGTTCTTTGTTAGAGAATGGACCTTGTTAGGAGTCAGTGAGAAAATTTAGTATAAGGAGTCCCTGTTAGGAGGATTTGAATCCCTATTAGGAGTTGTGCAACCCTGTTAGGAGTTGTAGTATAGTAGATGCAAGATGAGCCCACTACCCAAACATGCACTTCCAATTACAAAAAGAGCTCACTACCCAAAAAAGTAATCAAACTTCTAGAATATATAAGCTTTCTTAGTTTAATCTTGGATGTCAAAATATCTTCACAAACTTTGCATATATCATTTTCACAAAAGTTTGCATACAATTGCTCAACATAATTACTCCAAGATAACACATTTGAATTTGCAAGATGTCCTTTGTATAAATACCATGCCTTTACACAAATTGTTGCTAGGTCAACTAAGACCATAATACACTTTTCCAAATTAGAGTAAACATTTAGGATGTCATCCCTAATTTAACAAGTAATTATTTGTAAACAAAATAATTTCTTTCCTTTAATTTTGATGTCCTATTCATTAAAACATGAATATCTATTTTCTGTATAGTTTGTACTAACTTCTAAGGTTATACACGTCACCACTAACATGTATACTATCTCCATCTAACTTTGCTAGTCAAAATATGATATCAGCAACAAGTTATAATCAAAACAATACACTATTGTATACCAAAATTCATACTTAGTTTTTTGATTACCAAAAGCTAAGTATCTTTATTTCCAAGGTTTCCTGTAAGCATGTACATCATGTGTTGCCACAAATGAAAAAAATTACATATCTCGATTAGCCAATCTTCAAAAAAATCTTCTTCTAAAAGAGTTCCCTCTTCCTCCACTACTTTCCTTACCTTTTTTTTTTTTTTTTCTCAATCCTAAGGGCAAGTTGATAACATTTATGGACTAATTCTACTGTCATCAAGGTTAGTTCATCTTGTATATTATATCTAAGCCCACTAATTTAATGTGCAAGCTTTTTCTTTTCATTTTCATAAACTTATCTCTAAGAGTCAAAATATAAAATTTTTGAGTATAAGAACATGTCCTTTTGCTTGAGGTTATGCAACCTTTTGTGGAGCATCACTTCATAGTCCTTTAGAAAAAATTGCTTGATGATTTCTTTCATCATCCTCTTCCATGTTGGGCTGCTTCTCCTCTTCTACCCTTTCATTTTGGAGAAAGTTGCACCAACTTACAACTGGTCCTTCAACTTGGGTTTTTCCACTTTCACCCTCTAATTTGTAGGTATCTCCTCTACTTCAAAATGGTTTTCAAGAGCCTCCAACCATTCCATGCATTCCTCAGGTTCCAACTTTCCATCAAACATAGGTAAATCCCCTTTGTCTTTTCTTCCTACACTTTGTAGCACTACTACAATGATCCTCTAATCTTCAGACATGTTACGCAAGTTATCTCCTCCTCCTCCTCCTTCTTCTTCAGACTCCCCATGGTCTCCTCTTCATAATTGCCCTTTCAACTTATCAATATCTCTTTTCATCACTCTAATTTTCTTCTCTAACTACCCTACTCTTAGTCATTCTTTCTTTCACTATCTTTTCCAACTCAATGTTGGTTTTCCTTAAAGGGATATCTTCTCCTTCTGCCATCTTTTCTTTTCCAAAAGATACTTAGTGGCTTTGATACCACTTGATGTAGAGAGAACAACTAAGAAGCTTCAAATGAGCTTCTCACTCTTGCAATCAAAAAATTGGCTATCAACTCTTCAACCTTCTTATAAGGTTTCAACACACTTTAGTCTTCTAATGGATCAAAGAAACACACTCACCAACTTCACCAAGAATCCAAGGACAAAGAACCAATCTTGCCCACTTTATGGGTTTTGCACCAATCTCCCACAACTAGGTCAATACTAGGAAAACACACTAGAATTTTATCCCAAGAGTTCTAGTATTTAAATGATCTTAGGAAACTTATTTACCACAAACTACACCACTGGTTTGAATCATACACTTGCACGAAGCCTCAAACCCCAATTTGGCTTAGTAGCCATATGAGTCCCCTTTAGCCCTCCTGAAATAGTTTTTTGAATCTAACTTCAAAAATTTTCAAACAAGACCCAAAAAAAATAAGTTTTTGAATATGCTATTTAAATTTTCTTCAAACCCAAAAGTACCAACTTCTAGCCCAACTCTAGCATTCCCTCTCCTTCACAAAGCAACACATATCTAAGTAATCAAGTTAAGCTTGGTTTACAAAGAAACAAGTAGGAAAAGGGGTAATAAAAATGAACTTAGTACTTAGGAATTATTGAAAACACTAAAATAACCTATTTCTAAATGCTTAGCTCTTCACCAATTCCCAAACTCTTGCCATTCACAAATCAACACACTATAAGAAGTCAAATCCTTCATGGCACTTGACCTAAGGCTTGGTTGAAAAAATCAAAAACCATATCCTCCAGTTTTGGAACCCTAGAATATTCAAAATGACCCTACTAAATACCATTCCCAAGTGGCCATGAAATTCCAACCAAGGAAAGTGTAGTTAGAGGCCCATCTTTGTTGAGTGCGCCAAAATGTTGTCCTAAAAACCTAGTTTCACTAAAAATGCAATAAATTGAATAAGAAAACACTTAGAATGATGAGAATAGAAGAAAATGAAAGATAATTCAAATATATATCTCAAAAATCTATTAGATCTGGTCTTACAATCTATAAAGTTCATGCAGTGTGCAAACAATAGTAAAAATGACACCAAAATTGAATTTTCTTCTTTGCAGCTTCTTCCAATCCATACATTAATATATCTCTCCTATGTCTATTTATATTTTTACAACTAATACTATCATAGTTATAATCCTTTTCCCACTAAGTTGCAATTTTAAGCAACTTTTACAACTTTCAACAACATAGCTTTGCACAAAAAGTGCAATTTTTACATTTTTCACTTGATTCCACTTCTAGGACTTGGAAAAGGTTCCAACATACCTAAAAAAAATAAAACTACCTAATTTTTGGCTTTCTTGACCAAAAATATTAAAAAACTCAAATTTTCCTAATGAGTAACTTTTGTTTATAAATTGCATAAAGTGCCTTAACCATACAAAATGGTGCCTTGATTTGACAATGATACAATTTTCATCCAAGGTTTTTTTATTCTAGCGTAAGTAGGTGAAGAAAAACATGTAAACCAAAATATAAACCAAGTTCCTTGGTGCTCTACACCAATAGAGTACCTAATAAGTGGTTTCTAATGATTGAGCTATATGTCCTAGATGGGATAGAATTGTGATACGCATAGTTAGACTGTGATAGTAGATAGTTTGATGATGAAATTATTGAGTGCAAAATTTCTTAAGGTCATATGAGTGGAAATTTGTAAGGACTGTGAGCTAATAGTGATTTGTAATTACAAAAAAGATGTAATGTTTTGTAATATCTTAAAGAAGTCCTATTATAATTAATTGGGAAAGCCTCAAGGCTAACTCAAGGAATTATTTTGAGGATATGGTATAAAATAAGATTATTTTTCTTTTGGTAAAAATTATGATCAATACATTTATGTGTGTGATATGCAAAATATTTGGTAAATTCAAGTACGAGATCCAATGGATTATTCGATGCAAAGTTGGTGATCTCGTATAGAGATTTGAAGAGGATAAATCTGATAAGAGGGTAGAGAAGAAGCTATAAATTTCTATTATTTCACAAGGAATAATACAAGTATTAGTTGGATATTGAGTTCAGTGGTCTCACCTTTGAAGGTGTCTGGAAAGTAGGTCCATTTTCCTTTTACAACTCCTATCAGGGTTGGAATCTCCTAATAGAGATTCAAAGTCTCCTAATAGGGATTGATATGTAGTTAATGTATTTCATTGGCTCCTAATGGATTCCATCCTCTAACAAAGGATTTTTTTATTACTACATCATTTTGTGGGTGCCATCCCCACTGGGGTTTTTGTTAGAAATAGATAATACTAAGAGGGGGAGGGAAGAATCTATATTCTACAATTTTTTTCCCACAACTGAATATTGTTAATTACTTTATAACTAATATATGGAAGTAAATGAACAATTTTGAATAATAAATATAACCATACATAAAGAGAACTCATAAAACCATTATTTGTTAACTAGGGAAACCCTGGCCAGGGGGAAACCTCGATGGGGATGATACCCACTAGATGATTCACTAAAAAAAAAAATATTGTTAAGGATATTGACCCTATTAGGAGTCTATGAAGTACATACAGTGTCTTGAGTCTTTGTTAGAGGACTAGGCCCTATTAAAAGCCTCAACCCTGTTAGGAGTTGGTAGATCAAATACAATATATGCAAGAAGATCCCACTACCCTAACATGCAATAAGAAATAAAGTTCTTCACAAGTATAGGTATACATACAATACTTTCTCACTTTTGAAACTCGCACTTGATCTAATCATACATTAGATTTTGTATCACATAAGGCTCACATATCTTTCAAGCTATCTTCACAATAATTCACATGTCACACATCTTACTCATTATTTGTGCTAGATAAGAGCTTTACTTATATCTCGCAAATTAATAAATCTCTTCTTAGTTGGCCTTCATATCTTCACACATTTGACTTATTCTAAAATCACTTAGGGATTGATATCTATAATGTTATCCCATCATGACTTAGTAATTATCTTCTCACCAAAATAATTCCTTATGTAATATGACCTATATTTTTGATATGCTTTGTTCTATCCTATTAAATACCTAAACTTGTAAATCAACTATAGATTGCACCATACTATCCATACACATCTGTGCACTAACCTATATCATCATGAAATTTTCATATAGCTATCCTCAACTTTTCATGAGATAACTCAAAGTGTGTCATCCATACACATCACATCTTTCTCTAGACTATTGCAAACTATGTAACACTTAGACAAATTTCTAACTCTAAATCCATAAATGAAATACTAAATACATGTTTCCATAAATGACAACACTTTAGATATGTAACTGACCATATTTCCAACAATATCCCTCTTTTCCATTAATGGAAATATTTGGGAAAAATTGGGTATCCCAAAATGATTTCATAGAAAACATAAGTAAATACAAAAAGTGCCTACACAAAAATTGCCTTCAAAATGAAAAATATTTTATTCGTGTTTTCATGGACCATTACATTCCTTATTACTCCTTACAATTATATATAGGTGTACTCCCCCTTACATATACATATATAATTTTCCTTACATATACTTCTCCCCCTTTGACATCAATGGAAAAGGTGTCAAAAACTATGTACAAAAACTATGTGGGCTTTTGTTGATCAACTTGTTATTCTGGAAAAGCAGTCTACATAAACAAGTTTTAGTCTCTCAACTTTTTTCTTCCAATTCTCCTTAATTGTGTCAGAGATACTGATGAGTGTGTAAAGTGTATAGGATGCCACTTCTATTGAGCTCAAGTCAGTAATAGGAAATTTTTCATAGGAGGCCTTGGATGCAAGACACTCCTCCAATTGCCTCTGCAAAATGTTGATCTTAGGTGAAAAATTTATGTAAGAGAAGAGAGCCTTTTGATTACCTTTTCCTTATTAGTCTCTATGCCTCTAATTGCATTTTGACTCTTCTCTACTTTAGTTCCAAAAAATTCAATGTTGGCCTCTGGTAACTACAACCTGGTGGTGAGTGTATGAAGCTCACTCATTTAACCCTTGATCTGATTCTCAAAAAACTAAAAGGTAATTGTATGAAAGTGTGCACTATCCATACAACTTCTTCCCTTCATTAATGTTCTTCCTCAATTCTTTGATGCATCCATCTAATGACTTTATATCATTTCTCAAATTTGTTTATACTATATCAAACAATGATGCATCATGCTTGGCCTATGCTTGTGCTGAAGTAATTTTAGACAAGGTTGTGAATTCTTTATTAAAAGACTTCACCAATTCTTTAGCCTTAGTCTAAAAGTATGAATTTTTGGTAGTTGTGTGAATTGTCTTCTACATTCTTTCCAAGACTTTTGATATTTCTTCTCCAAAGGCTTAACTAATTTATTCTTTTGGAGAAAATTTCTCAAAGGACTCATCTGTTCTTTTTGATCATCATCATCATCATTAGATAATATTGTGACTATTTTTTCTACTAGAGTTGCTATGGAAATAAGTGTAACTATTTTCAATTTTGTACTCTTCTACTCTTCCTCAGCTTTCTTCATCTCTTCTTCTATTCTTTCTTTCTTAGATTCTTTTTGTTTCTCCTCTTCTTTCTTTGATTCTTCTCCTACTTTCTTTTTCTTTTCTTATTCTTATCTCTTTTCTTATTCTTCTTTATTTTCTTGTCTACAAATTTATTTATTTCTCCTTCTTCTAATCATTTTCTCTTTGTATTCATCTTTCTTTCTTCATCTTCATCTTGTTCATTGAAACTGGTGTAGGAAATAATATTACCAACAATTGTTGTTCTATAAGCTACAAAAGGGTTTTCTTTAGCATCCATTATTATGTGCGTACTATCTACTTGCATGGATTCAATACCCATAACTATGTGAGTAGATGATGGTTCTTGTTGTGTCTCTTCAACATCTTCTTTGCCATCAGTGGGAGTACTGGCTTCCACATAGATTGGACTACCCAATCGTGGCTGCACACTCTCCTTCATGACTGGAGGTATTGAAGTCATGTGTTTCATAATGGCTTTCTCTGTTTCTTTCCTTATTTCCTCATAGTTTACTCCCATAAGAAGAATAGCTCTTCTTTTATTCCTTTTTAGGGGTCAAATGCCTTTCAAAATTCTATCCAACTCTTCCTTTGTGTTTACTTCACAGAATTTTTTAACCATGTTGTCTCTTAGCTTGGTGTCTTCTTCTACTGCTCTCCTTTTTCTACTAACCTAGTATAGAGATCTTCTAGTATCTTTTCTTGTATATTATCAAATATTTTATTCCTCAAGATCATATTCCTTACTATGGAATTCTCTAATTTCTTTCTATCTGTATTATTATATAAGCTATAATACATATTCAATTATACACAATTATCATCATTAATAATCTACATGTTCAGATTGTCTACCTTTAGTTTCCATTCCTTCTTGCCTAATGACATTCTTCCTTATTTTGCTTCTTGCTCAATTGGTTTCTCCTTAATTTCATCATTAGATTCCTTAGAATCACTAATTTATAGTGTCTTTCTTCTTTTCCCAAGTCCACTTGTGGTTTACTTGACCCTTTTCTTGAAGGATGATGTAGGTTCCTTCTTTTTCTTCACTAATCTCTCATATTTTCTCTATGAAATAGGTGTGTCTATTGACTTAATGGTCAAATCATTTGTCTATTAGTGACTTAACACTTAGTCAGTTGGTTACATAGCTACCAAGCTTATCATACTACTAGTAGTGTAAGCCAAGTGTTTAAGTTGCTACCAAGCTAATCAGGCAGATTATAGTTCATACCAAGGTTCATAATTTCTACTGATAATCTAAGATAGAATATAGTGTTTGCCAAGGGTTACAATGCCTATCAAGCATCTGAGGCAAAGTATAGTGTTGAATGAGCATTTTAGTGTCAATCGAGTCTAATGAGTTCTTTGGTGTTTGCTGAGTCATTCTGTGCTGACCGAGTTTCTATTACCCCAAGTGATTAGTAATGACCAAGCATCTACATAAACTAAGTGCCATATTCTTCCAAGCATTGACAAGTGTTGCTAAGTGTTAGAACATCACCCAAGTGGTCTTTAGAACCCAAATTATAGTAGTGAGCCAACTTTTTGAAGATTGTTTGAATTTGGTATTGTAGCTGACTCCAGAAGGTAATTTATTGGATTGATATGTGTGTGTGTGTGTGTGTGTGTGTGTGTGTGTGTGTGTGTGTGTGTGTGTGTGTGTAATATATCTTTTCATATTTAATGTGAATCATATCAAAAAGCAAGAAGTAGATGAGTGCAAATTAAAGAAGTCTTCAAGTAGTATAAGGAAAATAAGAGACTTATCTATCACAACAAGGTGATCATTGTTATTCAAAGGAATCTCATTCAATAAACCAAGTTGTAGATGACAGATAAGCCACTAATTCATCCTAATATGAGCATGAGTCAAATCCTTTAACAAGGTGGACTTAATAGTCTCATTCCAAATCTCCTAACATAGTGGATACTTCATTATATTTTGTAAATCCTTTCACAAGGTGGACCTAATAGTCCTTCTTTCTCCTAATAGGGTAGATCATCAAAAGTGATCAATTGTAGGATTTAGCACACTAACTTTAGACTGTAGTAATAAAGCTTGTGGGTATCATCCCCACCCCAGTTTCACTTTCTATTTGGAAGGTTTCTAGGTTGCCAAATATTGTGTCAAGTGTTATAAATGTTTTATTTCTTTCATTGTTTCATGGATGTAATTATATCAGATTATGTTGTGGTGGTTAGTTGGTGAATTACAGTATAAGTTTTATTGGTTCCTAATTCACTCCCCCTCTTAGTCACCCAATCTATACTACATTTCCAACAATTGGTATAAGAGAATTAGTTTTGATATCAGAAGTTTAGTATCATGAGAAAAGATTAAAGACAATGGAAGTATATAGACTTGAGAAAGTTATCAAAAATGAAAATTTGGATTTGCAATTGACCATGGATAGATTCAAGAAAATAAAGGACCAACTCTCTAGATCCCTGAGAAGAAGAAAAGATCTTGTAGCACATATAAATAATCATCTCTACATTGAAGAAATAATTGAAGAAATTTGTCAAGAAAGAAGTTCAGATGAAGCTGATGCAACAATAAAAAATTTAGTTGAAAAGAATCTTACTCTTTATGAAGAAGTTAGAAATTTGAAAAGAGAACAAGAAATTCAATCAATTAGATTGTGTGAAGTCATGGAATGAAAGGAAAAAGCCAAAGAAAAAATAGAAGAAAAGGACAATGATATTAATCAACCATCTCTTCAGTAAATAGATCTTATTGATCAACTCAATGATGCAAATCAAGAGCTTATCAACTTGAGGATAGAGAATGAAAGATTGTAGAATGACCTTAGCATAGAGAAGCAAACCAATGAGAGGATGATGAAATTTTATGAAAGCATGAATCAATTGAATGTCAAACTCAATTTAGACACATAGGCAAAGTTGGATTAGGATACATAGAAGAAGGTGAATCATCTCAAGAAGGAGCTCAAAAGAACAAAAGGCCTACTTGTAATTATTTTGGAAAGATGAGACATACATCAAACAAGTGTTATAGAAATGGTAAAACAAAGTTGAGTGGAAAGTGTTACAGTTTCAACAAACCATGACATAGAGCAAGTGAGTGCATAGAGAAACCTAGGTTTGAAGGAAAATGTTTCAATTGCAATAAACAAGGGAAAAAATCTTGAGAATGCAAAACCATGAAATGGAACCCAACATAAAAAAATTGTAAAAGATATATTTGGTTGGGATTACAATACATGGTGCAGATGTCACTATTATGGTGAGTTTTGGCACATTGGAGAAAACTACATAAAACATCACACAAGGAAGAGAGACACTACAAAGATATGTTTTGTACGTACAAAACTTGGAAATCTTGCCAAGAACTGTATGAATTGAGGAAGAGTTAAAGATGAAAAGAAGGCAAAGGCTAACAATATTAGAAGTCAGATGAGGTAGCAATGGGTAAGGAAATCTCCTGAGGGTGCAGATCAAAGTAATGAAAGTGTTGATAGCCAAGTCAATGACTTGAGTGACTCAACCATTTCAACCTAGTTCTTTATGGAGATTACTAGAATTGTGATTCTAGGAAGTCATTTCACATTAGTTCTAGTTAGCAATCAAATGATCCATATCAACATTCAAGATGCACAAGGATCATGATCACCAATTATATATAATACTTAGAGACCTTACTAAGCAAGGTCCGATTACAAGACCTTACCAAGTGAGGTTGGGTTGCATAACCTTACCTAGTGTTGAATACAAATGCTGAGTTGGTGATTCTACTAAGTTTATAACAAGTGATGGTAACTTTACCAAGTTAAAGGTATCTTTTGAGAAATAAAAAATTAGTTGAGTGGAGGACAACCAATCACCAAGAAAATAATTGTATGACACATTAATGACAACTTGAAGATTGAATTTAGTTAAAAGGAGAAATTGAAGATCATTGTCTCACCATAAATTTTCTAGGGTTAAGAGTTTAGAGCATTCCAGAGCCTTGAACTATTTAAAGCTATGATTGTTGAAGTTTTTTTTTTGTGTTTGAAGCATTCCCAAGAAAGAATGACATCTTCCAACAAAAAAGAAGAAGGGTTCATAGATGTTGGTTCAAGGAGTTGATTGCAAAGCACCTATAGTCAAACTAAGTCTGCTGATTACATAGGAACTTGATCCCATTGGGGAACAGTCATAGATTTCTCCAAAGGTACTTTTAATTGATGACATTTGATCATTTTATCATTGTTCAATTCAAGAGCTGGGAACCCTAGAGATGAACTAGGCATTCAATGAATTGTGCATGGATGTGAGCTTGAAATCCAAGAACAAGCATTTGGAAACCAAAGGGGTAACACATATCTTGCATATGCTTAGGGATTTCCAAGGGAAATGGATTAGACTCATCTTGAGCCAAGTCCATGACATGAATTTATGGTTAGATCACCCTATTCAAATTACAAAGAAGATGATATTGAGGATAAGATGGTTGCTAATGTTGAACAAGGAAAAGACTACAAAAACCTTAGGTTGGGTTGAATTGACATAGAGAACTCTTGCTGAGTGGAATGGTTGAGGTATAAAACTCAATGGAGTTATAAACATGGAGGAAAAGTTTGGTATACGTGTGTTTTCTCATAAGATATACAACTCAAGTAGATTAAGCATCATTCCTTGTAAAGCTATTGACCTAGAATTTAAGGTGGTAAAGAACTACCTATCCTTTGATCTTGCCAAGTTGCTATTGAACCAATTCAGCAAAAATATAGAGAGCATCCAAGTCTTATAGAACAATCCATGTAAGTTCAGTTCCTTGTTGACTTGTTTATTCTTTTATGTGAAAAAGTTCTTTTCATCCAAAGGAATAGTGGTGTGGAAGAAAGATACACTAGTGCTATATCATATTAATGAATTTATAGTATAAATGGGTAATAATTTTGAAAGTATAATGGATGCCTATTTTGAAACTTTCAAAGAGAAAATGCAAAGTAGATATAGAATTCCTAAGAAACTAATGGAATATTATGAACAAGATATTTTTTTTTTGGTTGATTGTGATAAAGTCCATATCCATGTAATCAGACCAAGAGTGGCATGGGTTAAGCCCCTAGGATATAAAGTAAACATAGATGATACAAGGGACATCATTGAATCTCCCTTGAATGAGCCTATTGACCCCAAGACACCTTATTTTTGCAATTACAAGGAAGCCAAGGCCATAATTACTCTTGAAATTAATCTTCCCCAAGTAGTGAAAAGAGGAAGAAAGGTGGAAAAGATACTTAAGTTAATTGAAGGAAAAGGAGATGACCTTGATGAAGAAGAAGGAGAGGAGGAGCATGCAGAGGAAGAAGAACCCGAAGAAGAGGAACCTCCCAAAAAGAAAGGGAATCTCATAATAACTAAGTCTATAAAATCCTCCCCTACTATGTTCACCAAAAGAACACCAAAATAAAGGAAGAAACTAAAGTTAGGTGATGATGATGAAGAAGATGAAGCAGAGAAAATCATATTTTTGAAGAGTTCCCCTACCTTTGCAGAAAGATTAAAAAGACTAGAAGAAGGAGGAGGTATAGGATCTTTCAAAACTCTTAAGTATGACACTAGGAGTGTAGAGGAGAAGAAACAAATAAAAGAAGCCCTAGTGGAAAAATGGAAATACTCTCCCAATGATCTAATCAAGAAAGTTCCTGACAATATTCTAAAGGAAGTTACACCTATATGGGAGAATGCACTTAATGTTGCAAAATGCATTAGAGAATAGAATTTGAGACAACTTATGCTTAATCTATTAGGCAAGGAAGTAAAGGAATCATTAAAGAAAAATGAGCAGAAGCATACACCAAAACTCAATACATTGCTGATCCTATCAAAGCACACAGAATTTATTGTGAAATATAACACTATATCATGGAAGAATATCTCTAGGCTATATGAACATAGTGAAAAAGTTGTACAAAGTGATGATGAAGAAGGTATTGAGAAAGATGATGAAGAAATAAATGATGATGAAACTGATAATATTGATAATATGGAAGGAGATGATACTGAATATGAAGAAGCTCAAGAAACTACAAGAGGAGATCTTCTTCAGATATAGAGTATTGAAGACTTAGATCTTAAAATGATAGCAATATAGGTAATGGGCTCTCTTCCTAACTCTCCAAGAAAAGCCTAAGTGCCTTCTAGCTCGGAGAAGGCTGCTACTGAGCTAGTTGAGGTAAACACCCCTTCACCAAGCACTCAACTAACCATTGGAGCAATATTACCAAGTGTATTGATGAGTGAAGTTTCCATCACTTCATCTACCAAGCAGTACACTCAAATCACTCTAGCATCAAGCCTAACAGAGTCACAACAAGATATTACAAACATTCCTATTGTTAGTGCTATTTCTTCCATATTTGTTACTATTTCTACTATTTCTATTATTGTTACTACCATGGAAAATGTAATGACAGTTGAGGTTAAGCCTCAACCAAGTACTAATGTATTGAGAAAAGGAAAGGAAATTGTTTCTTCCATTTAAAAAAAAGGGTAAAGAGGTAGAAGCTTCTGATGAATAGATTGATCTAGAAGAGGACATTGTGATACCAGATTGGGATCTTTCCAATCCAACTCCTGATAAAATGGATACTCTTTGTGAGCTTTGGAAAGAGAGGACCACACAATAGAAGCTTAAAGAATAGAAGAAGAAGAAAAACTAGGTAATTAAAGACATCAAAATAATATTTTTGGATGCTCTAAATATTGAGTTTAATGAGTAACAACCTATTTTGGATCAATCGGTTTAATTTGTTCACACGTACAATGAGGACATCAATAGGCAAGATAAAATTTTGTAGATTGTAGAAAGAAAATTTGAGAATAAAGTTTTGGAGAAGGTAGCATAGAGGATAGCTATTGATCAAGTAGAATTGTCTTCTACTCTTGCTACATTTGAAGTATTTGTAAAAAAAATTGTTTCTTTGTTTGTAAAGATAAGCGATATATCTAACTTTACTAAGGAGATAAAGGATAAATGATCAAAGATAGATGCTGATTTGAAGGCAAGTGCACATCAATTGTCACTTGACCCTAGCTGTAGTTCTATACATTTTATAAAGATCAGGTATTTGATAGATCTTCAGGCTGAATTGTTAAGGGAAAAAGACATGATAAGGGCCACACTTGCATAAATTTAGGCATGATCCTTCCAACATGGATGCAATGCAAAAACATATTACACATGTAAACACATTGATCCATAATAACAATTACTCCATAGTTGATCATATGATGGAACTTTCAAAAAAGGTGTATATAGCCTTACATGCATCAAGAGTTTTGCAAGAGAATTGGGACAAGACAATGTCCATAATTGTGAAGGTACATAATAATTTATTGTCACATTTTGGTGTTACCTTGCAGTTATGCATTTTTTTTTGGCATTTCTATCAAAAAAGGGGGAATGTAAATGCATATCATATGTAAGGGAGAGTTGTATATACAAAGGGGGAATACATGTACAGTATGCAAGATGTATATACAAAGTATAAAATATGTTCAATTTTTAAAAAATAAAAATAAAAAAACAGAGTTAGAGGTTACCAAGAAGCAACCAAAATAGACAACAATGAAAACTAAGTTGAAGACCTAGATTGTTGATAGGGGGAGTTTTGACTTGTATTTTGATTATTCAATTTTTTGGTATGAAAAGTGTTATTGTCACTAATTCCAAAGGGGGAGATTGTTGACCTAATGGTCAAATCATTTGTCTAATGGTGACTTAACACTTAGTCATTTGGTTACATTACTATCAAGCTCTTAAGTTGCTACTGAGCTTATCATACTACTAGTAGTGTAAGAAAAGTGTTTCAGTTGCTACTGAGCTAATTAGATAGATTATAGTTAATACCAAGCATCATAATGTCTACCAAGTATCTAAGATAGAATATAGTGTTTTCCAAGGTTTACAATGCCTACCAAGCATCTGAGGCAAACTATAGTGTTGACTGAGCATTTTAGTGTCAACAAAATCTACTGAGTTCTTTAGTGTTCATTGAGTCATCCAATACTAAGTTCCTATTACCCCTAGTGATTAGTATGGATCGAGAATCTACATCAATTGAGTGCCAGAGTTTTCTGAGTGTTGATAAGTGTTTCTGAGTGTTAGAACATTACCTGAGTGGTCTTGAGAATTCAAGCTACAATAGTGAGTCGACTTTGTGAATATTGTTTGAATTTAGTATTGTAGTTGACTCCAGAACATAATTTATTAGATTGGTATATATATGTAATATATCTTTGCATATCCAATGTGAATCATATCAAAGAGAAAGAAGAATATGAGTGAAAATTAAAGAATTCTACAAGTAGTATAAGAAAAAATAGAGACTTGTCTATCACAACAAGGTGATCATTTTTATATAAAGGAATCTCATTCAACAAACCAAGTTGCAGATTAGAGATCAACCATTGATTCATCCTAATAGGTGCATCAGTCAAATCCTTTAACAAGGTGGACTTAACAATATCATTCCAAATCTCCTAACAAAGTGCATACTTCATTGTATGTTGTAAATCCTTTCATAAGGTGGACCTAATAGTCCTTATTGCTCCTAATAGGGAAGATCATTAGAAGTGATTAATTGTAAGCTTTAATAGGCTAACTTTATACTATAGTAATAAAGCTTGTGGGTATCATTCCCACACCAATTTTACTTTCTATTTGGAAGGATTCTAGGTTACCAAATATTGTGTCAAGTGTTATAACTATTTTATTTCTTTCATTCTTTCATGCATTCAAATAAATTAGATTATGTGGTGGTGGTTTAATTGGTGAATTAAAGTATAAGTTTGATTGGTTCTTAATTCACTCCCCCCATAGTCTCCTGGTCTATACTACATTTCCAATAGTGTCATCCTTTGATTGCCTCCTTGGTTAATCATGTTGAACTCTAATTGGTTGTAGTTTTCTAACTACTACATAGGGTATAATTGTCTGCGATTGGTTTTTGCAATTGTTACCCCTTCAAATGGTGCTGCAATAGAAATTGGTGTTACTTCTATCACCTCAATTTTTCCACTAGTTTTCATTTCCAACACAATACCTTTGATCTCATTAAACTCCGCTTGAGTCATACCTGATTCCTTAAGGATATAATTTATCTTCTTCTCCACTTTCTTCTTAATTTCCTTGTTTTGAAGTTCAAAATGAACTTTCCTTACCTTCTCCTCATAGGTACCTCATCTAGGGTATTTACTGTCCTTCTTTGACCATAATATGATTTACGCATACCCTTCTATGAGTTCTTCACTCATCTCATATCCATAGGTTCAAGGAATTTTATCCTTGGTTCTACTACTTCCATAGAAGTATTATTAGTTTCCACCATGAAGCATATCTCATCTTTATACTTTTCCACCATGGAGTGGGGGATTCTATATCTCTCTTTCATCTTAGATTAAAATTTCTTCATCATTCTATCAATGTCACTATCTCTAACATTTTCCAATCTCACCCTGTAACATTGTGTTACCATCTTCATAATACATCTATCATTAGCCCAATTTGTCATTCTAGAGAATTTCTTGGTTGCATAGAAGAATAGATGTTTCAACAAAGACTCAAATCTAAAGACTTCATTCTTGGTCTTCTTTATCTTTCCAATGTTGTCCAATAACTATGTTATAAAAATCTTGCACATGTTTACCTTTCTTTTCTCTACAACCATCACATATGTTGCATGCATAAATCCTACTAGCATTGAGTTCACTCTAGAATTGTGATTTAATTTATATCCAAGATTTTTTCTCAATACCTTAACTCCTTTTTCCTGAATCATGCCAACTTTCATGTTCCTTCCATCAAATCTAGTGTACAAGTTGTATCAACTATCTTTTTCACATTTTTATTATTTACTAGGTTGCATCCTTCATTGCTCAAACCTGTGACCTTGTCAATTAGGTCATTTTCAGTTGTGACTGGTACATTACCTATCCCAAAAATCTCATTATGACCTCTATTAAGAATGATTCTAGTCTACTCATAATTGTCAAACTCTATGTAGAACATATACTTGATCAAATTTAACTCACTTAGGTGTGCATACTACAATCTAAGGGTTAGGTCACTATTACACATAGCTCCTAAATCTTTATGAGTGTCCTCATCTCCAATACTTTCAAACTTGCAATGAATGTAACTTTGAACACCCTCTACATGAAGCACACTCGAAGGGATTTGCAAAAATGCTCCTAATGGATCATCCACTAAAGAAACAAATGGGTGTTTCTTGAACTTATACCTTGACCTATCACTTACATTGTATACTTTCTAACTTACCATAATTCTTAACTATATCATGTTTTATAACTATTCTTAATTCTTAACTATACCATAATTCTTAACCATATTTCAAGTTTTATAAAATACCTTAAAATATCATGTTTAGGGATTCTTTAACTTTGCACTTCAAACACCTTTCTTCTCACTTGAAATCACTGTCAAATTGCTCTTAAATCACTCTAAACTCTTTGCATGATCAAATGGTACTCACAATCTTGTTTGCAATTTTTAAATCACTTTAAATTGGACTCCACATTAAATATGAATCTACCAATAATTTCAAAAACTATCACTAATCACTAGTAAACTTATTTTCTATCTTACAAATTCCTATGACCATATCTTAGCTTGCACACTTGACCATAGCTTCCTCTCTATGTCTTCTACCTACTGTTAACTACATAAGTTCTAATTCACTCTTTAACACTAGTTTTGATTAACTAATGCTCTATCTCTACTAGACCTACTTAATTTAGATAGGATAAGTCACAAACAACTTCTGACTTCAATTTCCCTGCAGGTGCATCAAAATACAATTCTTCCAACACTATATAAAAACTCTTTGGATTACAAGCTTTCTCAAATTCTTCTTTGAATTTATCAATATGTTCCTTTATTGCTTCCTTCTGACTATTGTCACTACCATTATCATTTCTTTTGATATTTTTGCTTTTGTTCCTTATGTGATTAGGATTCTTGTTGAAGTTCTTTCTATCCATTCTATAAAATCTTGCTATGTTTCCAAAGTTATTGCATAATTGACATACATGCATATTTTTCCTTTGATTGGTTCCATTCTGACTATTAGGTGCTCTAAAATTCCTTGTAATGTGTCCAGGATTGTTACATTTGTAGCATACAATCTATTTTCTTTCACCATTAGATCTTTCACCATCATTTGACCTACTATGTGGTCTTCCTCTTTCATTATCTACAGGGTTAGTATTCCTTAACATTCTACTATTTGTATTATTACTATCAACCTTAGGTTTCTTACAATCTACTACTTTATGTCCATAACCATAACAATTATCATAATATAAATTAGTAATAAGTTTCAAAGACTTACCTATGCAATCTCTTTTCATATGATCAACTTCATTGCATATAAAACATTGACCTTTGAATACATGTATAACTTCCTTGGGTGATTCCACTTGCTTAGATTGATAAACTTTCTCTTTTATCTTAGGTTCATTAGATTTCTCAAAAAAATCAACTATTTTAACTCCTTTAGATGACTCGATCTTATTCTGGTTAGTTTCTTTTGGGTTTCTACAAATAGATTTGGTTCTTTCCTAATTTCAATGTTCTTGGATGACTTCTCTCCAATAAGATATCCAAGGCTTGTTTTGTCATAAGAGGGTCTCTAGAAAAATATTTGCTCATTAATTTTCTCGCTACTTGTATAAAGTTTCTCTAATTGTTGTTTAGCTTGTGTCAACTCTCCTTTCACAATAGTGTTGTATTTTTCTAACTCAACATGTTCTATTTTTATAGAATCTAATTTAGATGTTTCTTGACTCAATTGGGATCTAACATCTTCATTCTCATATTTCAGATCAGGTTCATTCTTTTTGGCATTTTTCTTAAGGCTCAACTTAAGTTCAATAATTTTTAACTCATGCTTCAAGATCTCATTTTCATTCTTGAGATTTCCTACTTCATCATTATCACTAGTCTACACATTTGATTCATTGCTGAATTTTAGATCATCAATCTTGTCATTCAGTGCCAATATAAAATTTTGCATCTTCATATCTATCTTTTAGTTTATCTCTTTCTTCTGTAAGAAGGTCAAGATTATCAAGAGATTCTTCAAGATTTCTCTTTAACTATTTCATAACCATAGGGATCTTACTCAAACTATTAAGCCTCTTTAGATTAATGGTGCTCTAATACTGATTTCTAGAAATAGATAATACTAAGAGTGGGGGGGGGTGAGTCAATATTCTACAATCTTTTTGCCCACAACTAAATAATGTTAATTACTTTAAAACTTGCATGTTAAAGTAAACCAACAATGTTGACTAGTAAATATAACCATACAAAAAGAGAACTAATGATAAACCTATTATTTTTTAACAAGGGAAACCCTGGCCAAGGGAAAACCCCAATGGGGATGATACCCACCAGATGATTCACTAAATAAAAGATTCTTGTTAAGGATATTGACCCTGTTAGGAGTCTAGGAAGTAAATAGTATCTCGAGTCCTTGTTAGAAGGCTAGGCCCTATTAAAAACCTCAACCCTATTAGGAGTTGCTTCAACCATGTTAGGAGTTGGTAGATCAAATACAATGTATACAAGAAGAGCCCACTACCCTAACATGCAATAATAAATAAAGTTCTTCACAAGTATAAGTATACATAGAGTACTTTCTCATTGTTAAAACTTGCACTTGATTTGATCATACATTAGATTTCATATCACATAAGGCTTTCATATCTTTCAAGCTATCTTCACAATAATTTGCATGTCATAGATCTTACTCATTATCTGCGCAAGATAAGATCTTTACTTATATCTTACAAATTAATAAATCTCTACTCAGTTGGCCTTCATATCTTCACACACTTGACTTATTACAAAATTACTTAGGGATTATAAAACTCATATTTTTGATATGCTCTATTATGTCTTGTTAAATACCTAAACTGGTAAATCAATTGTAACTTGTATTACACTGTCCGTACACATCTGTGCACTGAACTATGTCATCATTATATTTTCATATAGATACCCTCAGCTGTGCATGATCTAACTTGAAGTCTGTCATCCATACACATCACATCTATCTCTATATTGTTGTAAACTCTCTAACACTTAGACAATTTTCTAACTCTAAATATATAAATGAAATACTAAATACACGTTTCCATAAATGATAACACGTTATACATCTAACTGACCATGTTGCCAATAGTTTTCCCTCTAATCAAGGGTTTCCTTAGTTAACATATCTCATGTTATTGTGTATGGTTACCTTTTGATGGTTACTAATTATGTTGTTCATATGCTTAAGGATTAATAAGGTTGATAAATGTTTTAATTATTGGATAACTAATTCACCACCTCTCTCTTAGTTATCTTGGTGGACTTTACTTTCTAACAATCTCTCCATGTTGTATGTCCATCTAGGTACAACATTAAAAATAAAATAAAATAATACAATATAAGAATATTATGTAATGTGTCCAACACCCATTATCTCAACAAGTGAGAATAATGGTTCCTAGACAGACTAGTAAGTACATGGATATGCCCAAAGAATTTTTTATTCTAACCCTATCCATTCATAATGCATATTTCAATTGGGTGTGCCAATCCTTTGGATTCTCTATGAGCAAGTGTTTTATGACCATTATCAAATTCTTGTTAGTCGACATGGCTATGCCACTCCCTTGTGGAAAATAGTTGGATGAAAATTTGATTATGAAATCATTCTCCAATTCCCATTGAGTAAGATAAGTTGATGCAAAAGATGGCCTATTATCGCACATAAAAAAAATGACATCCCAAATCTAGCCACAATATGTTCTTCTACAAAATTAGTGACCTCTTTTTCTATACATGTCCTAATTTTTTTAGCTTCAGTCTTCCATGTGCAATAATCCATAGCTATTAGAAGAAAAATATGTCCTATAGATGATGGTAGGTCAATGGGCCCACTAAAATCTAACCCCCATTTGGAAAAAGGGTGTACCTTAAAAATTGGTTATAATAGCATGGTCGGATCCCTTTCCCTATTGGAACTTGTTTGGAAAATGTGATAAGAATGGTAGGCTAGAAGTTCTTTGACCTTAGAGTTTGATGTGTTGTAGCCTCGACTAATCCATTTATAGGTTTGTACCTATCATGGTATTGTCCTAGTACTTCTCTTTCTTCTTCACAAGCTAAACATTTTAAGTATATACCCTCATAGTTCTTCTTTTAAAGATTTCTATCTTGAAGCATAAAGGATTCACATTTCATCTTTAGCCTCTATGTTGGGAACTATTCATCCTTTGAGGGTATTGATTTTGCAAGAGGTAAAATACAACATCTTGATAACAAACGTTTGTGATTATCCCTCCATTGGTGTCAACATGAGACACCATGCTTTGTTCTTCATTATGTGCTATCATTTTTGTTAACCCTTGTCCTCTTACTAGTTTCATTGGTTGGATTTCTAAAATTATATTCTTGTAACATTGCCATCCATTTTCCTCTCCTTTCCCTTAACTCATTCTACATCAACAATGATTTGATTGTAGGGTTTAGTATAATGGCATATACCTTACTTTGGAATATGTAATGGTGAAACTTATTTATCACTTTTACCAAGGAAAATGATTATTTATGTAGATCAAGATTATTTAACTTGGCATTCTTTAGGGGACAACTCATAAGTGGGATGGGCCTTTCATCTTCATTATCTTTCTTTTATGTAAGGATATTTACGTATGAATGTTTTGAAGTGTAAGAATAGACTTTGAATGACAATTGATAATTTGGACTTACAAGTACTAGGGTGGTAGAAATAGACACTTTTATGTCTTCAAATTATTTCTTTATTTTAGGAACCTAATCAATATTTTCTCACCTTTTGAGTAAATCATTAAGGGGGTGAACTATTTTGGTGAACCTGTTAATGAATTTTTGTACAAAGTTAATTTTCCCAAAGAAAGACTTAAGCTTTTTGTGACTATGAGGGGGTGATAATTTTAGGATCACTTCTATCCTTTTAGGATCAATTGAAATAGCTACTTTAGAGATGATGTGGCCTAGGAGCTTCCCTTTTGTAACTCCAAATGAACATTTCTTTGGGTTAAGAGATATGCCATATTTCCTACATTGGTTGAAAACTTATTTCAAGTCAGAAATATGGGTGCTCCTTTCTTTCAAAAATACCATGATGTCATCCATGTAGATGACTATATTTTTTTTTACCAATCCCTTAAATGCTTCATCCATTTCTCTTTGAAAAGTAGGGCTTGTATTGAGTAAACCAAAGGGTGTCCTTCTATATGTGAATGTCCCCCAATTGGTAGTGAATATTGTCTTCAATATGTCATCCTCATCTATGATTACTTGGTTATATCCTGGGTATCCATTTCTAAAAGACATCATCTTAGATCTATTTATAATCTGTAATACTTTTTCAAGTGATGACAATGGGTAATTATCTTTCTAAGACACTTGATTTAAATTATGGAAGACTATGTAGAGGTGAATCTCTCGGTTATTCTTTTGTGCAAGGACTAGATTGGTGATCTAGGTAAAGTGTATAATTAGGAATAAATTCTTAGCATCTAGCAACTTCTAGACTAGTCTCATTATTAAGGGTTCAATAATGGGAGTCATCAACTTCTATCTCTAGTGAAAAGTCTTAGCATAAGGCTTCAAGGGGATATTATGTGTAATAATGTAGGGATCATATGTCTTGAGCTCCTCATAACTCCATGAATTTACATCTCTATATTCCACGAGTAACTGTATCATATGTTAACGCTCTTGGGCTTTTCCAATTTTTACTATCTTAAGGTTGTCTTCAATGCCTAGGTCGTAAGAGTCATAGTCTTCAATTCCCATCTCTTCATAGGTCGTGCTATGACATGACGAATCATCTTGATCAAAGATTCATTCCAAATCCACCATCCCCTTAGGAATAGTATAAGTTTTTAGATTTATGATCCCATCTTCATCTTCAAATTCATCCTTTTCAAACTTATCATCAGGCATGTCACCAATCTCTTGTCCTTCGAATAAACCATTTCACATTATAAATTTGAGAATGTGTTGATCATATTGGAAAACTTAAAAGTTAGTAATATTATCTGAAATATATGGGAAAACCACAAGTTCTATTGAGAACCTCTTGAGTTTTGTTCTTTCCATAGGCCATAGTGCTCTAGTAGAAATTGTGAGTGTTGGCTACACTATTTCTTCTTCTTGGGATAGAGTTGACATTTAGTGCTTCAAAATCCACCAAGTCCCAAACTCTTTTACGATAAGATTTCAACATTTTTTCATTGCAAGAATAAATTAACTTGACTTGTTGAATCACCAACTGGGACTCTTCTTCAACTATTAGGGCTTTGATATATTTTTCTAGTGTGAAGAGTAGTCTATGATTCAAGGCTTTTTATTCATTACATTTTTAGTACACATGAATTATATATGATATGTAGTATAGAAAGACTTACCTTTGGGACTAGCTAGCTCAATACCTACTCTGATTCCTAGTTTTGATTTGGAATCATCAAACCTAAGTGTCCACTGTGATTCTTCTTTTGGTTTGTTTGACTTATGTTTATTCATCCAAACCTTTTCTTTCATTTGGTATTTGAAAGAATGTTTCTTGAGGACCCATTGCATCCTACCCTATGTTGGGCTTGATGAGTTGTTGGGAATTTGAATTTGATGTAGGGATTGCTTGTTCCTTTTTTTTACCTTTAATCTCTTCAATCAACTCCATGATTTTAGGAGTTCTAGTTTCAAGATGGATGAGAGCAAAAGTCCAACCTTGAGATTTCTCAAAGAATCTCCTTTTGAGGACTTTGATCATTCCTTTAGGAGGGGATGTAAAAACAACCTCAATTGGGGATGTGTCACTATATGAAATATTTAAATCTTATTCAATTTCATTTCCAAGGACATTTTTCATGATTTTGTGTTCACCTATATAAACTCAATTGCCTTTCAATATGTCACTTGTGGTGTCACATGTTGTGGAGCATGTTATTTTGGTCAAAACTTGAACAAATACCTTTGACAATCCAAAAACTTAAATTTTGAGTGACTTTATGGTGCAACCTATAAAATCCTAGGAGTAAGATATTTGGATCTCCATCTTATCCCAAACACTGCAAGTTTACAACCATACCATTTATGAATTGAGTAAAAATTTCTTCTTGTTGGGAATGGTCTTGAGATCCTAAGGTAGCCTAGCCATCATATTTTTCAGTTTGAGATATATGAAAGGCCATCACTCTATAGGATACCAAATCTAATTGTAGGAACACCACTTCATATAAGAAATTATATTCTGTGATCATTTCCTTCCTTTTGTCTCAACTTCTATCTTGATTTGGTTTTTTAATCCCTTCTAGGGTAACCATAACTAAGTAAGATCTATTGAGAACCATCCTCTCATGCACTTGGTCCATTCTCTTCTTAGTGATAGGCCATAGGTTTATGGGATGTCCACTACATTTATTATTAGAGTAAAGCATTAATTTAATTTATTTTATTAAATTTTCTTTACTCCCTTCTTAAGATTTCTCTTTATGTACTTTCACATTCACATTTAATAATTAATTAGTAATTATTAAATGGATTTTTCCTTTCAGGTTACCCTTTTTCAGGTTTGAATCTGCTATAATTTTTTTTTTTTTCAAATTATCTTTTATCTTTTTCATTTCCAAGAATATAATTTGCATATTTTCAGAGCAAACCCTTGCCTCTTCTTGTCTTTTTCTTCTCTATGATAGGATTTTACATGTAGGTATTCTTTATGATTTTTGAATTTGTATTGCTCAAATCCTTCATGGTATCAAAGCCAGATCTTTTGTAGCTTATTTGGTATTTGGAGAAAAAAAGAATGAGAGTTTGATAGAATAGATCTGGTGTTTTTTGGGTATTTTTGTGAAAATAGGGGGGGTCTCTAATTTTCAGAGCACTTTGTGGCCAAATAGACCTCACAATTGGATTTAGAAAGCATCAAAACCCCCATTTTCATATAAAGTTTATCGATTTTGGACAATGTTGATCTAAGAGGTAGATTTGTGTTACCCAGCAGAGTTGTATGACCTCCTACATGCATCTCGAGGTAATTTTATAAAAAAAAAGATGAAAATTAGACTACATGATGCTTTCCAACCCATAGAGCTATTTCCTAGTCCGTTGCCATTTTTTTGGCCCCAAACAAATAGTTTTTTATTCATCGCAAATGTCACCAACCACAATTTTTTTTTTCGCTCGCTCTATGATTGTTATTGCTGGACTTCTCTGGGCTGTTGCTCCTCCCTTGCACCACCCCACCACCACTATGGCTCTGTCGCTAGTGCCACCACCCGCCTGGCCGCCACCCCTCTACTAGCGGTGTTTCTATATATATATATATTTATGCTCATACAGGGCCTTGCCATTTTTACACGATATCTTGAGCATACAGAAGTATTTTTTCAATCTAAAAGAAGTGCCAAAAAGTTGGTTTTGAGATGAAGATGATGGAGTAGGTATTTTATAGTTTTTTTTGTCTAGTTTGGTACCTATTTTTGCACTTGAAGTCTGTTGATGAATTTTATCTTTAGTTGGGAGGGGTGTAACTTCTTTGTTACAACTTCATTTTTTGATTTAAAAAAAGCACCACAAAACTCTTCTTGAGCACTTTTCAGATTCTCTGTCATTTCACCAATATTTTGTACTAGGTATTTGTGATTGATTTCATAAGATTTTTTGCTCTTCTCTCATTTACATATTCTTTCTAGTAGTTATTGGAATTCTTTAGAATAATTGTGGGGTAAATCAAGTATTCAAGGTCTAGATGTGCTAATAAAACTTTTCACAGCTTAGTGAACCCATACCCATAAAACATATTCATCATGCATGCATCCATTAAATCATACAATTACTTAAAGTTGTAGGTTATTGTTAAATTAACTTTTCATATATGTAAGCATCAACCATAATAGATTCAATAATACATTTGGCACAATGATTTTACATGGAAACCCAATTTGGAAAAAGCCACCAGTAACATGCTAATCATTCTCACTCTTTTGAAGTGATGCCTTATGAAAGGCAAACCCTATAAAGGTTGCAATACACACTGTTAAATGTGACCAAGTTAGAGGATTTCAATCACACTGTTAGGAGTAAGCCTTGTTATAGGACTTTAGATCATTCACTTGGAATGTCACCCAATTAAAAGATTTAAAAATGAATGTTAGGTCAACCTTAATCCAAAGGATTTACCCTAGACTAGTATAATAATTAGAAAGTAACAATAAGGCTTGATTTGATAAAAAATTATAACCCACTTTGCATATTATAGATCTTTTTATCAGTCCTCAATTTTGCTTGGCTTTCACACACTTTAGCTCTAATAGCTTGTTCACCCTTCAAGAATCCACACCCTTAAGCCTTCTTACTTTGCTTGCCAATAGTAGTCTCTTCTATTTGGTCACTGAATTAAGAAATACCTTAGACTCCTTGTCTTCCTTAGGTTCTTGGACATGACAACCTTTTCTTCTAACCAAATGTCTCTATAAATAGAAAATTAAGATATTTTGTCATTCAACCTCTATCATCCATTCTAGGGTTAGGTAGGATTAGGTAGAATTCAATGAATCTACCCATCTTTTCATTTTATTCCCTTCTAGAAACTTCTCCTTCATTCCTCTTTGAATTTGTCTCAAAATAGTTTACCATGTATTTTGTACCACAAACTCATCATAGTTATCTTCTACACACTTAACAAAATTCAAGAAAAAAAATAGTCAGCTCAGATTTGTCAAATCCATGATTTAACATGAATAATGGCACTCGACATCAATATGTTGTCACTTAGATTCTATACTATTCTTCTACTTGGCATCAACTAGATTACTTGGAAAATACTAAAGTTTACTGGGGCTTGGCATCAACTAAACTATACTTGGCTTACATTGTATCACTTGACATCTACTAAAATTTGACTTTGCTCAGCTCTAACTAATTTTCTACTTGGCTTGTACTAACTTTTCTGGCAACCTTAAGTAAATAATCAATGCACTGTAACATCACTGTCTTAAATGATCTTTGTACTTTCTTTTCATACCATAACTCAACCTTTCCTCTAGGTGCTATTATTATCTCATTTGATCAAAATCTCCTCATCAATCAAATAATGATAGTACTCAAATCATCTAGGTAGTTGTATTAACAACAAGTAGCAAGTTTGACATCAGCAACAAAATAATGATTGAAACACATTCTCATACTTGTATCAATCTATTTTCAACAATAGCTAGAGTTCAATTTTTTGCATTGTGGGGGGTGTTTTTCATATTGTTTCTATTATTTACTTATGTAAACTAGAACTTTATTAAAATAGTAATTCAACACCTTCTAAAACAATGGCGAGATCTCTTCTTCTCTAGAAATTTTAACCCCTCGTAACTATCACACATGAAAGACCTTGATGACACAAATTCTTTGATCAAAAGGGTTCTAGTCTTGTTTAGATGTAGTAAAACCAATTTTATAGAGGTCTTTTGAGGTCACACAACCTAGAAAAAAGAGGGATGAGGCAATGGGGTTGATTACTTTACAAATTTTTGACTATCTACAATTTCATCTTGACAGGTGCAATACCCTTCTAGCTGAGTGGACCAAGCATCAAGTGTTATTTGGCACTATGAATGAGTTCAAGGAATTTTAGATAGATGCAAAGCTTACCTCTCTTTTACCAAATTCCTTTCTGACCATTGATGACTTCTTGATGAAGTTTAATCAACATAGATCCATATTGCAGGGTTGTGGAAAGACCGAGACTGATGTTGAGTGCACTTATCTAATTCTTTCTAAGCTTTGAGGGAATTTTAATATTTTTTCTTGTTCCTTCCATTCCACCAAAGATTCTTTGGGTAATATATTTTTCATGTCTACATTTGAGGTCTTTTGTGATCACTTGAATAGACAATAGTTGAAGCTTACATAGTTGGATACTATGACTGATTCTAAGATGAAGGAATTGGTAGTTGAGACATCTACAAGGAAGCAAAAGTAGAAAGCAAAGCATAAGATAGATTTAGTAGGTAGTGAGAGTTCCTCCAAGCCTAAAGCCTACTCACAAGTGAGATGCTCAAAATCCCTCTCATAAGAGTAATTCTTCTAAGTTTGGTAAGTCTTCGTCCAAGACTAAGAAGTACATAGGTGATCCTTCCAATTTTTGTGGTAAGGAAGGACATCCAATTTCCAAGTGTTGGAAATTTCTTGAGGCTTTAGAGGAGGCCATGCAATATACCTATAATGCCTCACCTAGATATCCTTAGAACAAGGATGAAATACAAGCCAAGATAATTTTTTTTTACAAGTATGATTGTACAAAACATACAAGAATCACAAAGGTCGCAATGGAAGACTTAACCACAATCCCAATAACCAATGAATCTCTGAATGCCACTATCTAAACTAAAAAGACCAACTGAAGGATGAAAAACCACTAAGAAAATAGAACCTAAAATCCCCAAACTGAAGAAGTAAGGAAAAACTAGTGAACCCAAAGGGTACTTAAAATACCAAAATGAGTTTCCCAAAAACTAATGGAGATACTCCCTATTTTTCACATGAGGACAACATAATGATAGAATCTTGCATGAGAAAGTGCTACACTACTCATGGGGATTTTCTTTTCATGTGAGGAAATGCATCAAAGGGTACAAGGAAGTACTTGGCCCAATAGCCAAAGTGCCCCAACACTGGTGTGAGCCTTTGTGCAAGATAGTGCCAAAAACCATGCAAGAAAACCAAACATACCACACAAGCCTTTGCATTCTCATGTGAGAATGTATAATTTCACGTGAGGATCCAAAACAACAAGCCATAAAAATAAAGGTAGAAAGATCATAAATAAAGTTCCTCCATATGAGGGAGTACTAGATCCACATATAGAGGAAAGTAAACTCAATCAAATAAATGAAAGATAGAAGCTGAAACTAAAAATTTAAACATAGTAGTGAAGGGAAATAACTAAAAGAAACATCATAGTGTACATAAGAAACATCACAAAGTACCAAAAGAATGAACTAAGTACATGGCTTCTCCCAACCATAATAGCATCATGAGACTTTGAAGGTCCTAGCAATCTCCGATGCATAATATCCCAAATTGTCAACTAGATAGTTAGAGCTATCTTATAAGGACGTCACTACTAAAGTGTAATAATATCATAAGAAATAGAAATCTAACATGCTAAAATGAGAGCAATAGATGCTCCAACTAAGCAGATACAACATCTAAAAATATGTGAAACATCATCCTAAGGAAATGTGTCAAAACTAACATCATCTAAAAATGATATACAAGCATTCCAATGAAAGCATAAATCACAAGAAAGCATACTCTGAAACTCGAAGTACCCTGTGAGAACATCCATCAATGGTCACACTAGGACAATAGATCATCTTTGTATATTGGTCCCTAGCTATGGTATAGGTAGCTATGCCTCCCAACCACATGAAAAATATAGGTCCACTCTTAGTGTGTTGATGGAGATAATGATCCAACCACAAGCACACATAAAGCAAATGTCCATGGCTAACTCTCACACTAGACAGTAATGATGATTGTAACCAAGATCAAGAAAGAATGCATAATCTATAGGTTCTAGTTAAACACTCAATGGGCTACTAAGTAGAGGTTGATAGCATGGAGAGTCTCTTAGCATCAACAAACCCAAGTTCAGATCATACAGATTCAACTCCTTGATGGAAGGCTCTAGCACATAACATTTTTCATTATCTTAAGTTTTATTACCATCGATATTTTGTTTAGTTATCACTTGATTAAAGCTTCCTCTACCAACCTATGGCATCATGATCACTAGACTATGAGATAGAAGCCCCTTCCATATTCTACCCTACCCTACCCATGCTCATCCAACTATGAGTTCCTATATGCATGCATATTCCCAACCCAACCCTAATAATCATAACTCCCATAAGTACTACAGAAGATCAGGCCTCACAAGTCACCTAAAAAATGTATGTGCATGTGCTTGTGTGTGGTGCACCACCATTATGAAGATTATAACACAAGAGTTGGATGAGAACACAATGAAGAAAGTCACTCAATCAAAGAAAGACTTAGGAGAAAAGATGCAAAATGTATCCCAATGCAATATAAAAGTGCAACAATGGTCTGACTAACCTCTAAATAGATGATCTTGATCCATGACCAAACTCCTACCAAGAAAACTTGTGAAAACTGGGTGGCACACAAAAGAAAGGAAAAACCCCAAAAATGGAAAACTTTGAAATTAAAACCCATTTGGTCCTTGGGCACAACAACCTCAAAAATCCAATTGAATTTGGGTTCAGATATCATATGCAAAAATGACTAGAATAATGATGAGAAACCCAAAACCCTTATCCCAAAAATTGGGAAAATGTTCATACTCGACCAACTGGGCAGAACTAGCAAATAGAAAAGGAGGTGAACACTGTAGACACCTAAAAGCTTTTAGAAAATAAAGTATTTTTATTTTCTGAAAAATCCTGATGACATCATCATTTATTAATTAATTAATTAATTAATTAATTAATTAATTTTTATGCCATTAAATCCCTTTATCTTAATTAAAAATATTTAATTAAGGAATCCCTCCCAAAAATGTTTAAATCTTATTTAAACATTATTTCCTTATTTAAACATTATTTAATTAATAAATTGACCAAAAATCCCAAAATAAATAATTTATTTATTTTTTGCCCAAAACTTGGCCAATTTCCTTAAGACCACTAACCTCTTCCAAAATCTTCTAATCCTTCTTTAATTTTGATTAAAGGCTAATCCCATCATTTGCTACCCCTAATCCCAACTCAAAATATTTAATTAAAATTAAATATTAATCCTCATGTTTATTAAAAAAGTTTTAATAAATATCTCCTCAACCCAAACCCTTGAAATAAATAAAACTTTATTTATTTCTTAAAAATATAATTTATCCTCATCCTAAGAAGTTCTAGACTCTTCTAGAAAGTCTTCATCCTCATCTTAGGAAATTCTAGACTATTCTAGAAAGTCTTTATCCTCATCCAAAGTCTAGAATCTTCTAGAAGATGTCTTTAAACCTAATCCTAATCCCCTCCTAACCTTGTCACATTCCCTAAACATGGGTTAAGACTTGCTAACCCAAGCAAAAGTTAACAAATATCTCCTCCTTCACCCACCCTCATTAAATGCCATCCACTTATCTATCCCTAAGCTAATCCTAAACCATCCTAATCCATCCTCTAATCATTTGCACAAGCCTAAACAAGCTTAAAACCTTCCTAATCAAGTCCAAGTCGAAATTGCTCTCATCACCCTCAAAATATCTCAACCATAAAACTTTATGAAGTCCACTAGGTCATAAATGACTCTTACAAGCCCTTTTAATGCTCTTACAAGTCATTATGAGGGTCTTTATGAAGATTTTATCCCTTGAGCCTCCTTTGTTGACTCATCCTTCCCCTTTCCTCCATCCTCTCACCATGTGACATGTGTCACTCCTTGATTGGCTATAAGGAAGCACAATCCATGTGCTCTCCTCTCATGCAATCTGAGCCCTCCATAAGCTTTTTCACATCCTTGCATCCTAGCCCTTGATCCCTCAAGCCCTTTGCCTATTTAAGGAATCCTCTCCCAAGTCATTTTAACACAATCCATGAAGTAAAGTTATAATGCTATTTTGAGATCCAAATCCATACTAAAGCCATCTATCCACACCAAAAATCCACAATCATCCATTGAAGCCTTTGGAAGCATATTGAGCATACATCCTATCTTTTTAGACAAAGCTACTCAACAAGAGAGCTTCTCATTGAGAGAGCCCATTAATGGCTCATATTTTCAATTGAGAGCTCATCTTAGTCTATCTTGAAGTTTATGAATTTTGTTTAGTTTGTAGAAGCTTTATTTAAATTTGGTTTCTATTAGCATACTAACATTGCTCATATACAAACACTAGTGTTTAGCCTCCTGAAAACAACTACCAAAAATAGAGGCAAAATTTGAGCAAAAATAAGAAAATAGGAGAGTGCTACTTGACAGTAAAAGGGGCTGAAATAGGAAACAACACAATAAAATAAATCAGTTGCTGAAACCGTCAAAAATCTTAGCAAAGCAAGGTCTAACCAAACCAAATCCAATGAGACTGACCTTGTGAAGATCCCACCCCCACAACTCTCACAATGAACATAAATGCAATCCTCTAGAAGAGGATTCTAAAAAAATCTCTCAATTTTGTGTTTTGCAAAAGTGAGAAGTGAGGAATTAAATTCCTCTTTCAATACTTATTCACTTTTTGAGTGAATATTTGATTAGGGAAAATAGCCAATTAGACTAGCTAGACTCCAAATCGATCCAAACAATAATATTCTATTGCTAGAAATATGAATTCATCTATGACAAAGCTGCTAAAAATTAAATTCATTAAAATTTAAAGCCCAAAAACCCAAAATCAAAAACATTTCCTTAAGAATTTTTGCAATAATGCAAGCCTTTAAATGCATAGACATGCTCATATTTCTAGTCACATAATGCAAATGAGTTAAGATTTAATATTCATCGAAAGGTTTAATTAAATAATTAAAATAAGGATATGATTACCATACAAGGATGACATTGGTGAAATATGAATATTTGAATCACTAACTCAATGTGCCACTACTAGGGATATAATTACTACACACTAAAACACATGATCAAGTGCAATAGCATGTATAATATCATATCTGAAGCAATAAACACATTAAATGAATAATTTAATTATTTATTCAATTATACCTAAATAATTCATCTACACCACTTGTGTTCACATAAAGCATAATGAAACAAGAATGAAGTAAATCACCATAGTATAAAATCCATCACATAACAGAATCAGAGATATGTCCAAATACTAGATAACAAGATATCATCATAGACCTACTATCATCTCAAAATTACATCAACATGCAATATGATAAAATGAACAACATAGCAATAACACATCTATGATACTAAAATCAAAGTATAACATCTGACCCTTAGGTCATCTCAAAGTAAAAATATTAAGAGTATCAAGTATCTCTCAAATCAAAATAAACAAGGTATAGAATGCAAACACAAGAGGCACTACAATACCAATATTTCTTCTTTGAAGCCTCCATCTCTTCCTACATGGAAAGGACACACTCTTTCTGCACAAGCATTATCTACTATAGCTTCTTGGATTCTTGATTCTAGAGCTTCACATCATATGACACATTCACCTGATTTGGTTACCTCACTTGCTTAGAGTGTTACTACACATATTGCTATTGGTGATTCTTCTCAGCTTTCAATCATAGGTTTAGGAATTATTTCTTTTGAAGGTGGTTCACTATATGATGTTCTCTTGGTTCCAACCACTTTTATGAACCTCCTAATATCTTTCATATTTTTCATTTTGGCTATAGAAACACATTTGATTTCTCACCACATGATGTGGTTGTTCAAGACCTCCATGATTCTGAGTTTGTTATTTCTACAAAGAGTGTTGATCCCCTGTCTCAATTATACCAATTTGAAGGCTTTGAGAGCTCTAATTCTATAGGTGTTTCTCTTATTGCTCATGAGGATTCATTTAGCAAACTTTGGCATGTGAATTTTGGCCATGTTAAGTATATATAAATCTACAACAGATGAGTACATAGAAGCTAGTGATTGGGTTACCTCAGATCTCTTGTACTAATGGTGTGTGTCAAGGTTGTGCACATAGAAAACATCACAATGATCATTTTCAACTAGGTAGATCCACATGTGCTAAGGCACCATTAGAGTTGATACATAGTCATCTCATGTCATTTACCACTCCATATTTTTCAAGTGCTTGATATGTGCTCACCTTCATAGATGGCTTCTCTAGATGTACATGGGTGTACTTTTTGAAGTACAAGTTTGATGTCTTTGATTCCTTTTGAATCTTTAAGACATTTATGGAGAAAAAATTTGGTCTTTCTATCAAGCGTATATGCACTGACAATGGGGGCTGAATATGTGAATCAGTCTTTCAATTTTTTTTTGTATTGAGCATGGTTTACAACATCAGTTCTCAGCTCCCTATACACCTCAATAGAATGGGGTTGCAAAGAGAAAGAACATGACATTACCAGAGATGACCAATCGTATGGTTTAGTCTAGATCTATGAGTTCTTCATTATGGGTTGAAGCTATTGATTGTACAAATTATATTTAGAATTAGATGCCTCACAAGGCATTATTACACTTTACTCCTAAGGAGTCTTAGACTCATGTCAAGCTTGATGTTTCTACTTTTCACATTTTTGGTAGTGAGGCTAGGGAATTTACTCTAGATGCTTAGTGAAAAGCTATGGAGAAGAAGAGTAGAACACTCATCTTTGTTGGCTACTATGAGGATGTGAAGGTGTATAGGTTGTTTGATCCTGATTCTAGAGATGTCTTATTTTGGTGAGATGTTTAGTTTGATGAGCATTATCCTTCGATAGATCTTTCTTCTCAAGCTTCTTCTTCACTACCCAATACTTCCTCTACACCTCTATAGGATCATGCATCCTCTGAGGACTATCTAGATGTTGGCCTTCCTTTACCACCTCCACCAAATGTTCCATGAGTGCCCAAGTGGGCTTGTGATACTATTGATGTAGTTGGACCTTTGGAAGGTGATCCTACCGATGCTTGTCACACTTGTGCTTAGATTATAGGTAGTGACATCTTGATTCATACCATTTTAGATGATCCACAGAGTTTTTCATAGGTGAGAGGACACTTAGAGTGGGATAGGGCTATGAATGAGGAGTAGGAATATGGATGAGGAGTACTCTTCTTTGATGAAAAATAGACATGGGATCTTTATCCTCTTCCAAAAGGAAGAACATTGGTTTGGTGTTGATGGGTGTATTGTACTAATAATATTGTAGATGGTTTTATTGATAGGTACAAGACACATCTTGTTATAAAGATTTTTTCATAGGTTGAGGCTATTGATTACTCTAAGACCTTTTCCCCTATTTCCAACATGAATTCTATTTTCCTTGCACTCTCTCTTGTAGCTTCATTGGGATGGACAGTTTTTCAAATGAACGTGAAGAGTTTATTTTTGAATGGAGACCTTCATGAGGAGATCTACATGGAGAAACCTCATCATTTTTTGAGAGACTCTTCATTAGTATGCTTGCTACAAAGGTCATTATATGGTCTCAAATAGGCCCCTAGGGCTCACTATCAGAAGATGGATTCCTTCTTACTTTCTTCACAATTCACTTGATGTCATTCTGATCCTATAGTTTATATTCAATTTCATGGGGCTAACTCATTGATACTTGTGATTTATATAGATGACCTCATCATTATAGGTAGCTCAATTTACATGATATAGTGTTCAACAAGAATTAAGAGAGAAGTTTGAGATGATAGACCTTGGACTTCTACACTATTTTTTGGGCCTATGGGTTGTTCATTATTCAAATGGTATAGCCATACTCCTAAAAAAGTATACACTTGATATGCTTCAAAGATTTGACATTCTTGATTACAAGCTTTATCCCACACCTTTTTAAGCCAGGTGTTGTTTTACCTACCACTTTCTCTACTCCTATTGTGGATTCCTCTCCATACAAATAGCTTGTGGGTAGTTTGTTGTACCTGACACACACTCAACCTAATATATCCTTTGTAGTTGGACTTGTCTCTCAATTCTCCCATGATCCACATGAGAGTCATTAGAAAGATTCAAAATGTATCTTGAAGTACATTAGGGGTAAAACATGTTATGGCATTCACTACAAATTAGGGGATCCTCACATTGTTAGTTTCACAGATTTAGAATGGGTTGGTGATATTGATGATCACAAGTCTACTTCTAGTTTTATCTTCTATCTTTTTCCTAGTTTTGTCACATGGTCTTACAAGAAGTAGTATGCATATGCATTATCATCTACAGAGGTAGAATATAGGGTAACTGTATTGGATAGTTAGGAGGTTTTATGGCTTTCATAGTTGATGATAGAGTTTAGATTTTCTCTTGATAGTCTCACCTTTTTGTGGTGTGATAATCAAAGTGCTATACACATTTACCACAACCCAATTGAGCATCAATGAACCAAACACATCAAGATTTACATTCACTTCATTAGGCATCTGATTTAGGATGACACTTTGAGCTTGGAGTACATTCCTACATCTTAGCAGGTTGCAGACATCTTCACTAAACCTTTTGTATCCTCATGGTATCTTGAATTGTGTTCTATGCTTGGGGTGAAGGAAGTTGTCCTTGGAGGGTCTTAGTGATGGGTCCTTTCTTCCTTCTTTTTCTTGTTATCTCTCTTTGGAGTAGATTTTTTCCCACTAGATATTCTCCATTTCTTCATTTCATAGAGTTTTCTTTCCGCATTGCATTATAGTTTCCTTTCTCTTTTTGCATTGTTTGTAGCTACATTATTTCTCATCTTTGAGGGGGGGTGTTGCTAGAGTAAAGCATTAATTTGATTTCATTTACTAAATTCTGTTTACACCCTTCTTAAGATTTCCCTTTATACACTTTTGCATTCATATTTAATAATTAATTAGTATTTGTTAAATGGATTTTTCCTTTTGGCTTACCCTTTTTTGGGTTTGGATATCCTTATATAAGGATAGATAATTTGTAATTATCTTTTATCTTTTTCATTTCTAAGAATACAATTTTCATATTTTTAGAGAAAACCCTGTAGGGCCCATTTTTCGTTGCACCAAAAGCCATGACTATTAGTGAACATGGAACACCACATAATTAACCACATGTGGGCAGGGGAGCGTGTCGCATCACCCAACAATCTCCCCCTTGACGCGCATACCAGGTGCTTATGCAGGTCGGGACGGCACCGGGGAGATTTGAACCCATGACTAGGCCAAAACCAGGCTCTGATACCAATTGTAGGGCCCATTTTCCATTGCACCAAAAGCCATGACTATTAGTGAACATGGAACACAACATAATTAACCACCTATGGGCAGGGGAGCGCATCGCATAACCCAAAAATCCCCACCTCTTCTTATCTTTTTCTCTTCTATGATAGGTTTTTGCATGCAGGTATTCTTTAGGCTTTGTATTTTTCAAATCCTTCATGTATGTCACTGATATTTTGGATTTTGAGATCTATAGTTTGTTGTATGCAAATGCCATTCATCATTCATATGACTTTTACCTCTATTTTGTCAAGTTAGATTATGATATGATTGGTAGGTTATGGAGTGACCCCTAACTTTTGAGATATTGAAAGTGACATAACATTACATGAAGCACTTAGATCAATGAGACAGTTGTGAAGGTTTTTCCTAAAATTTTTGAGACTTGAAAAAAAAGGGGGTACCTCTACTTTGTCTTTATACTTGGTGGGTATAGCCTCAAAGGTATTAATGTATGATAAACTTGTCTTCTGAGTGCTAGAGTTGGGCATTTATTTTGTGTGATCGAGGCTATTTAATAATGCTTCCCTCTAGCTATTAGTTCTTTTCAGTTCTTCAATTGCAGTGTACTTTTTAGTTGACTAAGCAATATTCTTTAGTATAGTGGGTATGTTCCCTTGTGTTTGAGTTTATTATCCTAATAAGGGCACTCTTATGGGTGTTAAGTTTCTATTCTCTTCTAGATCAAGTAGTGTTGTCTTTAACCCTTGGGGAATTCCATTAGTCATTTGTTCCCTTTGGTTTCATAGGTTCTAAGTATTTTTATTATCATTCTGGAAAGTGAACATCTAAGCTACATCAGGACTAGGTTCTTGATTGAATGTGAATATAAATTCTTCATTGACTACCCCCTACCACCGCCGCCCCCCCCCCCCCCCCCCCCCCCTCGCCCCCCCTCCCTCCCAATTCCCACATTCTATAGAGAATCATAATATTATGACAACATGGTGTTTAAATGAATAGGGGGCTATTTTTTTGGTGTTGTGAAAATTTTGATCCACCTCTTGATTCCTACAAAACAACATGACACTATCATTTTGCAAATTTTGGTTTGTATCGAATTGATTAATATCAATAAACTATGCTTCCTTATCAATGTCTGCAAGAACACTTCCATTTTTTGGATAGGTGTTCCATTGTTAATTGTTCCTTTGAATTTTTTTTTTGATTTGGCATGTTGAAATTATTTCCCACAACATTATTTCCATTGAAATTATTGTTGTAATTTTGACCATAACTATTGTTGTTTGGGGTCACATTATATCTTTGTAATTTTTTTTTGTTCCCTTTTGATAGCCAAAGGTGGGTTAGCTTGTCAGTTATTAGGGTCATGGTCTTTTCTATTTGGTCTAGTTTTGTCATAGAACTCCTCTTTGCCATAGTAGATGGTGTAATCTTTTTCTTGAAGAAGGCATATTTTGGAGGTTTGTATCCTAGGTAAGTTAGTGTTGAGATTATGTGTGTTACACACATTACATAATATTATTTTATTTTATTATGTAATGTTACACCTAGGAGTACCTAGATGGATGCACAACATGTAAAGATTCCCATAGGATATAGTTGATGAGTTGTATTGTAACATTGTGATAATATTTGATGTAATTATTTAATATTGGAGAAAATAATTAAATTTCAAATATTAAATGTGGGGTCAACAAGTTAGGTAGCACATGGTTTTAGCACATGGTTTATATAACAACTCTTGGTGGTTTTATGTAAATTGCTAGTAACCACAAGGGTAGTTGTAAAGACAAGACAGAAGGGGGAAAAGGCAAAAAGGCAAGAGTTAAGGAGGACAAGGCTTGATAGGTTAGCCAAGGGAGAATTTGTGAAGTTTGGAAGCATGGCATGTGATGTGTGGATTCATGCTTGTTCAAATGGATTTCTTGGTTGTTACTATGGCTTTGAAAGCTTCCATGGTTGCATTGCAATGATATTATTTGTTGAATAATGCATGGTGATGGATGATTTTGGAGGCTAGGTTTTTCTCTCAATAAGAATTTTCCAAGGTATATCTTGTGCCATAGTGTTGGTTAACAATTTTTCCTCCTATTAGATTTTATAACCCGACCCTTTGATACCTAATGTTTTGGAGAGACAAAAGGATGTCTACCAAAAAATGGGTCATTTTATGCATTTTTTCATTGTCCTCTGAATGATTAGGTACAACTCCCTATGATTTGTAATGATATGGAATGAATATATTTTTATAAGATTAGAATTTTTGACATTATAAGCTCTTAACTTGAGACTAGTAAAGGATAACCAAATAATTTGTAGGCACAAAAAATTTAGGCAAGATGAATTTGAATAACCTATCACACTCAATGGAATGACTATAGTAGATTATCTTGATATTTCTAACCCTTACTTCTATTCTAAATGTAGATTAACCATCTAAATAAAGAATGGGAATGAAGAGATATGCAAATTAGGGAAAATGGAATTACTTTCACTATCAACCTTGAATGAAATGAAATCCAATCAATAACTAATAGATTCATACACATTAATCTTTCATTTCCCAATGAAACTATCTAACATGTTATGAAACCAACAAGAGAGGAAAAAAAACCATATATGGAGAAAGTAAATGGAATCACATTCACTATAATTACCAAAATGAAATGGAATCCATTTGATTATCACAAAATCACATATGATTGTCTTTCAACTCTTAATGCAGAACTAATCTATGCATGGGCAACAAAACATGACAAGCAAATAGGGTAAATGGAATTATAGACCAATTCACAATCAATTTTGCTGACCTTTGTATTGTCAAATGAGATTATATGTATAATTTTTCTATCATCCCTCAGTTTTGGTAGAGCAATAGTCACAAAATAGAAAGACAATATGAATAATACATGAAAAAATCTAATCTTCAACATGATATAGATGAGTGACATCATTCCCTACAATGTCTTGATCTAATGACACTTCTAAGAACACCTAGAAACTGTTCATCTTCATGTGATTTTACAAAACTCTATTAAACTCTTAGTTTATTTCATATTCTATTTTTGGTGCCAAATCCATATATTTTGTATCTCAACAGTCATGACAATTTTGAATTTTCATTATTGATCTAAGATCAACAGTCGATATTATATCCTGATAAATCTTTTAACATGATTGACTTTAACATTTTTCGCTAAGTCACAACTTAACATGCCTTTATTCTACTCACTGTAGTGACTTGGCGACAACCACTCATTAACTATGATTGCAATATCTCAACATTAAACTTAACTGCCACTTCTAACCTATGACTATGTGATGACTAGCTCTTGTGGTTTTGCATCCTTACTCCTAGTTTATGATTTTAACCATGAAACTATGTGATTCCTTTGTTTTTCTTAGTCACTACCTTAAACATGAGTTACCTTAACTTTCCTATGATGACACAATGATCGTCAATTTCAAAGATTTGATGGAAGAGATTAAAAGACTTAATTCTCTACCTTGCTCTATGGTGTGAGTCCATCATCATTGTTGTGTGATGGAGACATAATCAAAGACTAGAATGAACATGTAGGAAAAGAGAAATATTATTATCAATGAAAAATGCCCTATGGGCTTACAATAGTATGATTAAGGAGAAAGAAATCCTCCACATAGTACCTTCTCTCTAACTCCACTAATAATTGCCGTTACAATGCCAAAAATGTTCTTAAATAGACCCCAATTCATTTAGGGTTAGGAATACATTCTAGAATACACAAGTTGGAATCCACCACCAAAATAGAAGGTTCCAGAAGTCATGTTAGAAGTCGATGTAAAATTAAAAAAATCCAGAAATGGTAGTCTAATTTTCGGGAGGCATAACTTTTGAACCAAGACTCCGATTGACCAATCGTTTACATTTCAAGAAAGCTCTCAAAGTGCTCTATAGATCTATGGACTAGCTATGCTTGTCCCCCAATTTTTGGCCTTGTACGAGGCCATTTAGTGCCCCACATTTGAGTTTGAAGCAATCTTAGGAGGTCTTTAGGAAAATTAAAACTAAAATAACTTTCTAACCGTAAAGCCTTTTGACCTGATTCTTTTTCTAAAATGTTTTAAATTACAATTATAATAATCCCTCCAAATTACACCCTCTAAATCATCATAATTTTGTCTCTATTAACAAATAACCCATTTTTTTACATTTACATGTATCCCAAGGAGATTAAAAACTCTAACCCAAAAAACTAATAGTGGAACTGTGAGAGTTGGAACCTTAATTTGACCCAAATGGGTATCCAAAAATTAAAAAAAATTAAATAGAAACTATCTCTAAGCATATTTTTGGGTGATACATGATTGCCCTTACACCACTAGATGCTCTTGCATCAAACACCTAGGGTAGATTGAAAAGCGACCTTGTCACTTTATGGTAGAGGAAAATTCAAATGGGCAACCTTTGTTGCTGATATCCAAGTTGAGTCCTCTATTGGTCATCCTTTCCAATTCAAGAGGAACTCTTCATACTGCCTATTTCTAGTACTCCTGCCCACATGACTATCCAGAATCTCTTCTATCTCCTCCTTATTAGATGTAGGAATTGGACATGGCTCTAGCATCAACCCCTCGTCTATACCATCATCATGATATCTTGTTAATTTTGCAATGTTGAAGATTGGAGAAATGTGAATCCCATCTAGCAACTCCACCTCATATGCATTTCCTGAGTCATGCTTCTTCAAAATTTTACAGGGGCTAAATTTCTTCATCTTTAACTTTTTGTAAGTACCCACTGGAACCTATTCCTTTCATAAGTGTACCAGAACCAGATCCCTTTCTTGGAACTCCTTATGTATCCTCCATTGATCCACCTTGGCTTTATATTGTTGATTCATCTTGGTGATGTGTGCATGGACCTCCTAATGTAGGCTCTTGATATATTCAACAAATTCATTTGCCTCAACACTTGTCCTCTCCCCTTGATCCATTTTCCTTAGTTTTGGTGTAGTCCTTGGGTTACTTCCATACACAATTTGGAATGGTGATCTACCAATACTCCTATTTATAGAATTATTGTAAGAAAATTTCGCTTGTGGCAGAATCAAATCCCATCCCTTGGGCTTATCTGCCACTAAACACCTCAGCAAATTGCCCAGACTTCTATTTACCACTTCAATCTATCTGTTAGATTGCAGATGATGTGTAGAACTGAACCTCAATTTTTTCCTCAACTTCTTCCATAAAGTCCTCTAGAAATACCCCACAATTTTAGTATCTCTATTGGAAAAAATACTCTTTGGGAGACCATGTAGTCTCACCACCTCTCTAAAAAACAAATCTATAATATGCACAACATCATGAGTCTCGTGGCATGGGATGAAATGTGTCATCTTGGAGAACCTATCAACCACCAAAAATATTGTGTCATTACCCCTTTGTGTCCTCGATAATCCAAGAACAAAATCCATATTTATGTCCTCCCAAGGCTTTGATGGAATAGGCAATGGCTAATAAACTCTAGTATTGTGACTAAATCCTTTGGCTTCTTGACATACTTGACAACTCTGCACAAATTTCTTCACATCTTGTGACATTTGAGGCAAAAAATAATGTTCTCTAAGAAGGGAAATGGTCTTATCTCGACCAAAGTTTCCTGCCATTCCCTCACTATGTTTCTCTTTAATCAAGTTTTCCCTCATGGAACTCCTTAGAATGCATAATTGACTACCCTTGAATAGAATACCATCTTGAATCAAATAATCTAGCCACTTGGGTCTGTCTACAGTAATAGGTTCTTTACAAGCCTTCTGCACTTCGAAAAAATTAGGATCCTCTGGGTACAAATTCTTGAGTTCATCAAACCCAACCACTTCAACCTGCATTACTATAAGCAACAAATGTCTCCTACTCAATGCATCTCCAACCCTATTAGACCTTCCACTTCTATGTTTAACCACAAATGTATAGCTCTGCATGAACTCTATGCACTTCATATGTCTCTGGTTCAATTTACCTTGGCTATTTAGGTATTACAATGCCTAGTGATAAGTATACAAGACAAATTCTTTTGGAAATAAATAATGCCTCCATTTATTTAAGGCTTGAATCATTGCATAGAACTCCTGATCATAAACAAAATACTTCTTCTTTGCATCATTCAATTTTTCACTAAAATATGTAATAGGCTTACCTTCTTGGCTCAATACAACCCTAATAACACTACCACTAGCATCACAATCTACCTAGAACACTTTACTAAAACTAAGAAGTGCCAACACAGATTATCCTGTCACCTTATTCTTCAACAATTCAAAACTCCTTATAGCTATTGTAGTCCACTTGAACTCCTTCCTATCCCCCCTTATTGTTTCAGTCAGGGGTGCACATATGCTGCTGAAATTCTTAATGAACTTCCTGTAAAAACTAACTAGACCATGGAATGATCTCACCTTAGTAGTAGACCTTGGAGTAGGCCATTCCAAGATGACCTTTACCTTCTTTGGATCCATTTTGAGACCTTTAGATGATACAACAAACCCCAACTAGACTAACTCTTTTTTTACAAAGCTACATTTCTTCAAATTAATCAACATTTTCTCTTCCCTCAACCTTTTAAGGACACTACGAATGTGAAATAAATATTCATCCAAAGTCTTACTAAAAATTAAAATATCATCCAAATAGATAATAACAAATTTTCCCAAGAATTTCTTTAGTACCTCATTCATAAGCCACATCAAGGTGCTTGGCACATTGATTAGTCCAAAGGGCATGACTAACCACTCATATAGACCCTAATTGGTCTTGAATGCAGTCTTCCACTCATCTCCCTCTCATATCCATATTTGATGATAGCCACTCTTGAGATTTATCTTTTTGAAGTACTGAGCTCCACTCAAGTAGTCCATAAGATCATCCTTTCTTGGCAAAAAAAATCGATACTTGATGGTTATTCTATTTATAGCTCAAGAGTTTGTGCACATTCTCCACTCTCCATCCCTCTTTGGTACTAGTATAGTAGGTACTGCACATGGACTTAGGCTCTCTTTAATCAAACCCTTACTCAATAGCTCTTGAACTTATCTATTTAGCTCCTCAGTTTCAATAGGAGTCATCCTATGAGTAGCCTTGTTAGGAAAACTAGCTCTAGGGATTAAATCTATCTAATGACTAATTTGCCTTACTAGTGGCAACCCTTCTAAAAAATTATCAGAGATGACATCTCCATACTCACTTAATTAGCTTGAAACTTTAGATGGAATTTTACTACTACCTTCCTTATCTCTTCTAGGAATCAAAGCATAACACATACGCTGATGTTTCATACCATCCAAAAAATTTCTTCCATCAACAAGACATATCCTAGCACTATTGTATTCCTTGTCACCTTCCTTTATCAAGGGCTTCAGTTTGTGGAAAAATCCATCCTTTGTGAGATAGTATGTATTTGCATGACCATCATGTACAACATGTCTATCAAATTTCCATGGTCTTCCCAACAATAAATGGCAGACATCCATTAGAATAATGTCATAGAGAACTTCATCATGGTAACTCCCAATCTTGAACTTCACAAACACTGTTCACTGACTAGGACCTTTTGATCATCCTTCACCCAAGAAATATGATAGGGTTGGGGGTGTTTCTCCCTTTTGAGCTTTATCTTAGGGACCAACTCCTCAGACACCAAGTTGTCAGTGCTGCCACCATCAACAATCACATCACAACACTTATCTGAGAGGCATAACTTTTGAACTGAGACTTTGATTGATGAACCATTTAAATTTTTGGAAAGCTCTCGAAGCACTCTAAAACCCTATGGAAAAGATTCACTTGTCCCCCATTTTTTAGCCCTATACAAAGTTGTTTAGTGCCCCATATCTAACTTTGAAGCACTCTTAAGAGGTCTCTAGAAAAATTAAAACTGCAATAACTTTCTAACCATAAAGCCTTTTGACCTAATTCTTTTTTTAGATGTTTTAAATTACAAGTATAATAATCCCTCCAAATTAAAACCTCTAACTCATAATTTTGGATGTATTTAAAAATAACCCATTTTCTACATTTACACATATCCCAAGGTGCTTAAAAACTCTAACCCAAAATACTAATAATGGAACTGTGAGAGTTGGAACCTTTATTTGATCCAAATGGGTATCCAAAAATAAAAATACATTAAATAAAAACTATCTCTAAGAATATTTTTGGTGATACAGGATTGCCCTTACACCATTGGATGCTCCTGCATCATTGTGTCACTGTAGTTATTCTTCACACAACTCTCCATAGCAGCATCATGAAAACTATTGATTTCATTCTTGATCTATGGTGATGATTTCTGCAAGATCTTACCCTCAGTTTGGTCCCATAGATAGGTTTCCACTCATCGCTATGTCACCAAGATTATTCTTTGTGCAACTTTAGAAAGTGACATAATGACAAAGCATAGATCTGCTTTTGATCTAATGGTTAGGAAGATACATCTCTATGGTCAGTTATAATTCCATCTTGAAATACTATCCATCAATCTAGTCTTCATTTGATGATCTGGACTTAATCTCTGAACCATTTAACTTTTCAACCTTGCTTCATAGATAGTCGAATCAAATATGAGCTGTTGATTTAATTTCAAAGAGAGTCATACCACCTTTGACCAAGTTCTTTCACTATTTCTAAGGATTTTTCTACTTCTCCTAAATTCGATCCAATTTCTCTAGTTTTCCATGATGTTCCTATGATCTGCATATCTTTGACGACATCCTAATAATGGTTTCATACCTAAGTAGTTGCAAACCTACAACCTTAGGGTGAATTCATAAGTCACTTATGACTAGAAAAATGTGAAATATTAAATTATTGATAAGAACAATAGCATTTAGTGCATTCTCAGATGATAATTAGAACTTGTGTAAATGATGGAATAACACAGATAGTGATACATATATGTATAGTGGATCATACCAATTTGGTGAGAATGATAATCCAACTTCAATCAGTATATTGTGGTGAAATTGACCTAAGAAAGATTATGGGTAGGAGCCCTAATTTTCAATTATATTAAATTGAGGATAAGAGATTTGGTTTTGTAAGTGCAACTCAGAGTATAACTCTACTGACACTGGGGTACTCACATGTTAGAGCCTTTGAAAAGAAACCAATATAACAACAAGAGGATTGATGGAGACTCATTTTAGTATACTTGCATTTGCACTTTTGAGTAAGTTCTGATAAGGGAAAACCCCTTAGTACAACAAACCCTAATTATAGGGCGATGTCGATGGAGATAAGTATGTAGTTAGTAGGTGGGATCAATCAAAATTTGAGTGACATGGTCGATAGACCACCATCTAAATACACTCAAGATCCCTACAATGTATTTGGGAGACCTAAGATTCCTTATTTTCCTCAGAGACCTTGGTACAACCACATTATGTCAATAATGAAAATTTTGTAAGTAATTAGATTTATTTCCTTATTTGTCTAATTTCAGATTTTTTATATTTACTGCACTTTCCTTTTTGCCAATAGTGTGATGTGGGGCTATTTAGCCAATTGTATTATTGATGATTCGATTTTGCCTCTTGGTTATGTCTTTATTTCTTGATTAAAATTTTACTATTGTGGCCACTCTTTATTTCTTTGATTTAGGACTTTTGTGTTGGATGTTTCATCCTTGATGATGAATTTAACTTGTGAGGCACTTTCTTTTAATTTTTTTTGGCAAAGTGACATATGATGGGTCTACCAAAAGAGATTCCTGATATTTATGTGGATGTTTTACATTAGGGTTTGAGATTATTCGTGAGAGTATTCATGCCCCACCCTCTCCCAGGACTTTGAGAATAGGACTAGTCTTATCCAATGACTATTATGAGTAATGAAATTTTACCCCAACATAAATTTGGTTAAGGTTACAAGTTAACCGAAAAGGTCTTCTAGATGGAAAGGTGCATGTGTAGTGATGGACTCATTGAGTGTCCTATCAAGAATCGGTGCATCATGGAAACTCTAAAGGGAAAGTATTTAAACTTGAATAAAGGGAAAAGTGGCTTAATAAGAAAACTTATTTGAGGGAGGCTCGTAGAACTATTACCCCGATGAGTGCGTATGTGAGATTCAGAACATCTTATGATATTATTATGGCTAGAGACTCTATAGTTATATTTATATTAGATTACAAAGTTTCTTATATGTGACCTATATGTTTTAAGAACTGTTTGACCCTAGAAAATGTAACCATGTCAGAGTTATGGAGTAAACTTCACTTTTAGTAATGGTAATAATGTAAATAGGTTATCATCCATGTGTATGTATGTAAGTCATTAATCATTCTTTTTATAAGAGTAAATTTTGGAACAAGTCTAGACAAGGTCTAGCATAAGATGAACATTTTAGTTGTGCGACTTCTAGGAGGAAGTTAAAGGCTAGTGGGGGAGGATGTAAGGTCCCTCCTTGTATGTAATTATCAAATATGAATTCTTTGTTAAAACAATTATATGAGATTGAAATGGATATAAAATAATGTAAGTAATGTTTTATGTTTTGAATGCCCTAATGAAAATTGAGATTAGTTGATACATCCATGTTTTAATACCCAGTGATTCAAAAAACTACTACATTATCTCGACTGTTTAAACTTTAAAATTTCACTAACGATAATATCAAGTGTTTTCACCCAATTATGATGACATTGATTATGGTACCTCGATGATTGGGTTATATGAAATTTAGATGGTTCAGTATGCCTATTGGTGATGTTATGATGTCTAGGTATATGCATGCCTAACGATGATTATTCTAGTATTTTAATCTAAATTAATGAATAAGTTATGTTATATTGATTATGTGATTTCTGAAGATTAAATGTGAGTAGAAATGAATTAAATAGTTAGTTATATGAAAGATTCCTATTTTAATTTATGTGATTTCCCTGATAAGTTATATGTGTGTGTGTGTGTGTGATTTTCTTGAGCCATTGATGTGTGCCAGATATGTTAGTTGGAAAATCTAATGGAGAAATGAAATTGAAACCTATGTACCATTGTGAAAATCAAGGTTGAATTTAACAAAAGATGCAAACCCCATTGTTTGTGTTTTATTTGTATTGTGAGATGAATGAATGTATCAGTCTATAATCAGTAAATCTTAGTGTTTTGTAATAGTGATTTTTCAGAGTCACTTAACACTCATGAATTGTATATGCATTCTAGCATGATAGTTAGAGTTAATTGAGTAACCTAAAGATCTAAGTCAGACTAGGTTATTGACCATTTTGCAAATCAGTTAGTAATTGAGGTTAATGACCCTAATTAGGATTAGTGAGTAATCTACATTTTTGAAGGTTGTTAGAGAGTCCTAAATTTTTCCTAGCTTCTAATAGGTCCCTAATTAATCCTAAAGGCTTAAAATCATGAAATTTAAGTACCCAAGGGGTATGGGTATGGGTTGGGGGCATTTTTTGCCCCCCTAGCCCCTTTTGTTGACTTTTATGATCACTCAAAAATTCCATTTTTGCTTAATTGCGAAAATTGAGTGTTTCATCATGAGTTAGATAACTTTAACTCCACCTTGAGGTTAGCCCTATGTCTAGTTGAGTTAGAAGATTCTAGAACTTTTAGGCAAGTGGGGAGAGTTATTTATTTTTAGAGGTGGTTGAGTTTAGTATCTTATTTAGAGGCAAATTTGAGAGGGTTTGAGTGTTCACCCAACCTCTAGTTTTAGAGTGGAATTCAAGATTGAAGGAGAAGGAGAAGGAAGGGAATGCTCATCTCAAATTGTTCAATTGCCATAACCCAATTTTGAAGGTAGGAATCCCTCAACTCATGTGGTTCATGTTGTGTTTCATGCTTAAGTTATTTTTTTTGCATATGTATGTTCGTGTGTGTGTTCAATATGTTTGGGAGGGATTGAAATAAGTTTTCTTAAATAATTTTTTTGAATCTTTTGCTTTGAATTTTGGAGGGATTGTATGAGTTGTATTGGCATTACTCACCCTTGGATAGGGAAAAAGTGGCCATGTATAGGGGAAGGTCTTGAGTTGGACTCGAACAATGTAGAGTCTCTTCCTAGGATGAGAAGAGAGAGAGAGAGGGTAGGGTGTTATGGGCCCCTACTCATCAGTGCAAACCATGTTTTGAGTTTTGGAATGTAAGAATGGAAGAATGAAAGTTCTTGAGTTTATAGCCCCAAAAGGGCACCTGTTATGGTCTTGTGTTTGACATCTCCTATTGGATAAATCCACCTTCTCCCTAGTCTAGTTCAATATCAAACCTATTGTGTAAACCTGAGATGAGAGTGAATGTCTAATTTTGTCTTTGTAAGAATTTGGCTTAGGCTAGAATTCGCCCAAGAACAAAAGAACTCAACACAAGCACACAGTAGACCAAAAATAGGTAGAGTATGATCAGAATGATGATATTCATTCAATAATTGGATGCAAGAGTACACTAGGAGTGCCTAATTATAAAGGCCTCAAGAGAGCTTCTAGAATGCATAGAAGTCAGCACCATGACATGTCATACAACCAGGCACATGTCCACCAGTTATGGATTATCCTCCATCAAGCATGGGATTAAGTGCGATGATGTGAGGATAAGACTACAATGGTGTAGCACACAAATCAGTGGAGTAGACAACATGTGCTAAATGAGGAGTGCAAAAAACTATGTTGTCATCGCAACAACTCAGTGAATGATTCATACTCCTATGTTGTAGACACCATGTGCCTAATTAGAGTTGCGTAACTAAATGAGAGTTCAAAAACTCCTAAGTGTCTCACCTAAAATAATAATGAAATAATGCATTAACCTAAGTAAAACTTAAGTGTAATAAGTAAATACTTATTTACACCAATACCCCCCCTTAAGTGCAAGTTAGGGGAATGCCCTTAAGCTTACGTAATCTAGGATGAAATGCAAGATGGGTCCTGACTACTGGGCCATGTTAGGTACCCATGTACATAATGATATGCAATCTCTCATAAAGAGGGGAAAGAGGGAAAACCTCATGGGAAAAACCCTCCCCCAAAAAGAGAGATAAAGCAAGATGCATTGATGGATGGAGTAATCAGGACCCCCCCATTATGACATACATCCAATATATACATAAGAGAATGAGAGAAGGAAGAGAGACAAAATTGGCTCCCCCCCCAAAAGAAGAATGTTGAACAGTGAATGCTCCAATGAGGAAGCTGATCCAAGAATGTAGAATGGTGTTCCTCCCCTTAGGAAGAAACAATGCCAAGGGTACTAATGAGATGCTTTCGCTGTGTGTGGAAAGAATCCCATGGATAAGTGATGTCTCTAAAACCTACTCATCTGGCTGAAGAACCTATCCCAAAGAACTGCCTGTCTTTGCAGCTGATGAATAACCCTGCTCCAACTGCTAATCATGAGTATCCACAATCACTTTAACCTATGACGATTGATCCTATAGAGAATGAACAAGAGAGCTTGAAACCCTCGTGATAACTGAAGAAGGTAATTTTTCATCAAGAAGAAGAGGTAGATCATCAATACTATCCCCCAAATCTGTCACTAAACTTGTATCTGGAAGATTATATGTACCCTTTTGTTCTGGACCTATCACTGTGGCGATGTATGCATGTGGACTGAACTGATGATGTGACCTGTCAATGTATCTGTCAACAGAACTCTATGTATCTAAATCTGTTGAAGTACTATCGCTGGTGTCACTATCAGTATCCACACTGAATGATTTGCGAAGAGGAGTAGAGGAAAAGCTCAAAGAACTTTCCTCAAAATGTAATCCTTCTCCACAAAAATTTGATGTGTCTTAGGATCAAGAAGTCTATATGCCTTCACACTATCTTCATAACCAATGAAAGTACAAGGCTGAGATGTCTGTGCCTTGCAACCCCTAGAAGATCTATTTGCTCATGCAAGACAACCGAAGAATCTAAAGTGTGTCACAATAGGTTTTTTTCCGCACCATGCCTCAAAAGGTGTTTTACCATCTAAGGCTGGATGAGGAGAATTATTAAGAATGTGAGTGGCACTGGAGATTGCTTCAACTTTTAATGATGGATCTAGAGACTTTGCATGAATCATGCAACTTGCCATAGACTTAAGAGTTCAAATCCTCAAAGTTGCAAAATTTGTCTTATGCAGACTGAATACTGAAGGAGTCTAAAGATCGATGCCCTCATGTCTGCAAAAGTCCTTAAGTCTTCTATTCACATCCATGTTACCATTGTCCATTCGAAGCACTTTGATGGCCTTTCTAGATTTATGTTCTACATGAGCCTTGAAGTCTAGAAATGCGTCAAAAAATTCATTCTTACTATGCAAAAAGTAGACCCAAGTGAACCTTGAAAAGTCATCAACTAAGGTAAGTATGTAGCAACCCTAGCTGAATGCAAAAGGACCTACTAATACCATGTGAACCATTTGAAGAACACTTTTTGCTCTAGAAGACTTCCCTCTTTGTAACTTCCCCTCTAGATGCATATCCACTGAATCTAATGAACATTTACCCTTGGAAAAGTTGATTTGAGGTAGACCTTTGACCATTTGGTATGAGAAAAGTTGCTGAAGATAGTGATAGTCAAGATGACCATACCGCTCATGCCATAATTGCATGCTTGAATGTGATTGAGTTAACAAGGCCTTTGAAGGAGTCTTGGATACAAAATGTGAGAAAGAGTACAACATCTTATGATCATTCACTTTCCCTACTGCAACCAAGGAATTATCTTTAAGACTGTGCACTTGAACTGAGTCAAGAAGGAACTCAACTCTATGTCCATCTCCAAAGTGAGTGACTTGGTAGATTGAGAGGAGATTTGAACTTAGGTTTGCAACATAGAGAACCTCTTGAAACTCTCCATTTTCCATTTCCAAATTTCTTTTTCCTTCAACTTCCATTTTGCTATCATTCCCCATGAAGATGTGTGGTACCCTTGAGTGATTCATTGAAGAAAAATCCTCCTTTGAAGAACCCATATGATATGAGGCACCGGAGTCAAATATCCATTATTTAGAAGAGTTTGCATTAGCCATGAGTGCTTGCCCTTTGCTCTTTGAATATGAAGAAGATCCCTTCTCCTTATAAGCATTAGGCAATGGAACATTATGCTTCTTCATGATGTTTGTCAATTCATCAATCTGTTTGCGATAACACTCATGCTCTTCATGACCAATTTTCTTACAATAAGCACACTTCTTCTTCTCCTTATTATTGTCCCCTTTTTTGTTGGAATTTAAGGACTTGCCTTGTTGATTTGATTGAGGTGTTGTCTTTTCTGCATCCTCAGATTTTCTCTTCCATTTCTTCTTACCCTTTCCTTTATTTGAAGACTGTCCAACCAAATGTTGAGAACCCTCATTGACCACCAATGCTTTGGACTTAGGTGATTTGAGAATCCCCATTGTTTTCAACTTATTTTCTTCATCATCCAATAGTTTGGCATATTCATCAAAAGTGACTTTCTTGTAGGTAGACCCTAAGGTAGTTTTAGAGGTGTTAAAAGAAGATACAAATGTGGAATATTCAGATGGCAGCTTGTTATGGATGAGATAGATCAGTCTGTCATCTTTGATAGAGCTCCCACAATCAGTAAGCTTTGTCCCTAATTCATTCACCTTGATGATGAAGTCCTATATTGAGTCATATGACTTAGGATCTAAGGAAACTAGCTCATCTTCTATTTTGAACACATCTTCTTTAGACACTTTACCATAGAGGCTTTCGAGAGTATCCCAAGCTTCCTTGGATGTAGTACATTTCTTGATTTGATACATGATTTTATCATCTACCCCCAAACATATATCACCTAGGGCTTTCCTATCTATGGCTACCCAATCTAAAAGTTCACTTGCTGATACATTAGCACCTGCTAGTTTAGGAAGAGTACCATTTACATATTGAGAAACTCCATTATGCATTAAGTGATACAACATTTTGATAGACCACATAGCATAGTTATGAGGAGTTAACTTAGCAAACTTAAAATTTCCCATAATGCAAAAAAATGAAAGAAAATTGTAGAAAAGAGAGAACACAACACCAAGAATACCCCCCCTTTTCACTAAATCAAGAAACCCCCCCAAAATAGATGCTTTGGGCACTTTATCAGTAGTGCGATTACAATGGGCTACTTGCCAATTTTTGCCTTCATGGACTTTTGATTTTGCTTTTTACAACTTTTTGATAGAGTACAAATCTGAAACTTTACAATGTGCTAAAATACTGAAGCATTACAAAGAAAAGAAAGGCCCTATTGCTGAAAGTCACAATTTTTTCCACACAACACTGTAATTTGATGCTATATCTAGAAAGTAGACAAAAAAATACACACTTTCAAAAAAAATACAACCTATTTTTGACTCCAGATGTGCTTGTACGGAGCATTTGAAGTTGCAAAATGCAAGATTATTCAGGTACAGTAGCCTAAAAATGCAAATGCTGAAAAATTTGTGCACCAAAACCAAAAAATAGCTACACCACTAACAATTTAGAAAATTTTACCCAATTTCAAAAAAAATTGCACCTGATTTGGAGTCTGAATGTGTGGGATATGGTCTCTTGAAGTCGAACTGCCAAAACCAAAATCAATTTGGTGTGGGGTTGCACCAGCAAAAGATAGGGTTAAATTTGATAGTCATACAACCTTCACAGTAGTTATAAAATGGCCTAATTTGACGCTCAAATGGGTGTCAATTTTAGGCTCCTGAATAGGATGACGTCAGTCGTACCGTACAAAAATGTACAGACTATACGAAAAATTTGATGTGTTGGCTGACGGGGTATTGACTGGACTATTGTCATGGCTGTCCATGTGGTGCATAGAGTCTACTTGCATAGGTATGCTGACTATGCGGCATGTAGGTCACTGTTTGCATGGAATGCACAGATTGGACCGCGTGGCTAGAGATGTGCCGGGGTTTCTATTAACACGGATGCCCGCATGGCGCACGTGGATTGGACCGCATGGCTAGAGATGTGTCGAGGTTTTTGGTAACATAGATGCCTGCGTAGACATGTGAAATCATGTCTCATTTTGTAGAAGTCTGGCATAGTCATAGAGTTTTCTCCATTTGTAAAGCGATTGCTAGAGGTGACTTCACTACGCCAGAAGCTTTCTATGGGGAGCCAAAAACTCTTAGTATTTGTCCCACATGCGTGGTGACTATGGTTGTTAAGTTATTTAAAACCAAATTGTCGCATAGTCCTGTCTAAGAATTAGCTCATCAGAGAAGGTATAGCCAGAAATTTGATGTGGCTAGGACGGTCGAGTTTGAACGGTCACTGGTGGATTGTTGAATTGCGTCGCCGATGATGGTTGATTTCGGCCGGGTGGGTGCCAAAATATTGAATTCTACTGCTGGTTATTTAGTGTGGGCTAGAAATTTAGGATTTCTCGAGATCTATGGCAAGCCGGATAATTTGATAGCCCACAGATTAATTAAAATGCCCTACAAAATAATATAATACATCCACCACAACTGTGCAGTACGGGATCTGATAACCCATACCGCAAATTTTTTTTCTCTAACGGACTGATTAAAAAAATCCAAAATTTTTTGAAAATTAAATCTGAAAATTACAAAGAATTATAGATCCAAAAATATAAATAATTAGATCGAATTAGATCATACCCGATTTGCAAATCGGTGCCTTCGGGTGCTAGTTTGCAAAAAAAATTTGCCTCACGATCAAATTTCACCCAAGATAGGTGAATTTATAGTCAATTTTCACTGACTTAGCACTTTGGACGCAATGGAGAGGTTAGATCTGGCTCTAGACACTCCCAATTTTTGTAGATCCTACGGAATCAAGGTGCTAAATCACAAATAGTATCAAATGGCTACGTGATGAGAATCCTCCTTAGCTCTGATACCATGTAAGAATTTGGCTTAGGTCAGAATTCATCCAAGAACAAAAGAACTCAACACAAGCACACAGTAGACCAAAAATAGTCAGAGTATGATCAGAATGATGATATTCATTCAATAATTGGATGCAAGAGTACACTAGGAGTGCCTGATTATAAAGGCATCAAGAGAGCTTCTAGAATGCGTAGAAGTCAGCACGATGACATGTCATACAACCAGGCACATGCCCACCAGATATGGATTATCCTCCATTAAGCATGAGATTAAGTGCGATGATGTGAGGATAAGATTACAATGGTGTAGCATGAAAATCAGTGGAGTAGACAACATGTGCTAAATGAGGAGTGCGGAAAACTGTGTTGTCATCACAAAAACTCAATGAATGATGCATACTCCTATGTTGTAGACACCATGTGCCTAATAAGAGTTGCGTAACTCAATGAGAGTTCACAAACTCCTAAGTGTCTCACCTAAAATAATAATAAAATAATACAAAATAATTAAATAATGCATTAACCTAAGTAAAACTTAAGTAAGTGTAATAAGTAAATACTTATTTACACCAACAGTCTTCATGTTATGATTATTTGTCTCCCAATCAATTTTTGTTCTCTCCATGATCACTGAGATGCATTGTAGAACTCAAAATGGATCCCTTGTTAAGGGCTACGAAGGAAATTTAGATTGTTATTGAAATTCAGTTATGTTTGGGAAATTTCTCTTCTGGATTGAAATCTTGTGTATAAACATTATTGTTAACTTATTGTAGAAATGACAACGATGTCAGATTTTCTTTCTGGTTCTTTCTCGGCAGAGCCTTTGAATCTGGTGGTCAATAAAAAAATGATTGGGTAATATCCTTGCTTATTAGATTCTTTTATTTTCAGTAATATGCACATATGTATTGAAAAATAGATAAAATGGTGATATACAATTATGCTATTTTAAGTTCATATATGTTAAGGAAAAATTTATGTTATGGTTGGAACTTCAATTTAATTTCGTGATTATTAGGAGATAAAATAACCTTACATTAAGGTTTAAAAAAATTAGTAAAGTTGATGATTAAAATTAACGTAGAGAGAGAAAATAAATAAATATACCCCCTTGGTTAAATAGATTTGTTTTGCACCAATTCAACACACACACACACACACACACACACACACACACACACACACACACACACACACACACACACACAAAATTTCCCTTGAACATGAAATATAGTTGGCAATCAAAATCTACACTTAGAAAAATATACACCTCTTGTTATAAAATAAGATTGCATTCAAAAAATTTGACACTTACAAAAAAAAAAGTGTTCCCAAAAGCAAATATGCTCTGGATTTTGTATGGGGAAGAAATTAAATCTTCTCTTGGAATAAAGAATCTTAAAAGATTCTCTAAAATATCCCACATAATAAGTGTTCAAATTAAAGAAAAGAAAAGAAAAATAATAAATAAAAATATATATGTAAATATCTATTTTCTAATATCGTATCTACTTATATTTTTACCATAACTTCTTACCTCAATCTTACTTACCTAAAAGAAACTTTAAACATAAATTCATGTCCTATTTCCTCTATCCTAGGCATGGGAGGAAACCATGGTAACCATCACACCAAGGATGATGTCACCCTGCACACTTTAAAAAAAAGGCAAAATAAAATTTGGAGGGCAAGTTTAAAAAGTGCATAATTGTTTGTAAAGTTTGTTTCACACTCCTTATTTACCTTTTTCCAAACCTTGCGCACCTTTCCTTTTTACCCTTGGGCTGTATTTTTCCATGCTGTGGTTTGCATGGGGATGTCTTGGAAAGCACCCATGTCTTGGTACTTGGAAATGACATGTAGCCTAGGGGTAGGGTTAGGGTAGTTAAGGGGGGGTAGGTAATTTAACGTTGTGTTAGTAGTTAATGTTTAGGTTAATAAGTTTGTTTTATAAAGTGTTAAAATTTAGTTAAGTGTTATGTTTAAGTAATTTAATTTCTATTATTTTTATTAGTTAATTAGTATTTTAATGTTAATAATTATAGTTGTCTTATTTTTTGTATCCTTAGATTTTAGTTAGTTCTATTGATTTAGAATTTTGTATATTAAAGTTATAGTTAGTTTGTTATTTTATATTTTAGTTTTAGTTAGTGTTAGTTTTAGGTAATTTTAATTATTACATTTTTTTATATTAGTTATTTAGAATATTTTAGTTAGAATAATTTAATGTTAGATTATATTTAGATAAGTTAGTTTTGTTATTAGTTTAATATTTTGTTAAAGTGAATGTTAGATAATTTATTTAATTTTAATTAATTAGATAGATTAGTTATGAAAAGAGTTTAATTTAGACTTTAAATATTAAGAAAATAATTGGATGAAATTAGAATGCTAATGGTTTTAATTAGTCTTTTAGTACTAGTAGTGTTAATAGATTTTGATGTTTTGTCGACTATATGGTTGGATTATAGAAAAGTAAATGGAAATATATATATATATATATATATATATATATATATATATATATAACTTGAAAATTAAATTAATAATGTAATAAATGTCGAAATCGATTTGATAACAAAATTTTAATTTAACAATCTAGTCCTTCACATTAATTTTAAAACCTAAATAGAATGTCAAGGTATTGATAGGAAAACCTGATGCTGCCTTACAATGTGCCTATGCCTTAATTGAATGAAACCTATCAAACTTAATGGATTTAATTATTATTACCTTTAATCTTAAATTTTTTTAGAAAAAAAATCATGTGTTTTTGCCTTTGTATTTTGGGCATGACATTTTTGTATCAGAGCCAGGTTTCATGACACTTGGACAATAATGGGTCCATGATAAGTGTGGACATTTAAATTTCACTATACGAAGCAGGGATTTCGCCTTGCAAAAATTTGATAAGCAAATGTATTCCTTCTAAACTACGGAATCAATAATTGAACCTAAGTAAAATTTGAACCGGTATTAACAAATGTAAATGGTTAACCATATCAGATAACTCGGTCTTAATGACTCAAAATGAATGGTTAGATGCAAGAATTTTATATTAAAGTATATTATGGTCTCATTAAGAAATCAAAATTATATTTAACATGACCAAATTAAGGGAAAACTAAATTAAGAACCCTAGGACATCTTTAAATCATGTGAGTAGAAATGATCAAATAGCCTAGAAGTCTAAGATAAAGTGTTTCTCATCATCTTTAGTAGAAGTTAGATTTTGACTGACCCGATCACTTGTGGGAGCATTGTAGTTCATATCAAGTATGAAAGTGATCAAATAGACATGTATCAATCTAGACATTTCAAACATAAGTAAATGAAACCTACGATCTTCATAATCTAATTTTTTACCTTTGGGTTGAAATATCAAATATATGAAATGAATGGTGAGTAAATAGGAAGGTAACACTTGGAGAGTATACCACGTTACCAAGTTATTTGGGATACCTTTAACCTATTAAGAATTTAAAATGTATTTTTTCAATAATCCTAAAAAAAAAAAGAGAGCTAAATTAGAATTTGCAAGTAACCCTTAGAAACATTGAACGATAGGATTACTAATGTGAGAAGCTATTCAACAAAAGAGATAGCTAGGAACACACAAAGAAAGGGAGTATCTCATTCTACTATGAGGAATAGAATCCTAATCAAGGAGTAAATCTATGTAAATATATGGTGCTAAGAATGAAATTAAGTGGTGATAAGTATGTAACATATAGTATTGAATTGGTAAGATGGGAAGATGCAAACTTCTGAGTTAGGGTTATGTGAGTCTAATTATGTTAGTGGGCTTATTATATAAGCATAAGTAATACTAAATTGTAACGATCAAGTGAATAATTGTATACTCTAGTATTGAAATTATTGGATCAATTATAACTCTACAATCAGAGAAAGTAAAATTGTGATGAGGTCATCAACCTAGTATGAACTAAAGGTTTAGGTATCAAAGTTAAGTAATAATCCAATTATAAGCCACAAGGCATGTTAAGAACGATGATATTGACCTATATTGATAGCAAGGAGATAGTTGTAAGAGTGAATAAGTAAACATTCACATTGGATAAGTAAACTTTAATGACATCCTAATAATGGTTTCATACCTAAGTAGTTGCAAACCTACAACCTTAGGGTGAATTCATAAGTCACTTAGAATAGGAAAACATGAAATATGGAATTATTGATAAGAATGGTAGCATTCAATGCATTCTCAGATGATAATTAGAACTTGTGTAAATGATGGAGTGATACAGACAGTGATACATATATGTATAGAGGATCATACCAATTTGGTGAGAATGATAACCCAACTTCAATCAATATATTGTGGTAAAATTGACCTAAGAAAGATTATGGGTAGGAGCCCTAATTTTTAATCATATTAAATTGAGGATAAGAGATTTGGTTTTGTAAGTGCAACTTAGAGTATAACTCTACTGACACTGGGGTCTCCACATGTTAGAGTCTTCGAAAAGAAACCAATATAACAACAAGAGGATTGATGGAGACTCATTTTAGTATCCTCACATTTGCACTTTTGAGTGAGTTTTGATTAGGGAAAATCCCTTAGTACAACAAACCCTAATTATAGGGCGATGTTGATGGAGATAAGTATGTAGTTAGTAGGTTGGATCAATTAGCATTTGAGTGACATGGTTGATAGACCACCATCTAAATCAACTCAAGATCTCTGTAATGTATTTGGGAGACCTAAGATTCCTCATTTTCCTCAAAGACCTTGGTATGGCTGCATTATGTCAATAATGTAAATTTTGTAAGTAATTAGATTTATTTTCTTATTTGTCTGATTTCAGATTTTTTATATTTATTGCTCTTTCCTTTTTGCCAACAGTGTGATGTGGGGTTTTTTAGCCAATTGTATTATTGATGATTCTATTTTGCATCTTGGTTATGTCTTTATTTCTTGACTAAAATTTTACTATTGTGGCTACTCTTTATTTCTTTGATTTCGAACTTTTGTGTTGGATGTTTCATCCTTGATGTTGAATTTAACTTGTGAGGCACTTTCTTTTAAATTTGTTGGCAAAGTGACATATGACAAGCCTACCAAAAGGAATTCTTGACAATTAAGTGGATGTTTAAAATTAGGGTTTGGGGTTATCAGTGAGAGTATTCATACCCCACCCTCTTCTAGGACTCGGAGAATAGGACTAGTGTTATCTGTTGACTATTATGAGTAATGAAATTGCACCCCAACATAAATTTGGTTAAGGTTACAAGTTAACCAAAAGGACTTCTAGATGGAAAGGTGCATGTGTAGTGATGGACTCATTCAGTATCCTATAGAGAATAAGTGCATCATGGAAACTCTAAAGGGAAAGTATTTAACCTTGAGTAAAGGGACAAGTGCTTTAATATGAAAACTTATTTGAGGGAGGCTCATATGACTATTACCCTGAGGAGTGGGTATGTGGGATTTAGAAAATCTTATGATATTATTATGGATAGAGACTCTATAGGTATATTTATATTAGATTAGAAAGTTGTTTATATGTGACCTATATGTTTTAAGAACTGTTTGACCCTGGAAAACGTAACCATGTCAGAGTTATGGAGTAAACTTCACTTTTAGTGATGGTAATCAAGTAAATAGGTTATCATCACTATGTATGTATGTGAGTCATTAATCATTCTTTTTATAAGAGTAAATTTTGAAACAAGTCTAGACAAGATCTAGCATAAGATGAACATTTTAGTTGTGCGACTTCTAGGAGGAAGTCAAAGGCTAGTGGGGGAGGATGTAAGGTCCCTCCTCGTATGTAATTATCAAATATGAATTCTTTGTTAAAACCATTATAGGAGATTGAAATGGACATGAAGTAATGTTTTATGTTGTGAATGCCCTAATGAAAATTGAGATTAGTTGATACATCCATGTTTTAATACCCAGTGATTTGAAAAACTACTACATTATCTCGACTGTTTAAAGTTTAAAATTTCACTAAGGATAATACGAGGTGTTTTCACCCAATGAAGATGATATTGATTATGGTACCTTGATGATTAGGTTATATGCAATTTAGATAGCTCAGTATGCCTATTGGTGATGTTATGATGTCTAGGTATATGCATGCCTAATGATGATTGTTCTAGTACTTTAATTTGAATTAATGAATAAGTTATGTTATATTGATTATGTGATTTCTAATGATTAAATGTGAGTAGAAATGAATTAAATAGTTAGTTATATGACAAATTCCTACTTTAATTTATGTGATTTCCCTAATAAGTTATATATATATATTTATGTATGTATGTATGTATGTATGTGATTTTGTTGAGCCACTGATGTGTGCAATGAATGTGTAAGATATGTTAGCTAAAAAATATAATGGAGAAAAAAAATTGAACCCTATGTACCATTGTGAAAACCAAGGTTGAATCTAACAAAAGATGCAAACCCCATTGTTTGTGTTTTATTTGTATTCTGAGATGAATGAATGTATCATTTGTAATCAGTAAATGTTAATGTTTTGTAATAGTGATTTTTAAGTGTCACTTGACACTCGTGAATTGTATATGCATTTTAGCATGGTAGTTAGGGTTAACTAAGTAACCTAAAGATCTAAGTCAGACTAGGTTAGTGACCTTTTTGCTAATCAGTTAGTAATCAAGGTTAATTACCCTAATCAAGATTAGTGAGTAATCTACATTTTGAAGGTTGTAGAAAGGCCTAAAATTTTCCTAGCTTCTAATGGGTCCCTAATTAATTGTAAAGGCCTAAAATTATGAAATCTAAGTACCCAAAGGGGTATGGGTATGGGTTGAGGGCATTTTCCACGCCCCTAGCCCCTTTTGTTGACTTTTATGGTTACTCAAAAGCCTCATTTTTGCTTTATTGCAAAAATTGAATGTTTCATCATGAGTTGGATAACTTTAACTCCACCTTGAGGTTAGCCCTATGTCTAGTTGAGTTTGAAGACTCTAGAACTTTTAGGCAAGTGGGGAGAGTTATTTATATTTAGAGGCAGTTGAGTTTAGGATCTTATTTAGAGGCAAATTTGAGAGGGTTTGAGTGTTCACCCAACCTCTAGTTTTAGATTGGAATTCAGGATTGAAGGAGAAGGAGAAGGAAGGGAATGTTCATCTCAAATTGTTCAATTGCCATAACCCAATTTTGAAGGTAGGAATCCCTTAGCTCATGTGGTTCATGTTGTGTTTCATGCTTAAGTTATTTTGTTTGCATATGTATGTTCATGTGTGTGTTGAATATGTTTGGGAGGGATTGAAATAGGTTTTCTTAAATGATTTTCTTTTGTCTTTTGGTTTGAATTTTGAAGAGATTGTATGGGTTGTATTAGCATTACTCACCCTTAAATAGGGTAGAAGTGGCCATGTGTAGGGGAAGGTCTTTAGTTGGACTCCGACAATGTAGAGTCTCTTCTTAGAAGGAGAAGAGGGAGAGAGGGTAGGGTGTTATGGGCCTCTACTTGTTAGCACAAACCACATTTTGAGTTTTGGAATGTAAGAATGGAAGAACAAAAGTTCTTGAGTTTATAGCCCCGTAAAGGCACCTATTATGGTGTTGTTTCTAACATCTCCTATTGGAAAAATCCACCTTCTCCCTAGTCTAGTTCAATGTCAAACCTATTGTGTAAACTCGAGATGGGAGTGAATGCCTAATTTGTCTTCATGCTATGATTGGTTATCGCCTAGTCAGTTTTCGTTCTCTCCATGATCACAGAGATGTATTGTAGAACTTGGAATAGATCCCTTGTTAAGGCCCATGAAGGAAATTCATATTGTTATTGAAATTCAGTTATGTTTGGGAGATTTCTTCTTGGGATTGAAATCCTATGTATAAACATTATTGTTAACTTATTGTGGAAATGGCAACGATGTCGGGTTTTCTTCCTGGTTCTTTCCCAATGGAGCCTTTGAATTAGATGGTCAGTAAAAAAATGATTGAGTAAAATCCTTGCTTATGAGATTCTCACATTTTCAGTAATATGCACATGTATTGAAAAATAGATAAAATGGTGATATACAATTATGCGATTTTAAGTTCATATATGTTAAGGAGAAATTTATGTTATGGTTGGAACTTCAATTTAATTTCATGATTATTAGGAGATAAAGTAACCTTACATTAAGGTTTAAACAAATTAGTAAACTCGATGATTAAAATTAATATAGAGAGAAAATATATATATATACCCCCTTGGTTAAATAGATTTGTTTTGCACCAATTCAACACTTTAATATATATATATATATATATATATATATATATATATCATGTTGGCAATCAAAATCTACACTTATAAATGTATACACTTCTTGTTATAAAAATAGATTGCATTCAAAAAATTTGTCACTTGGAAATAAATAAGGCCTTCGAAAAAAAAGAAAGTTCCCAAGAGTAAAAATTCTTTGAATTTTGTATGGGGAAGAAATTAAATATTCTCTTAGAACAGAGAATCTTAAAAGATTCTCTAAAATATCCCACATGCATAATAAGTGTTCAAATCAAAGAAAAGAAGAATAAAAATAATAATAAATAAAAATATATATGTAAATATCTATTTTCTAATATCCTGTCTACTTATCTTTTTACCATAACTTCTTACCTCTATCTTACTTACCTTAAAAAAACTTTAAACATAAATTCATGTCCTATTTCCTCTATCCTAGGCATGGGAGGAAATCATGGTAACCATCACACCAAGGATGATGTCACCCTGCACACTTTAAAAAAAGTCAAAATAAAATTTGGAGGGCAAGTTTAAAAAGTGCATAATTGTTTTGTAAAGTTTGTTTCACACTCCTTATTTACCTTTTTCCAAACCTGATGTACCTGTCCTTTTTACCCTTGGGCTACATTTTTCCATGCCTTGGTCTGCATGGGGATGTCTTGGAAAGCACACACGTCTTGGTACATGGAAATGACATGTGGCCTAGGGGTAGGGTTAGGGTACTTAAGGGGGGGTAGGTTATTTAAAGTTGTGTTAGTAGTTAATGTTTAGGTTAATAAGTTTGTTTTATAAAGTGTTAAAATTTAGTTAAGTGTTATGTTTAAGTAATTTAATTTCTATTATTTTTATTAGTTAATTAGTATTTTAATGTTAATAATTATATTTGTCTTTTTTTTTGTAGTCTTAGATTTTAGTTAGTTTTATTGATTTAGAATTTTGTATATTAAAGTTATAGTTAGTTTGTTATTTTATATTTTAGTTTTAGTTAGTGTTAGTTTTAGGTAATTTTAATTATTACATTTTTTTATATTAGTTATTTAGAATATTTTCATTAGAATAATTTGATATTAGATTATATTTAGATAAGTTAGTTTTGTTATTAGTTTAATATTTTGTTAAAGTGAATGTTAGATAATTTATTTAATGTTAATTAATTAGATAGATTAGTTATGAAAAGAGTTTAATTTAGACTTTAAATATTAAGTAAATAATTGGATGAAATTAGAATGCTAATGGTTTTAATTAGTCTTTTAGTACTAGTAGTGTTAATAGTTTTTTATGTTTTGTTGACTATATGCTTGGATTATAGAAAAGTAAATAGGAAAAATAAAAATAAAAATTATATATATATAACTTAAAAATTAAAGTAATAATGTAATAAATGTTGAAATCGATTTGATAATGAAATTTTAATTTAACAATCTAGTCCTTCACATTAATTTTAAAACCTAAATAGAATGTCAAGGTATTGATAGGAAAACATGATGCTACCTTACAATGTGCCTATGCCTTAATTGAATGAAACTTATCAAACTTAATGGATTTAATTATTATTACCTTTAATCTTTTGTAAAAAAAAATCATGAGTTTTTGTCCTTGTATTTTGGGCATGACACATACATATGAAAATCCCACAAATATGTTTACAAATGTAATGACAAGGGAAAAGATGAACTCTTCAACTTTGGTTAGTCTTCTTGATTTAATAGAATAAATGAACAAATGAGTATAGGGTGGTTTGATCTAGTGGGAGCCTCATGGATTAGTGGTATTGCTACATGATCAGTCTCCAAGTGGGAGATTGTTTTCTATTGTAGAGCTTGATCAGTCCCTTAGTGGGAGATTATTAGCTTGTGGTGAGTGATCACAGAAGCACTATACATACTCCATAATTCCTTGGTGGGGTTATTTTATTGGCATTTTTGGGGGGCTATTTTATTGACATTTTTTGGGCTGACATTTGGTAGCTAATTTCAACCATAAGTGGCAAAAATACTTATATAAAATGGCTTAGAATTAGAGATTTCATATGATCTGATGAGATTGAAGGGATTATAGATTGTAATTAGGTTGTAATCAATGGATAGTAATAATACCCGAGTCATTGTTTGGTGGACATAGAATAGCGATTGGGTGAACCATGTTAAATCTTGGTGTCATGTGTTCTCTTCTGTGCAATTTATTATTTTTTGATATTGGTTATATTTGGATGTAATTGTTGTTTCTATCCATGATTAATCATAACAAGTTTTGGGTTTATTGTAATGATGGAATATTGGTATATTTTGGGCATGTGAAATTGTTAGTCAAAATAGTTTTTTAGATGTTTCATTTAAATGAGGGTTTTAAGGGGAGCTTGTAGAAATGACCTCTTAAAAAAAAACATACCTTAGCATTAGATCCAGGTTGGCTTTTCCATAAATTTTGATATATAGTATGTCCTAGTTTGGCTATGTTGATAGAAAATGCAAAAGGTTTTTAGTTTCAGCCCATGATTGCCATCAAATTTAATCCCATTAGATTTTTCGTTACAATTTTTAAAAAAAGTACAATGAAAATGGTAAAAAGACCGTCTTGGTAAAATGACCATAACTTTCACTTAGGATATTAGACGTTGGACTTCTTATAGTCATTGGAAAGATAATTCAGAGCAATACAACTTGGTGTAGGTTTAATTATATGATTTTGACATTTTATCAAGTTTTAAGAGCCCAAAAATTAGATGTTGTTAATTTTGAGAATATATTAGGGCGTAACTTAGGCATATGGAGTCAGATTTTGGACTTCGATTAGTCAATAAAAAGCTCTTAGAGAGATCTATACATTGATTTAGATTTGGTGTAGGTTTGACAAAATTTATTTGGTAATATATTGATATGAATGGTTTATGATATATATTGACTGTGGTGACATTGTGAGTTTATGACATTATATATTTTAGAGATTTGGATTTCATGTCATTATATACTCAGTTCATATTTTAGATTGGTCTTATGATGATATGATTATTAGTATTTGGTTTGAATATGTATGATGAATTGTTGGGTCTACAAGTTGTGTAGTGTTGTAAGTGGTCTATACTTATAGGTTGCATTTATTGCTTGGTTATGGTTTTTCTTTGTCCATTGATCTTTCATTAGTGATTCATATTTAGATTGGTAGCTTGGATTTAGGTTCTCTATGCCTCAAGTCACATGATTTGTTAATTTTTATTCATGTAGAAGGGATGTGATATTATTAGCATGTATATTCATGGTGGAGGATTATGGTTGACTATTTTATGCTGACAAGTTGGACACTTTGAGAGTTAGTTTCTCAATTCATGGATGTTATCATGGTGCCATGGATTTTGGCATGACATGATTGGGTTGAGGATCATGGTTATTTGGTTACTCGTTGAGGAGCTCATGAGTGCACTTTGAGTTCTTTGATGCTTTGATGCATTGGTTGATTCTCATGGTTAGATGATTTTTTTTCATAATGATTTCATTGATAGATTGGATACACAATTTAGTGGGAGCTTGTGATAGCGATGAGGTGGCAATGCAATATTAGTTCCTAGTTAGGCTTGTATCTTCTTGGTTTAGAGATCTTGGTTTCACTTGGTATTAACACTTTGATTGTGTGAGTGTAGACTTTGGGGATCTTTGTGTAGCAGATGGATTTTATGATGCCATGGGTGACTTGATACCACAATTGAGTGGGAGTTTTTGGCTTTGATATAGTTATTGGGTGTTTGCAAATGTTGAAGGTTTGTCTTAGATCTTGTAGTTGTAGAAGTATCTTTGACATTTTTGTGGTGTGCTTTTTATCTTTATAGTGTATGAAAATGGCTGGATCTTGAGGACTCATGGGGTTCTTGGTTATCTTCATGGTGTGTGGAGATGGTCACATCTTGAGGACTCATGTGATTCTTGGTAAAGATGTGGTTTATGCTTTCATTTGATACATTATCCTTGGTGTTAGGATGGTTTTATTATTATGTCATGGTATTCTCTTGATACATGTTTAAAGTTTTGACATGTTATGGTGTCTTCATATGGAACATATTATCTCTTTTGTTGAGCTTATTAGATCATGTTGTCATGTTTTTCTTCTTGAGGCCATGTTTGGAACTTTGACATTAATCTTGGTTTAGTTTCTTAGTATTGAGTAAATTGATCATTTGTTAGATACTTCATAATATTTCAATTTTGCATTTGGAGTTAGCATGGATTGATTGGTTATAGAATCTCATGGATACTTAGAGATGGTGGTGATGCTAATTTATCTTGTATTAGAGAGCTATTTGTTGGATAGTTGTTTGTTTTCAATAGAAATTCTAAGAGGCATTCACCTAATATGGACTTGAGAGGAGATTTTTCTTAGATGAGTCTTGGTTGGAGACTTGGATATCTTGGTGAGCATTCTTGTTCCTCAGTCTTAGTCTACTTGATGTTTTACTACTTGAGAAGTATAACCTAGTGATTCTCTTGGGTGCATTATGTTTATGCTTGTCTTTCATGGATATGGATCTTGAGCTATGGTACATGAGTTATTTCTAGAGGGTTCATTTGAGATATGGATTAGCATTAGTTTTTGATAAGACAAATAGGTTTTACAGGGATCCTAAAATTCAAGAGTTAAAATATATCATAGGCTAATAATAAGTAGTTAAAGCCCAGCTAGAAAAAGAAGGCCAACCAAAGGGCCAGTTCAAAAAATAGAGAAAAAGCCAAAGGCTGATACTAAGAAGATAAAACCCAACTAGAAAATGAAGGCCAACCTAAAGGCCAATACAACAAACTAAAAAATAAACTAGAAAAAAAACTACAACAATCTAACAATCCAAAAGACATGAAAAGAAAAACTAATGTTATTCCTCTGTCTTTCTCTCTAGCTCCTACATCATTTCTTTTGCTTCATAGGCTTTTTAAATCTCCTCAGCCATCTATTCCTACTTCTTCTAACTATCTCACTCGAAGATGTTGAAGGTAATGTCATTTGTCACTTCCTCTTCTATCCTAGCTCTTTCTCTATCCTTTTCCTCATTTTCATCTAGAAGGACCTGGGTTTTTAACATTCTAGTAAGGGATGAGATATTATCATTGATAGAAGTTAGAATGGTAATCATCTAATTTTCCAGATTATGATTTTAATTTTCCAAATTCTAGGTTTTCTTCTCAGCCAAACTAAGTTGATCTCCCTATTCATTGAAATTACCACAATCTGGCATCTTCCTTTTGTCTTCCAATTGGCCTATTTTTTTCTCTAAACTCCTCCAACTCATGGTAAAGCCATTTGATCGACCTAAAATTGTCAATCATGTTGTTCCTAGAATTATTAAGAAATTCATGCTAGTCTCCCTTGCATTATCCATTATGGCCACCATTGTTGGATCAAGAGATCCTCCAATTGGAGTTGACCCTATTTTTCTTCTAAAATTTGTGGGTTCATTGCCTCTCTTACTATACCCATTTTGGAAGTTCTAATAATAAAGTTTCTCCAGGCCATGTACCTATCCTTAATAACTACATCTCATCCCTCACCATTTTTCTTCTCCTTGTCCTATTCTTGAGGATGAATAGGGGAAAGAGGAATGGTAGAGAACTTTAGCCTAGAATCCACTATCCCCTCTACATCCTTCTCTCTTGACCTCCTCTATTTTTTATCCATTGGCTCCACTGAATCAGTTTTTGCCTCCTCTTCAACCTCTTCATCAATTTTCATATCATCCCCTTCCTCATTATACTCTTCATCTACTTGGCCTGATGATTTAGACCTATGTCCTCTAGGGCTCTTTCTACTTAGGGTTTTTATTGATGAAGGAAACTTCTTATCTAAATCCTTGGCCTTCTTAGTAGGTGTAATGTTCTCTTCACCCTCTAAACTAATACTTTGAAAATTCTCTAAATCAGATGAGAAACTAGAGTTTCCCATATCCACAGAACCTTCCATGCCTTGTAGGGGTTTTTTTCTTATGGTCTAAGCCTTGAAATGCTTATAAATTAGAAGGAATAACCCCTCATGTAGGGCTAGATTCCCTGAGGGTTACTTCTTATGCCCAAAAATACTTTTACACATTGAAGTATATAAGTAGAAAGGGAATGAAATCTTGACACCATAGCGAAAGTGATTGAGTAAAACAAAGTGATGTGTTCTTACTCTATCAAATCTAGTGTCCAAAGAAATATGCTCTATAATGGCCCATAAAACATACCTCCATAGCTTCTTGATAGAATCCATTTCATAGTAAGTTTCACAGTTTACCAGTTGATTTCTCTCCTTCGTATTCTTTGCAAATTCCTTCACATCATTTGCTAACATCTTCTTATCCCTATAAAACATCAATCCCTCTACCAAAATTTTAGTTACCAGAGAAATGACTTCCTCAGTGACCTGAAATGAAACCCCATCTACTTTTACCCTTTTTTCCTTCCATGAATCCACCATACTATTAGTGATCACAGGGTTGAAGCCATGAACTTTAGTAATGTAGTTGGCTATACCACCCTTCTCTAGATTTTCCCAGACTTTCATCCTTTTCTTCCATTTTTTTGCTTCACCAATAGGTTCCTTCCTAATTCTTTCCCCCACCATTTCTGAATTTTCAATGCTCACTATTCTCATAAACCCAAACTTATGATAACCCTTCTCCAACCTCTAAAATCTTTGATGGCCAGCTCTTTCATAATTGCCAATATGTCTTTCTTTACCCTCAAAATGGTAAAGAAAGAGAAAGAATTCAACCCAAGAAATGTGTCAATGTGACACTGATAACCTCATCTAACTATGTTTTCCATAAATTCCATTATTATAATTACTTAATCCCCAACTCTCATTAAATACCATTATAACAGTTAGATATCCACTATACTTCCTTGGATTTTGTCCAACTCAATTAGGCTTTTTGCTTCTTCTAGGATATTTCCACCAGAATTCCAAATCATCCCCTTTTTTTTCCTAACTGCTTCATTGGAAAACTAGTCTACCACAGAATTTGCCTCCCTGTATTCATGCCTAACGTGGACACTTTCAAAATTTTCAAGAAGGGAGTGGTTCTTTTCAATAATATTAGCTATGGACCATGATGGTTGAGTGACCCCTTTAATACTCCTTATAATGTTATATGAATCCCCCTCCAACCATAATTTATTTAACTCCCATGTCCAAAGCTAATTTCACCATATGGCATGCAGCACTGGCTTCTACATAATGGTTTGTCTAATATCCCAAAGGATAGGAAAAAGCCGCCTCCCCTCCACCATAGTTATTTCTAATGATACCTCCACAACTCGAAGGTCTAGGGTTTCCTTTGGCCACACCATTAAAATTTTCTTTATGTCATCCCTCTAGAGGGAGCAACCATTTCACCTCCTATCTTTTAGTCCTCCTGTCTGTGTCTTTCTCCTTCTTCTTACCACCACTTTCAATATCTCCCCCTTTTCTTACTTGATAATTTTCCTTCATGCTTCTATATATCTTGTCCACTAGAACAAAAAAAAGTTCCTCTCTTTCTCTAAATATCCTATTGTTTCTTTCCTTCTAGACTCCCCAACAAAAATGAGGCAAAGACCAAGTACTTAAATCTTGCAAATATGTTCCTTTAAACATATTGTTCCATTCAAAAAAGAAATCTAGTATATTACCTGACTTGCACCAACTTACCCCAAGATTTTTTGTTAAGCTATCCCAAACCTCCCTTAAATAAGGATAATGGATAAGCAAATAATTTTCTATTTCTATTTGATTTGTATATAGTATGCATCTATTAGGAATATTATGTCCTCTTTTAATTAAATTATCCTAGGTAAGAATTTTTTCTTGCAAAGCCAACTAGAAAAAAATATTAATCTTTGGGGTAAGACCAGGTATCCAGGATTTAGCCCAGGGGGGCTTCTCATTCAAGCTCGAAAGAGAATTATATCCTGATGAAACTAAGTAACAATCATTTGGATTGTCTCCCCAAATTACCTCATCCCTCTTGTTATGAAGAATCAAAGAATTTGACATTATCATAATCGGCTTGAGGTCATCTAAAATGAGAGATAGGTCTCTCAAACCCTAGTCAATTTTATAGTCACAAAATTTCAAACCAAATTACCTAATACAAATAGTTGACCAATTTTCAAAGATAGGATTATTTATAAGGGGGCCTTGAATCAACCAATTGTCATGCCATAATAGAATTTCCTCAGCATGACCCACTTTCCACTTAATCTTAGCTTTGGCCAAATCCCTTACCTTAAGGATTCCATTCCAAATGATAGATTGATTCAGGATGTCTTCATTATTGAGCAAGAAATGAATAGTAGGTCTTCTAATATACTTATTAACAAAAATATCTCTCAATTCCCTTGTGCTATTAAAAATGTGCTAAATCTATTTAGCTAGAAAAGCCTTATTAAGATGCTTTAATTTCCTAATTCCCAGGCCTCCATAGCACTTTGGAAGATAAACATTATCCCAAGCCACAGGGGGATATCTCTTCTGACCCTCAAGGCCAGACCAAAGAAAATCTCTCTAGATCTTTTCCATTTTTTTAGAAAACTTAATTGGTATCCCAAAAAGACTTAGGGCATACATTAGGAGATTCTAAAGAGTGGATTTTACCAAAAGACATTTTCCTACTTGAGTAAGAGAAGCCTCTTTCCACCCCACCAGCTTCTTACTAAACCTATCAAGAATCCCATTCCAAAAAGAATCAGGAGGCTTTGAACCCATAGGAAGACCAAGATAAGTGGAAGGGAGCTTTCCCACTCCACACCCAAGAATCCTCACTATTTTTCTTTGTCTGTCCTCTGGAGTATTAATGAAGAAAATAGAGGCTATCATGATCCTTTGATATACAAATTTAGAATATGCTTCATCACTTTTTCCTCCTTAATAGATGCCTCCCCTCCCATAATAGTATCATCCAAAAACTATTGATGAGAAAAAGACACACTCCTCAAAGATGGTTTGATCCCTTTAAGTTTCCCTTCTTATTTATTCCTCTCAATCAACCTTCCAATACATTTAGCCATGATAATGAACAAAATAGGAAAAATAGGATCCCCCTATCTCAACCCTCTCAAAGGTTTAAATTTTTTTGAGGGAGCCCCATTTACCAAGATTGCAAGGGAAGAGGTAGAAATAAGCTGAGATATAAGCTTACAAACTTTCTAATCAAATCCAAAAGTGTGAAGCACCAAACCAAGGAAGGTCCAGTCCACCCAATCATAGGCTTTAGAAAGATCTAGCTTAAGAAGCATACCTTCTCTTTTTCCTACTTCCATGAAATGAATCACTTCATGAACCATCATGATAGAATTCAATATTTTCCTACTAAGGACAAAACTTGTTTGTTGCTGTGATACAATCAAAGGGAGAATTTTGAGGATTCTTGAAGTTAACACCTTTGAGATAATCTTGTAGAAAGAGTTACAAAGACTAATAGGTCTAAATTTATCCAAAGAATTAGACCCAGGGACTTTAGGGATGAGGACCAAGAATGTAGAACTGATCTCCTTATGATGGATTAGCATTAGTTATGTTCATGCTTATATGTTATTGTTATGTTGGTTGGGTTTTAGAGATGGTTTTATTTTGGGAATATTCCTTGGATTAGGAATGGTTATTCCTTAGCTTAGGATGGTTTATGAGTTTGATCTTCTTGTGAGAGGCTTACATACATGATTAGTTATATGGTATGGTTTTGATTTTTTTTGTGGCTTCTTGGTTGGGATTTTATGGAGGAGATCTTACTTGCATAATTTACATCTAGAGGTATGTAGAAGGAAAATAATACATTGGACTTGAGATTGGTTGGAGTTTTTGATCACTTGTTTGTGCTCATATATGTCATGTGAGAGATGTCATGGTTATTCCTTTATCTATTTCATTTGTTGGTTGTGGAGAACTTGGGAGAGTGTTGGAGACTTTCTATGAGAATTATTCATGTAGGATATTGATTTCCATATTGTGGATGTCCTTGATACTACACTAATTCACTTCTTTGAGATGTTATGAGTGGATTGGTTATAGATTTGACATTATCCTTTGTAGTGGAAGCTTCTTAGTATATATGTCGTAGGTATTTCTCTTGAGGCTTGTTATTGTAGGTTACATATTGGATATGTTGATGATGTGAGATTCACTTGGTATACCTTTGGAGGTGTGGATAGTTGGATGGGTTGGCACTTGTTGTGGGTTTAATTTCATCTATGAATATTTTGACAACTACAAATACATGTGATTACCTTTTAGTCAGGTATTTGCTCTTAACATTTTAGTTGGTACATAATTTTACAAGTTTTTTGTGATAGGTTGGGTGGCTTTTTCTTTGGATGGATTCTATGTATGTCTAGTGGTAGTGGCATAATAGGAGGTGGGATCATTCATGTTTGATATGCTAGATACTTTGATTTTACTGTAGGTACCAAGATATAGCACATAGTTTACTTTGATCCATGATGGTGGATGTGCTAGGAGGTATTGTTCCCTTGTTTATTTATATAGCTACAGATTGACCCTATGTAATGTATACAAGTGGGAGATTGTTGAGATTATCTGTGTTGCACACATTGCACAATATTGTTTATATTATATTATTTTATTATGTAAGGTTACACCTAGGAGCACCTAGATGGATGTACAACATGTAAAGATTCCCATGGGATAAACTTTATTAGTTGTATTATATAATTGTGATAATATTTGATGTAATTTTCTAATATTGGAGAAAAGAATTAAATGTGGCATCAATGGGTTAGGTAGCACATGGCTTACGTAATACCACTTGGTGGTTTTGTGAGGCTTTTTACTATATAAGAAGCTACAAGGGTAGTTTTAAAGACAAGACGATAGGGGAAAAGGTGAAAAAGGCAAGAGTTGAGCAGGACAAGGCTTAACATGTTAGCCAAGGGAGCATTTATGAAGGTTGGAAGCATGGCATGAGATATGTTAATTCATCCTTGTTCACATGGATTTCTTGGTTGTGGCTATGTACTTGAAGGATTCCATAGTTTTATTCTAATGGTATTTTTTACTGTATAATACATGGTGATATATGCTTTTAAAGGCTAGGTTTTTCACTCAACGAGGGGTTCCCAAGGTATATCCCATGTCACATTTTTATGGGTATGTTGTCCATTCTCTTACATTTAGAATTTAATTGCATAGTTATTTAAAATTTATTATGGGTTATGTGGAAATGGTTATATGGAAGTAGTTAGTGACTATTTTAATGGGTCTAGATTCAATAGAATGAATTGATTAGGCATTGCTTGTATTCCCACAATGTATGGTGGTACTTTTGTATTAGCATTGGATATAATCATCATGTCTCCACCATTGGAGCTACCCTATTTGGTGAAGGTCACCACCTTTTCAAAAACCTTTTCTAGAGTATCAATTATTGAAATGGGTAATCTTATTAGGAAAATGTGGTGAGATGATCCATAGAGTTCAGATATATTTGTATTGTAGCCCCAACTGGTACAATATTCTTTGAAAACCTTAATGTGATCTTCTACTGCATGTGTCTCACCATAGATGAACCTTGGGAAATGCTTCTTAGGGTTCTTCGGGAGGTCATTAAGTGGGTCTTGTAGGTTGATTGGTGAATCTACTATATTTTAAAAGAAATCCATAGGTGGAGGATTCAATGGAATGATAGGTGGGAGAGAGTTTGAATGTTGAATAGATGAAGATGATTAAATTTGGAGTGCTAGTGGCTAGAGCTAGGGGATCCCTTTTGTCACTGTGAGGCTTATGAAAGTGACTAAGTTCTAAGAACTCATGTCTACTAGGTGAAGACCTCAATGCTCACTAAAATGGAGATGGTGGGTCAAGGTCTTCCAGTTTGCACTTTCTAAAAAGTGTACCTTCTAACTATTGATAGACTTAGAAAAAATAAAACCCTAAAAATTGCAAAGCTATCAAGAAAGAACTTAATTTTTTGGATAGAAGGTTTTAGGCCCTCCTAGTGCCACTTCTATTAAGTAGTCATTTTGCATGATGCTAATGATAGAAATTCTCACAATTTATCTCTTGAAAATCTAACCAATGACCAAACATCAAGGTTTTGAATGACTATTTTCCAGCTAGTTGCATGTCTCAATCAAAGATAAATATGAATATTCACAAGGATGCCTTTTCTAGTATCCACCAATTTAGCATAGTTTTTTTGAAATGTAACCAAAAAACCAATATATTTTTATAATTTCTATTTTAAGATGAATGTAATTTCTTATCAATGCAACTATATGATTTTCTATTTTAACCTTGAGTGTTTGAAAAGTAAATAATAGAGATAGGTAGATGATATATTTTAAGAAAACTACTAAAAAGGAAATTCCTAATAGACATAAGCCAAAGAAATAACACATCTATGAATTAAATTATCAAAAGGATCTAGTAGGAAACTAATGAAATGAGGAGCATCACTTCCTCAACTCCATTGACCCAATAGTTGACAAGAACTTTAATGAAAAGTGAAAAATATTTCATGATTCATCAAATTGTGTAGCCACAAAAAGTGCGCACACACGAGACAAATGGCTATGCAAGAAAAACAATGATCTTTTCTCCAATTTGTCACAACAATTTTTTTTATTAACATAAGGAAAAAAACATAATGAGAAGATTGAACAATCATCATAACACAACAAAACTATTAGGTTCATTATTATTCATGAATGTGCATTCACAAAAAATAACACACTTTAGCAAGATTTACTACACTCAAAATGTGAACAATAATAGAATTTATTATTGCATCAAAATATTGGCCTGAAGTACATATTACATCCATATATCTATAAGAAACTCTCTCCTTATTTTTCTTTAGGAGTGATAGTGCTTCTAATGTAAACTGATGTTAAAAAGTAATAAAAGAAAAGCTAATTATATAAAAAATAACTCTCTAAATGGTGCTATATAAGTCTCCACCCTTGTTTATATAAATTAATGGGTGCATGAGCCTTTACATGACTTAAGAAATAAAAGAAGAAGAAGATAAGAAGAGAGAAACCAAGATAAGATCAGGGAGTCACTGGGACTTCTAAGAATGCAAGCTTGGCCTTCTATAGGTGTTTCTAGGAGTTGAAATACCATCAAAATGCATTTTTGGTGCATGGAATGCTAAAAAATAACAACTAATAGTTAACTATCAGTACAATGCTTCATCTCCAAAATTGTTGGTGCACCTCTTGATTTGGCACACCTTGTAAAAAAGTGCAACTTGTGTGAGAGGACCAAAATGATCAAAATCTTCGTAAGTGTTAAAACTCAATGTCCAACATCTAGGTTTTCATCCCTCTAGACCAAAATGATGTTAGGATGTGTTGTTCTAAACTTTTGGATTATGGTCATGATTTTCTAAGTTTCTAGAAAATCTTAGGACTCGTACATATTATTCACCACCTAGTGGTAATTACTAATCTCCAATCGAGTGTCCAAAAAATCTTCCAACCACGAATCCAAATTTAGTAGTGCTTCTTCCATTTTAAAGTTCTATCTAAGCTTCCTCAAATAGTGTTATGATCTATTGTACTAATGTTTCCACTAAAGAAAGCTAAGTTCTTGACTCATCCCAAAAAATCTCTAGGTTGACACAATTATAGTATTTATCTTCTTCCAAAAATTGCCTTTGATATTTATACTTTCTTTCTTGAACATCCTCCTATAACCCTACCATAACTTTGTTGTTGACTGATATCTTCTCTATGCAATCATCAATTTTATCTAATTCATCTTTCTTATATACCTCCATTAGCATCCAATACCTTTGTCCTTCAATAGTCTTCAATGCTTCCAAATCATTGGCCTAGGTATGCACTTTATTTATTAGCCCAAAATATTAGTTTATTACCATAACCAATTTGTTACTATTATTATAGATATTATATAGAATGTTCAAATTACCCTCTATTATTTGTACCCTGCTATCTTCAAAACTATGACACCACCTTTTGCAAGCATCCAAAAATTAATCACTTTCCTTTGTAACTTATCCTTGCTCTTTCTTTCCTAGAGAAGACCCTATAGAAACCTCTAGATGATCAAGGTTGATCGAACCTACTATTTTTTTAAAGTATCCTCTTAGCTATTCATTATGCTTTGTTAAAATTAAAATATCTTATTCACCCTAATCCAAGTGTGAAAACACTTTTTTGAGGCCCATGGTGATGAGAACCTCTTCCAAATTAACTATGGGTCTTCTTAGTACTATCTCCTTTATCTTATAGTCTTTTGGAGACACTTCCTTAGTATCGGCATGTGGAAGCAAGATGGAAATATGTGCCAAGAGATCCTCATTCTAATTCTTCATGATAAAAGCCATCATCTTAACATCACCCTTAGTAGGTTGTGGTACCTTTAATTAATTTATTAATTCCATCATACCCTCCTCTTATATGAACTCCATATGTCTCCTTTGCTGAGTTAAAATCTTCCTTTTCAACCATGCTAGAGTAGTTCCCATTGGGGACATGTACTGAGTGGATGACATAGTTTCTAAAGTTTGTCCTTTCCCTTTATCACCTCATTCTGGAGTCTTCTCTTGTTCTAGGAGGACTACTGATTGGGATTCTATTTCTACCTATGTTGAGGTCCTAGTCTCTTCTTTGGAAGGAACTTGCTTTTCTTCCTGAACAATTTGTCCTTCTTGTGATAATTCATTTCTGTGTAACTAGATATACTTACCTTCTTCCATGGTATGGCTTTCCATGTATGTGATTGGAGGAAGTATAGAAACTACTTCCTTTTCTTACTAAGGAGCTATAGATGGAAGGTCTTTTGATGGTGGGGGAGGTATACTTAGTGGCTCTTTAGGTAAACTATTCCCAATCTTCTCCCAGTGGCCCATTCTAAGGGGTATCCCATATATTTTCCCTTACCATTTCTATTCCCACTAGCATAAAGTCAAAGTCTAAAATGTCAAATAAATCTATCCCCTCCTCTCCCATCTCTGAAATCCATATTTCCTAGTCCTGATCCAATGCTTCTATCTGAATTGGTATATTTCCTAGTCTTGTGAGCATCACCTAGATCCAATGAGTGCTAAGTGTTCCATTTATTCTCATGAGAGATGGATTCATGTTGAATCACTACTCATGAAATATGGGTCAATGAGTTTGACTCAAAAATTGCACAGTTAAATCTTGATATTCATATCACAATGGAAGGTTGTGTTTGGGTTAAACTCTTCCCCCTTTTTACTTTTGTAGCTCTTCCTAATCTGGTTCTTTGATTGAGTGTGATATACTCAATTTACTCCCCCTCTTCTTCATCTTGAGCCTTGGGTATGGTCTCTAGAATCTAAGGGGATGAAGTAATTTTCTTCTTCAACTTCCTTCTTTTCTTTTCCACCACCTTCATCTCAATTCAAGCTCTCTTTGGTATTGATGGGGTGGCCTCTGCTAGGGCTACCACTTCTATTGGGATTGCTTCTTGGTTAGGATAAGACTATTCTTTTTGGGCTCTTTCTTGAGCAACTCTTTTCACTTTTTTCTATTTACCCTCTTGGTCTAAAAGTACTCCACCTCCCACTCATTTTTGTGTAATAGCTTAGGTCTTATGGGTGACTTCTTGGGATATGCAAGAACTATTACTTTTGTTCCTTTACCCTTCTTTGGTTAGGTAGTGGCTTACAAAGTGAGAGCCTATGGAACTAGATCCAAGAGAAAAGGCTTCCTAACCCACTCCCTAGTTAATTATATAACATGTCAGGCCCTATGATGGATATCATCATTGTCTTCTTGATTGATTTTTGTGTTTAGAATGAGCAGCTCATAGATCTTGTCCCTATTGTATAATGGGTCCATTACATCAAGAATATCCTTGTTCCATGCCCTAAGGGATATCTCCAAATTAATAACCTTTTCTACAAGCTATAGACTCATCCTATAATAGTCTTTAATCAAGACATCATAGTCATCCACACAATTCATCCAATGATCTCTAATTTCCATATTTGGTATGATCTTTTTACCTACAAGATATTTCACCATCCAAATATTATCAAAGTAGGGGTGAGGTGATAGATGATACTCTAAGGGGTAAAGATCCCATTCATATTTTAAAGTGAAAATGTCTTTTATTTTTTTGATCTCAAAAGCTCTTGTGGTCATCGATTAGACCCATATCTTAGTGTGAAAGATTTTGATAGTACCTGCACATGGCTTGAACATCAGACCTTGATAGGCTATTTTGCTAGCCGCTATCCTTCTATAATAATTGTTGAAGAGTTTATCTCCACAGTTGTACCCCGTAGGGTGTCCATATTGAAGGGGTTTAGAGTCTCACCAAATATTTTTTTGTTCTATTTTGGTAACCTTGGTTAGGTTGAACATGTATTGACTTGTGCTCCCTAGTCTATTTAGTCTTTCCTTTTGGTTTTTAAGTGTTGGTCTCAATCCTTTACCATGTTTGATGACCAAAAGCTTAAGGTCCCATTTTGGATTGAGTTTCCTGGCCTCCAAATAACATGTTGATCATTATTGCAAGCTATTGCACAAACTAATGGCAAGGTGATTTCCTTGAACTTGAAATTTTTTTCAAAGCTCACCCTCAACAAGGGACTTGTGTGGAGGTCAACCTCTCTTTGAACTTCAAGGAAACTATGGATATTTAGATTGGTAATACCACCTTCACCCAAAAGTTTCTTTACCTCAATCTTGCAAACACTTGCAACTATTGTCAATCTATTGAGCACAAGATTAGGGATTCTCCCATGCTCGAGCACAAAAAGAAACAATCCAAAGAGGCTTAGCCTATTGAGGCTCTTAAATTATATGAATGGATTATGGTTGTTAAGAAGGGTAAACAAAAAACTACTTCTAAAGTAGGTCCCTCCTAAGACAATGGTCAGGACACCTCTTCCATAGCACCACAAGTCTCTTTAGTTCCTTTTCTTATGCCACTGCCTACTTTAAACCCCTAGTCTCAGGGGATGGAAGGCTCTACTTGAGTCACCTAGGTCCATGCCTCACAAGAAACTTCCATGATTTATACATAGACCCTTCACCATTCTCATAGCCCAGATGGCTAAAGTGATCATTCCAATTGTGGGGAGAAAAGGAGGATCATCTCCCTAGGAGACCCTTTTCTTAACTCTTCCAACACATTTTTGAACAATAGGTTCTCCTTTCTTGGGGACAAGGATGACATGCATAATTTTACATGATGAATTTTCTATCATGGAATGTGTAGGGGCTAATAGACCTCCCCCAAAAATACTATGTTCATGATACCTAGCATAGGCTTGGTAATCTATATTCCATTTTCCTTCAAAAATGTGGCTTTCTTCTCAATGTAGCATGCCATGTGATTTGACTAGATAGTGAAATTTTTTATTCCTAGCATGAGGCTAACCAAGGTGGTGCCATTACTTTTATCTCACCTCATTTAATTTCCTTAGTTATTTTACATGGTACTAATAGCATGCAAAGAATGGTTTGGATTTTTTTGTCTTTTCATAATCATTTATTTTGGTATTGCTAATGTTTATGCTCCCAATGATGTGGTTGATCATTCACACTTGTGTCATTGGATCATGGATCATCTATCACCTACTACCTAGGTTTTATGTGGGGATTTCAATATGGTTGAGCTGACTACTAATAAATAAGGTCTTTTTCCTTTTCGATGGTTAGTTGAGGAGAGAGAAGCTTGGTTTTACATGCACAATAAATTTGGCTTTTTTGATCCCAATGTTAACTTCCATTATCCTAGTGAGATTTGGTATACATGTTCCAAATATTGAGCTGGTTTTGATAGGATTTTAAAAAGGCTTGATCATGCCATGATGACAACTAAATCTTTCTTTTCATTATCTAAAGATAGGGAATTACTTGTCACTCCATTGACCAATGTGACTCTCTCATCATTTTCCTATCTCTCTCTCCATCATTTGGAAAACATATCACTTCGTACTTGCAAGACATTTTTTATAAACATGTATCTATTGGCTCATGCCCCAACCTCTACTCATATATTGCATATCTAGAATATTGAACCTTGACCCCATAGACATCTTGGGTGGATTCAATGGTGGAATGATACCATCACCTGCACTATGAGGTTCTTTCACATTTATGGTAGACAACTAACTAGGTACCACTAGAGGTCTTATGAGGCAACCACTAAAGATATATGTACTACCTTTGAAGAACTTTCCATGCATCCTTTTGATACATATTTTTAAATCCAACTCACCACTTGTCATCACTAGAATCAAGTTACAGATAGATATGCTTCTTGTGGAGCTTAGATCAAGGACCATCTTTTTTAGGCTCTCTAAACTCACCATTCCTTAGTGAGCATTAAGAGAATCAAGGAAGGTCAACAAACCCTATGAGGGATTCCAAATATTCTCTAGAACTTTGTGTACTACTTGTTAGGAATAAGGTGTCTCAACCTTGTATAATTCCTATTCTTATTATTATTTGTTTTGTAAATGTATTTTTGCAAATAATATGTAAATGTGAGTGTACATGTCTAGTTGGCATGTTCATCACTTACATGTGTCAGCATCTTGAAGTGTGTGAAGGAGATCATGGCTGAAATGGTTATGATAGATTCCTATGTTGCGTAAGAGCTATTTAAGGAATGAGCTATGACAGGTGTAAGAGAATCTTACGAAATGGGGCCTATTTGGGCACCCAAGAATGAGTGATTGGTGTGTGTAAGAGAATATGCCAAAAATAGGTTGGTATGATGGATTCCCTTACACTTCTCTTGTGACCGCTATTTTTGGTAGATTCTATGACAAGCTATCATTGCCTATTCAAGGGATGGATGCCCTTTTCTTGGTATTGCATGTACATGTGGCATTGTGCATGGTTCTTGGTGGTTGAGCCATGAAAAACACCCAACTCCTTTGTGGGCATTTTGTTGGGTCTTAAGATGTTCATAAAAGTAGGATTGCATGTTGTAAATTGAAGAGAAAGGAAGAGGAGAGTGTGCAGGTACTGAGGTGCTATTGTAGTCTTCTATTGTTTCTATTAAACTTGCATTGCAAGTGTATTGTAACCTTGTGTTGAAGATAATACATTGTGTAGGTTTTGGAGGGGTGGGGTTGTTTTACTGAAAGGTTTTTCCCCACCGAAAAATCTTTGTGTTATGTGTTTCTTTCTCTATCTATTTTTTGTATGCATGGTTGGCTGCAATATTGTTGATTATATGATATTGAATCTATAAGTGTAAAAGTTTTTAGAAGGATTTGCACCATACTTTCCTTAAGAGATTAGTGTACAAAGCTATTTTTGCACCTGAGTTTCCTTACAAGTGGTATTAGAGCTCGATCAACTTTTGATCCTAGTTGCTGGGTAGAGTTTTTTGAGCTAATCTCAAGTTGAGTGGGAGTCTTGTGTAGAGAATCCTGAATCTTATTTGTAAATTGAGATGTTGAGTTCATCATATGGAAGAATGGAGGTGGAGAAATTTAATGGCACTAATTTCAAGTTGTGGAAACTCAAGATGGAAGACATGTTGGAAGATCGTGAACTATGGGAAGTGACTTCAAAAGCTATGAGACCATCAACTATAGCTCAAGCAGATTGGGATATCAAAGACCGTAAAGCTAAGGGTCTCATAAGACTCTGTTTAACTGATGTAGTCCTTTTGAATGTTCTAGACGAGAAAATTGTATATAGTTTGTGGGAAAGACTTGGGGCCGTGTATTAGGCCAAATCTTTGGTGAACAAGTTGTTCTTGAGGAAGAAGTTTTATTCTTTGCAAATGGAGGAAGGTGGATCCTTAATGGATCATTTAAATACATTTAATCTGCTGGCTATACAGTTGACATCAGTTGGTGTCAAGTTAGAGGAGGAGGATAATTGCTACACACTTTTGTGTTCTTTACTGAATTCATGGGACCATCTTGTGATGGCTCTCAAAAGAACGTTAGTCACTTTCAAAATGGATGATGTGGTGTCTTCACTGCTATTAGAGGAGATGTGGAGAAAGGCTTCCATTTTGGAAAAAGAAGCCCTTGCTGTTCGTGGAAGATCCATGGAAAGAGGGAAGAAAAATGACAATAAGGGTAGATCCAAATCTCATGGGAAGTCAAAGACTTCCAATAAGTCCAAGGAAAAATGTTGGAACTGTAATAAATTGGGGCACTTTTGTAAAGATTGCAAAGAGCTGAAGAAGAAGAAGAAAGGTTCAGATTCAGCTTCAGAAAGATATCAAGAAGATGGAGATGCATTCATCATAGCTTTGGCAGCCCATGCATCTGATGATGTGTGGTTGGTTGAATCAAATGCATCTTTTCACATGACCTCTCATCAAAATTAGCTCTCAAAATATGAAGAGTTCAATGGTGGAAAGGTGTACTTGGGAGATGATTCTCACCTAAAGATAGTTGGACGCAGAAGGGTCACTATCGAATTTCTTGTTGGACAGGTAAAGGCAATCAGTGGAGTTATGCACATTCCAAGTTTGGCACGAAACCTATTATCTATAAGTATGCTGAATGATATAGGTGTGCAATTTTTTTTTTTGAAAGAAGGATGCAAGATGATGAGAGGATCGATAGTGCTTGGAAGGGGTACTAGGAGAGGTACCTTATTTTAGCTAGATGCATGTATTCCTCTATGTAATAGTTCTTCATCCTCACCATCTGAATGAGCAGTGAAGACTACTATGGTTATTGGTTCTGATGGCAATGCAAACACTTTGGAAGGTAAGATTCCTACAGAAAAGACAATGTTGTGGCATTTGAGATTTGGTCACATTGGTGAAAAGGGTCTCAAAACCCTGAAAAATAAAAATCTCATTGAGGGGTTAAATGATTGCAATCTCAAGTTTGACTTCTATGAACACTATGTCTATGGTAAAAAAAATCATGTTCAGTTTTACTCTAGTTCTCACAAATCTTTTGATGTTTTGAATCTTATTCATTCTGATGTATTTGGTCTTGTAAAAGTTCCTTCAATCTCCAAGTCTATATTTTTTGTATCTTTCATAGATGATTATAGTAGAAGGACATGAATTTATTTCCTTAAAAGTAAGACACAAGCCTTTAGTTGATTCAAGGAATTTAAAGCCCTTGTAGAGAATGAGACTAGTTAGAAGTTAAGTGTGTGAGAACTGACAATGGTGGTGAGTTTTGCTCAGCAGAGTTTGAACAATTCTGTAAAGAAAAAGGTATCAAGAGGCATAAGACAAATCCTTATACCCCATAGAAAAATGGAGTTGTAGAGAGAATGAATAGGACACTGATGGAGAAGGCTAGGAGTATGCTTAGTGGAGCTGGTTTAGAACAAAGGTTTTGGGCCGAAGTTGTGGCAACTGCTTGCTATTTGGTTAATAGATCTCCTACATTAGCCCTTGTTGGTAAGACACCCATGGAGGTGTGGTCTAGTAAGAAGCCTTCAATTAGAAATCTTCATGTTTTTGGTTGTGAAGCTTATGCACATGTTCCAAAGGAGAAAAGATCTAAGTTGGAAAACAAAGTTGTTAAATGTATTTTCATCGGGTACAGTGCTGGTGTGAAAGGATACAAGCTTTGGGATCCTGTGACTAGTAAGGTGTTATATAGTAGAAATGCTATTTTTAGAGAGCTAACATCTTCTCCTATTGTGCTACAACTAGAAAAAAAAGAAAAGGAAAAATATGTTTTTTAGTTGCCTCCTACCCATGAGAAGACTGAACAGAGAGACCATGTTGGGTCTAATGATGAGGAGAGCTCTAGTAGCTCTAATAGTTTAGAAGAAGAGGAAGAACAACCTCAACCTCAACCCATGAGGAGATCCATGAGAGAAAGAAAGAAACTAGAAAGGTTTGGTTATTATATGTTAGATTCTAGTTGTGCTTTTGCTTTGATTACTAACACTGATGAGCCTAGATATGTGAAAGAGACTTTGGGCATGGAAGATGCAGTTTCCTAGATTGAGGCTATGGATGATGAGATGGCTTTATTAAAGAAAAAAAAACTTTGGACCTTGTACCTTTTCCTAAAGGGAGAAAATCTATTGGCTGTAAATGGGTGTTCAAGAAGAAATTCTGTGTAGATGGTAGTGTTGAAAGGTATAAAGCTAGATTGGTTGCAAAGGGGTATTCATCGGTAGAGGGAATAGATTATGGTAAAATATTCTCTCCTGTTGAAAAGTTGACATCCATTAGATTTCTATTATCTCTTGTTGCATCATATGATTTAGAGATAGAATAGATGGATGTGAAGATAGCTTTCCTTCATGGTGATTTGGAGGAAGAGATTTATATGTCACAACCTAAGCACTATATTGTTAAAGGTAAAGAATCTTTAGTTTGCATATTAAAGAAATCTCTATATGGTTTGAAGCAATCTCCTAGGATGTGGTACCTTAATTTTGATGCCTTTGTGTTGTCAATTGGATTTGTAAGATCAAAATCAGATCATTGTGTTTACTTTAGAGTTGAAAATGATCACCTTCTTATTGTTGCATTATATGTTGATGATATGTTGTTGTTCAAGAAGGGTAATGGTATTATTTCTGATTGTAAATCTTAGTTGTCAGCATAGTTTGAGATGAAAGATCTTGGGGTAGCTAGGTGTATCTTGGGTATGGAAATTAGTAGAGATAGGTCTAACAGAAAACTTTGGTTGAGTCAGAGTAAGTATGTGAAGTTTGTGTTGGACAGGTTCAGCATGGTAGATTGTAGACCACTATGTGTTCCTATTCCTATGGGAATAAAGTTATATGTAGATGATTGTCCAAAATCTCCTAGTGAGATGGAGGACATGAGTAGAGTACCTTATTCTAGTACATTTGGTAGTCTTATGTATGCTATGGTCTGTACTAGACTAGACATTGCCCAAGCAGTGGGAGTCCTGAGTCAGTTTATGGCTAATCCTGGATGGGTACATTGGGATGCAGTTAAGTGAGTATTCAAATATTTGAGGGGTACATCAGATTACTCTATATGTTATTATGGTAACTCTTCTGGATATCTGCATTGAGTTTGTATTCATGGGTTTGTGGATTTAGATTGGGCAGGTGATATTGACTACAGGAGATCCACCAATGCTTATATGTTCACTACGTTTGGTGGTGCCATCAGTTGGATGAGCAAGCGACAACCTATGGTTGCTTTGTCCACTATAGAAACTGAGTACATGGCTACTACTCATGCTTATAAGGAAGCCATTTGGCTTAAGATATTATATTTTGATGTTGGTGTTGATGTAGAACAAATTACTATTTGGTGTGACAGTCAGAGTGCTATTTGCCTTGCAAAGAATCCAACTTCCCATGCCAGAACGAAGCACATTGATGTGCAGTTTCACTTTGTGAGAGATATGGTGGAAGATGGAAAGGTAAATTCGGAGAAGGTAGATACTATGAAGAATGTTGTAGATGCATTAACAAAACTAGTGGGCACTAAGAAGTTCAGATGGTGTTTGGAGTCTATGGGTCTTTTGGCCTATAGTGGTTAGTTCTTGTTATGTTGTTGTTGCTCTTACAAGGTGTTTGAAAAGTGAGAGAATGTTAGGAATAAGGTGTCTCAACCTTGTATAATTCCTATTCTTATTATTATTTTTTTTATAAATGTATTTTTTCAAATAATATGTAAATGTGAGTGTACATGTCTAGTTGGCATGTTGATCACTTACATGTGTCAGAATCTTGAAGTGTGTGAAGGAGATCATGGCTGAAATGGTTATGATGGATTCCTATGACGTGTAAGAGCTATTTAAGGAATGAGCTATGATAGGTGTAAGAGCATCTTATGACATGAGGCCTATTTGGGCACCCAAGAATGAGTGGTTGGTGTGTGTAAGAGAATATGCCAAAAATAGGTTGGTTGCCAAAATAAGTGTGTAAGAGATTACCGAACCTCTTTTACTAGCTAGAAAATTTTAAATTTTCTCCAAAGTGTTGGTTGCCACCCATGTTTACTACTCCTCCCGTTGGGAACATTTGATGGCATTTTACCTCAATTTTGAGCACTTTTTGGGTGATTTTCTCTAGTCTTCAAATGCCTCATATCATGGGCTCTATAGAGTTGCATGGGATTTTTATTGTATTCTTAAGGAGTTAGGGGACATTGGCCTATTTTCTACCCAAAAGTAGGGTATTTCCTTGTGTTCCAAATGGGTCATTCATGTCCTCACTGGAAATGAAGCCTAGAAAATTCTTTTGTGGCACTATATTTCATTAGGATTTCCTAGAAGGGGATTGGTTTTCAAACCCTTCTGGTCACTTCCAAAATAGTTTAAGTTTAGGGGAGCATTGTTCCTAAAATAATTTAGAAAGCCATTAATCTTTAGCTTCATTGGATTAGAAATGGGTTCATAGATAGCCTCTTTATCGATTGACAAATTTTTTAGTGGTCTCCCTTGTTTTCTATTCAAGGGATCCCTTTAGCTAAAGTTTAGGGGGCCATTGCACTGTATTTTTTTAAATGTGGTATCAAAAATCCTCATGATCTGTTTTCTAGAGTCATAATGAAACTTTTCTCATGGGAATATATGTAGGTGTAGTTCTATCTTTCTCATCTAGATTGACAAACATTTGATCCTCTAGTTTCTATGGTGCCCCAACATCTGTTACACAGGCTGGGTATTTAGTTAGTTAAAACTTGGTGGAAGGATCAGAAATGGTATCATAACACCCCTATGATCAATTAAAAACCCAAGTTGGGTTATCACTAGTTGGCTCCTCAGTCAACTATGGTGGATGTGCTCAAATAGAACTGGCATTTGCATTCTTCTTAGTAGAATTGGAGTTAGAGGTTCACCAATGTGTGGCAAGTGATTATCAAGTTGAAGATTACACACTTTTCTTGGTGTACCTTTTCTAAGGGATGTATTTTGGCCCTCAACTTTGACATTTGGGTGTCCTCAACCCCAAATCCCCTTTTTGTGGGCAATTTGATATGTTTTTGCATATTTTCTAGTTTTGCAGATGTGGCCAACAAACTTGGCATTGGATTCATCAATTTTTCAAGCCTTTCCACGTAGAATCTTTTTTCTAGCATATGATCTTGTTGGGTGCTATGCCTACGATTCCCCATAAGTAATCTTAAATTTTTCATGTTTTTAGATTGGATATTTTATTTACTATATGGAAGGACATAAGTGATGTTGTGTTTTCTCACAAATCTCTTGATATAAACATTTTAATGTATACTAAAGCTTGCATGTGCAACAATGTAATGATGTAGATTCAAGTAAAATTGATAAAGTGGCTCTGGAGGTGGCCCACCTATAGGAGTTTTTAGCTCACTAGGGGAATTTTCCCTATACATTGGCTAGGGTGCCTCCCAATGCTATTTTTGGAGATTGTATGCTTCCCCAGGGCCTTTGGCGGGACCAAAACTCTTCAATCCATCACTCTCACACCCTCAAGTCCCAGCCTCCTCATTGCTCACCTAGTGGTGGTTTTGGAGGTCATTGATGCTCAATTTCTATTCCCTCAAGGATTGGTTCTAGTTGGTCTATAGTGCCTCCCCTTGTTTCTTTTTTTCCTATATGGCCTTCCTCCAATCTAGATCCTAAGTGTCCTTCCCTTAACTAGATTTTGTGATCTCATCTCCTAGGCTAGAGGGAGATAAATATAAAGAGAAGAATGATGATGCTACTAATGGGTGGGCTCCTCTTGAACCCTCCACTAACCCTGTTGATGTATGGGGCCCTAATGATCATGAACCTCCCCCTCAACTAACACTTCTTTTATAGCTTGAGGGGTGTTTTCTCTATTTTCTTGATGAATAGTTAAGTGTTTGACCTCTGGCCATGTGAACTCTAGCAGGGTGACCTTGTGTCCCCTAGCCCCTTTTTTGTGATATGTAACTTAATATTTAAATATAAATATATTTATGTATTTATATATAAATATATTTATTCATCTCTTAGTACCCTTGGTATGTTGTAATGCGTACTATTTGGGGAAATTTCACTACTTTATCTTGCATATATTTCATACCCATTAAGAGTTCCCCAAATGCATTTTTCTCAACTTGAATCCAACATCTTGCATCTCCATTTATTAGTTCTCAACAAGATTTGATTCATGAAACCAATGAAATGATCTACCTAGTTCAAATAATAAAATATAAATGATGTGTTGAATTGGTAGTCTTTAAATATCTCACATTAAGGAACAAATTAAACTTGGAGAATATTAGTCAATTTTGACTATTTAATACTTCTAGTCTAAGAATGCTTTATTAATGTGCAATTTTTAAACTGATTTTATTGTGAGAACAATATAAAAATAAAGCTATTAAATAATACAAATAGGATAAAAATAACTACTTTTACAATCTTCATAATTTTTTATTGAATTTTTTTTTTTAACTTTTAAAATTAAACTTCCTAATTTTCCCAAAGAATAAATAAAGTTTTATTCTATGTTGGGAGATTACTATCACCATCAAGAGATTATAAATATTTTTTTCTCGTAGAAGGCATAACAAATGGTTTAAGAGAAATATTATATAACAATTATAAAGTCAAAAGATGTAATTGATTCTCTTTTGAACAATAAGATTATTGATGTCTTATTGTTTGGATATTTCCTTGATGTTCTATCAAGGTTTTGCAATTTTATTCTATTTCCATTTTTTTCTATATATTTTTTCTTTACAACAAGTTTGTACTATATTAATTGATTGGTTGTCAATATTTTTTCTTTAGCTTTCACAACAATTGATATCAAAAAGATTTTTTTTGTAGTAGTTGTGCTAGTATCTTGTGTTAATTTTGCAACAACTATGGCAAAGGTTGCCAATGAAAAGTCCAAGGTGAATAAATTACATGAAAATAATAGATTTGATCTATGGTAGGTCACAACACATGCTTTATTGGTGCAACAAGGATTTCTCATGAAGAAAATAGTGGAAATTATCAAGAAACTTGTAGTTTTCTCTCATAAGAACTGGAAGGATATGATGTTGGTTCTTTTTTTCAATATTGTATGAAAGGAAGAAATTATATTGAGGAGGTGTTCAAGTTAGATGGGTATTGACATTATCGTTATACAAAGGTTTTTGGATTATAGTTTGGAATGCTTATGTTAGATCTCTTGGTTTCACTCCTTGATTACATTAAAGCACTGGATGATTAGTTGTTGGTTGCATGAGAGTTTTGCATCTTCCTTGTTTCAAAAACATATGGATATTCATTTGTTTAGAGGATATTTTAGCATCAAGTACCATGGTGGATCTTGATCCCATATCACATTTTTGCATGGCAGGTGCTTATTGTAGTGCGGCTTGTTAATCAAAGCATATGATCTTTGTTTGCGGATATGCTTAGATCACATTGTTGATCTTCTTTGAGAAGTTTTCTTGGTGTAGGGTGCATTGGTCATTTTTATGGGAGTTTCATAACACTGTAGTGTTGTAGTTGGTTCTTACATTGGTTTGGTTGAATAGAGGTATTCGTGGTTACTTAGAGATGTAGGCAAAGCTTGGATTTGTCTTAGAGACATGAGATTTCTTTAGGAAGTATGCGAAGACAACATGTTAGTTGGACTTAAGAGGTTTCAAGTAAATTTTTGTCAAGGTAGAGATTGATGTATTGGAACACTAATGTAGCAATAAAGTTATACAAGAAAATTATAAGAAAAAATAAGATTGTAAAAATAATATTTATTTTATTTGAGAAGAATTTTTTTTTTTTTGAAGGAAACTTATTAGTTTCTTGAAGGAAAAAATAAGATTTTATTCTATGTGGATAGACTGCTTTTATCTTTAAGAGGTTATAATTTTTTTTTGTTGGAAGATAAAACACATTTTTTAAAGAGAAACATTGTAGTAGCTCTAAAGTTTCTAGATGTAATTCCCTTTCAATAATTTAATATAAGCTATATATTACCCTCTAAATGTTTCCTTTATGTTTTATCAAGATTTTATAATGAAAATCATGGTCTCCTATTTTTTTCCATAAAAGATCAAAGACCTAAAATTAAGCTATACAATAGGAATTACATTAGAATGATAAAATATCAAAAATAATCCAATCAACATTGAGTAACATTAGTCCAAGAGAGGTGGCTAAAGACTCCAAAACCATTAAAGTCATATTCTTGATCTTTGATAATAATATCACACTAATGGTGTCTTGATGATATATAACTTTTTTAATATACCAGAATAATTTTAGTTAAGATATTGACAAAAAAAACTAGAAACTATACCTAATGTTTTAAAATTTACAAGAGGAGAGACATGCTCATAACATTGATAGAAGATTTATGTCCCCATTAGAAACCTTGGAGGAAGTAGGACCAACCTCTATCATATTATTTGTCTCTTTTGTCAAAGATCCACCCATCTTGCAATGGCCATGAATACATGTGTCATGTGAAAGAGCTTCATATCTAAGAAAAAATAACACACCATCAAACACGTCAAAAGTCTTTTCTATGGTGGAGGGAAGAATTACCTTTACAAGACAACATAATTCATGTTTGTAAGATGAATTATCAATTTCTAGTTTCATGACATCATAGAGCCAAACCAATTACATTTGCTTCTATAGTGATTTGGATGAGAATATATTTTTAATCCAAGCACTAGTACCATAAACTAAGTATTGACTTACATTACAATATCAATCTCATTTGTATCATAGAGAAGTGTTTAATAAAGAAGTTATGGATCCTCAAAATATTTTTAAAGTTAGGGAGAAAGTCATAAAGATTAGATAAGAATACTAACATGATTTGAGATTGATATAAGCTTCATATAGCTCTCAAGATAAGAACTTCGTCATCAATGAGAGTTCTAATGCTATTTCTAGCATCTCAAGAAAGAGACTTAAAATTCTAATTAAATTGTCTCTAGAGACAATAATTTGACATGGGAACTTTCAATTTTTTAAGGGTGACCCCATAATAGTGCATTACACTTTTTTGGAGATGTTGATTTGTGTTGAAATAACATATTTTTAAGGAAAAAATGTGTACTTAAGTATTAAGAGCATCCATTGGAAGGAATTACTTAAAAATGGTCAGATCAAAGCCTCTTAGATAAAAAAATACTTGACATAACCTCTTTATTATCAGTCATGCCTGCAATAGAGTGTCTCCTTCACACCTAGTAAATTGCTTACAAATAATCACTTTCCTTTTATCTTTTGGAGGATCAAATGAACTCATTTCATAAACCTATATATTTAAAATGATACCACTAAAAAAAATAGAAGGAATAAAATGTTAATATAAATTAATTCTATTATAATTTTATAATTTTAGTTTTAGTAAACATAGCTATTTTACTCTAAGTAAACCTCTATGTTATACATTCATGGCAATAAAGTAAATGAGAGAAAAATAAATGAAAAATATATTTACACTTTGTATTGAAGTCTTTTTTCTTTCAAACAAATAAAGTTATAAATTTGTGATGTGGATGTATGTCACTAATATAGTTAATTCAACTTAAAATATTAATAAAATACAATTTATCTTCAGGATAGTTCATGAGACTAATTAAAATCACCAAATATGGATGTTATAAAACTAAATTCAAAAGAATCAACTTGATATCTATTCTAGAAAAAATGGTATTCTCCATAAAGTGAGCATATGAAATTTAATGGGAGAAAGAAATTATTATTCAAGTTGTTACACACACACACACACACACATCTATATATACATATATATGTATATGTATATACATATATATGTATATGTATATACATATATATGTATATGTATATACATATATGTATATGTATATATACATATACATATACATATATATGTGTATATATACACATATATATATCTACATATAGATACATATATACATACATATACATATATATATATATATATATATACATATATATATATATATATGTATATATGTATGTATATATATATATCTATGTTGGTGTAAATAAGTATTTACTTATTACACTTACTTAAGTTTACTTAGGTTAATGCATTATTTTATTTGTGAGACACTTAGGTGTATGTGCACTTTTGTGAGTTGTCATGATGACATCAAAGGGGTCCACACCTCTTTTAAGAAAATGTTATCGAAAACACATGAATCTTCTACACACGTATGAAACTTTGTCATTCTTATCAATTCACCTAGAATGTTGGATAAGGTGCTTAGTTGTCTTATCTCCTAGTTATTTCTAGAGATATTCTAGGTGCTTCCTAAGAGGCCTTTATATACAGGAACTCCTAGTGTACTCTTAGAATTGCATATTGAATATATCATCATTCTGATCATACTCTCTCTCTTTCTAGTCTACTATGTGCTTGTGTTTGAGTTCTTAGCTCCTAGGTGAATTTTTTTCTTAGAAAAATTCTTACATGGTATTAGAGAAACTTGGAGATTTTCTCATCACATAGCTGTTTGAGACCACGCTTGCTTCATCACCTCAGCCCTAATCTAGAGTACTGCAAAAATTGGGAGCATCTAGAGCTAGATCTAACCTCACCATTGCTTCTGGAATGCTGAACCTGTGAAAATCGACTATAAACTCAGCTATCTTGGCCCAAAGTTGATTGTGAGACAATTTTTTTTTGTAAATTAAAACTCGGAGGCCCCAATTTGTAGTTCAAGTATGATTATTTTTCAGATCTAAACATTATTTATCTTTTCATTTTTAGGCATTTTTTGGATTTTTTATTTTTTGAAATAACATCCCTAGCAAAGAATTTTTTTTTGCTAAACCGAGCAATGACACCCCAGCTCGGCTTTAGTATTTTTGGTGGGATTTTATTTTCATAAATTGTAGGGTTTATCTTATTTATTGGCGGGCATTTTTCTCTACAATTAAATACCTCTACAAATTCTATGCAAAGTCATACCATTTATCCAGCCGTGGACCATCTAAACTGGCAACCTTTCCCACAACCAGCGGCAGTCACATCCACCATCATTTCGATGAGGGGCATTGCTATTTGCTTTCCATGGTGGTTTTATTTTAAATTACATTGGAGGTTTAAACCTCACACATGTGGGACTATACATTTGGAGATCTGGCAATGAAACTTTGAAATTTTGACATGATATAGATCTTCGACTGCTGTCTTGGCTTCATAGTGATGCATTTCATGGTTTCTGGTGGATATTTTGTTCTCCCACCCATGGTCGCATTTTTTTACAAACTCTAGCATCCTTTTTTTTTTCACTTGTGTAGAGTTTGGCAGCATCTGCTTTGGATATTCTGGCAACACAAAAAAAAAGGCACTTGCTAGTTTTTGCTTCTGGTTCACATTTTTTGTTTCCGGCAAGTTCACAGTGCCACATAGGCAGCATTGACTTAGCCCAACCATGTGTACAATAGACATGTAAGTGGATCGACATGTCAACACACTTGCCCACTTAGATAGCCATGTTAGTCACCACCTACCCTTTTTCCATGTCATCATATGACACTTGACACATGTGCATCCATACAGTATGGACACATCTAGTCAGCTAACACATCACCAGGGGGACTGTCTTTTTTGCTGATGTCATCATTTCTTGTGGTTAAATTTGATAGCTATTTGATCATCATTTCTTGGTGTTTTACACTTGTAGTGATAGTCATTTGACCATCAAATTTAGACTCAATTTTTGATTCAGCCCCCTCTCCAGATTACTTTTCAGTTTGGCAGCTTGACTTCGTGAGCTCGTATCTTAGACATTTAGACTCCGATTTAGGTGCAATTTTATTTGAAATTGGGTAAAATTTCCTAAATTTTCTAGTAGTGGTGTTTTTTTATAGTTTTGGTGCATAGATTTTGCAAAAATTGTATTTTTTGGCAAATGCACCTGCATAATTCTGCATTTTGCAACTTCAAAAGCTCCAAACGGGCACATCTAGTCACTTTTTTAGTTTCTATTTTTTTTGAAAGTGAATATTTTTCCATCTACTTTCTAGATCTAAAGTTTTATTCTAAGGTTGTGTGGACTAATTTCTCACTTTCAGAATTATGCCTCTTTCGGCATCGTAAAACTTTGATTCTTTTTCAGAATTGTTGTAAATTTAAGCTATAGTGCTTACGTGATAGGTTTAAGCCTCATAAGGTAGTTGTAAAAGAAAAATTAGAAAGTCCACTTTGTTCTTTTTGAAAAGTGGCCCATTGTAAACACACTACTTATAAAGTGCCAACAACATCTTTTTTGGGGGGGTTTTTTGATTGAGTGAAAAGGGGGGGTGTGTACTGTGTTTTTGTGTCTCTCTATTGTGCTCTTTTTATTTTTTGCACATGGGTTTTAAATGTCTTCCTCTAACTTCACACAACTATTCTACATGGAAAGATATTGCATGGAGTAGATTAATGAAAAAATGATATAGTCTTTATGTTGATGGTACAATTACCAAACCTACTGGTGCTAAAGAACTCATTGATTGGAAAAATCAAGACCAAAAGGCTTTAGGTGTTATCAGGAGTTGTGTACAAGAGGATCTTCTCTTTCACATTAAAAATTGTTCAAACTCTAAAGAAGCTTGGGAAAAACTCGAACAGTTGTATGGTAAGGTGGATGAAGAAAAGGGATTTTAGATTGAGGATGATCTACTTCTCTTGGGTCCTAAGAATTTTGACACAATTCAGGATTACATCATTAAAGTTAATGAGTATAGGGCACTTCTTAAAGATTGTGGAAATCCCATGAAGGATGACAGGTTGATTCATCACATCTTGAAGAGGCTACCTTCTATGTATGCTAACTTTGTTTTGAGTTTTAATACTCATAGGTTGACCATGGGATCTTCTTATCAGAAGGCTTCCTTTGATGCATTTTTATAGATGTTGATTGTTGAAAAATCTCACTTGGTGGATTTGGGACTTCTCAAGTCATCAAAGACCAAAGCCTTGGTGGTAAGTGATGATCACAAATCAAGTCAAGGAGGGAAAATCAACAAGAAGAAGAAGTAGTGGAAGCAGAAAACACAATCTGAGACACAACAATCCTCCTCTCAACAAGGTAATTCTTCTTCAAACAAGAAGGGAAGTAATGAAAAAGAAGGAAAAACTATTTTGTGCATACCACAAAAAGCCAAATCATGACAAGCATCATCGCAAGACAAAAAGAATCGATGAGTTAGAAAACCTACTTAGGAAGAACAAGATTCAACTGCCAGGTACTTCCAAGGATTCAACTCCAACCTCTTCAAAGTTTAAAGGTCAAGCACTTATGGCAACTCAAGTTCTTCTTTAGAATGGATACTTGACTCAGGTGCCTCTTACCATATGGATTCTTCAAAGGAAGACTTTTCTTCATTGAAGCAGTCAAAGGTGCCACACATCTTCGTGGGAGATGATACTAAGATGGAAGTTGAAGGGAAAGGACATGTGGAAATGGAAAATGGGGAATTTAAAGATGTTCTCTACGTTCCAAATCTTAGCTACAATCTCCTATTAGTTTACCAAATCACTCACCTTGGAGATGGTCATAAGGTTGAGTTCCTTCCAGATTTAGTGATGGTGCGAAGTCTACGAGATGATTCATTTGTTGCAATGGGGAAAGTCAATGATGACAAGAGGCTTTAATACTTCTCCCACTTTGTGCCTAAGAGTCCTTCACAAGCCTTGTTAACTCACTCTACTTCACAAATCAACTTATGGCATGAGTAGTTTGGTCACCTTGACTTTCGATTTCTTTAGCAACTTTGCTCAAAACACATGGTCAAAGGTCTTGTCATGTCCCCTTTTCAAATAATTAAAAATAATAATCTTTTCTAAGGCAGGCAGGCCCAAAAAGGTGAAGTTTTAGGAAAAGGGGATAATCTTTGGAAGCTAATGGACTAATAAATGAAAATTATCATTAAAATATATTTTATTAACCTCTCTTGGAAATGAGTTAGGGTTATGCCCTCTTTTAAGGAGTTTGGAGGCATTTTGGGCTGATTCCAAAACTTGATTTTTGCTCATTTCTTTGTTGTTCTTTAGAGGCTGCCAAACCTATGGAGAAAGAGACCCAAGAATGAGAGTTTTTAGGTTTCTAGGAAGGCTAAGGACAGGAGTTTGAAGCCATTCCATGTGCATGCTCATGCAGAGTTTTCTTTTGTACTGAACAGTGCAGATTTGTGAGTTTTCGGGTGTGTTTTTTTGTAAGAGTTTGGTGTTTTCGGTTGAGTATTTCATATTAGTTTGGGTTGCTGCTGTATTTCAGACTTTTAGATGTTAAAATAGAGCTAAATATATTTATTTGGATATAATTATACTCCTATGATAGATTATTAAGTTTTTGTGGTAATTTTGGGCTATTTTGTGCTATTTTCGGGAGCCCGATGAGCATTGTTTTTGTCCTCCGTTTGGGAGCTATTGTGTGCATGTTATAAAGATATAGAAATTTAATTTTATAGGTTTTTATGCTGCTAAATTTTTTTTAAAAATTTCCACTTTCAGATTTATTAATAATAGGTGAAGCTGTGAAGCTTTTGGCACTATTTCTAGCATACCCGATTTGGGGTTTATTGAGAAATTGGTGGATATTTGAAATATTGGTTGTTTGATTTTAAAGATCTAATTTGAGGCTTGAGATATCATATAAAATCAGAGAAAGGGACATTTCAATGGTATCAAAGCCATGATCTTGCTAGCCTGAGGGTTTGTAGAACTTTGCATGTCAGTTTTAACAACTACCCAAATCTTGCATGTCAAAATTTGTGGTTGCATGCTACTTCTAATCATTTGCATGTTAGTTCTTAGTGAATTTTGTGGTTGCATGTTTCTTCTAATCAGCTACATGTCAAAATATATGGTTGCATGTTACTTCTAATCATTTGCATGTTAGTTCTTGGTGAATTTGGTGGTTGCATGTTGCTTCTAATCAACTGCATGTCAAAATCTATGGTTGCATGCTACTTCTAATCAATTGCATGTTATTTATAGGTGTTTGAAGAAGTTATAACCTATTGGGGTTACACTCTACTTTATCTAGAATGGATAGGTATAGTACAGAGTCTCAGAGGACATGATCTTGGACAATTGATATCCAGAGTTAGAATAGTAGAAAGGATGGTTATTTAGACATTCGAGATAAACTTAGGAAAATAAGCCATGACATGTCTGAATAGTTGGTTGAGCACCACTGTATAATGAATGACATGTTGTCCAACCTAGCTAAGGTGGATAAGTTGACTAGATTTCTATTTGGAAAATTTTCTCACAGGCCAGATGACACAATTACCAAGAACTTGCATGAGGAGTTTGAGAAACTAGCTTATAGCTAGGCTGAGGTCTCAAATTCTACTTCACCACAGGAGGTAGTGAGAAAGGATATTATGTAGATTGATAGTAATGGTCAACTTGATACTCAAATTGAGACAATTGTATATAGGTCATCAAAGGGTGATGTCACAGGTATTCAGGATGGTATAGTTACAACAGGTAGTGACTATAGTGTAGTGGGTTCAGATGATGATTACGAGGATTTTGTTGTGCATGATGGTGAGATACCTAGTAGAGATGAGAAGACATTGAGCATTCATGACTTTGCTGAGAAAGAGTACTAGGCACAGTTAGATGCTTCGACACATGAGGTTGAGGTTGGTAGTACTTCACATGATTTGTCTAGTTGACTAAAAGTGAACAAAGACAATATTATGACTTCATTATCTCATTATGACAGGTATGTGGAGTTAGTTGGTATTGGTCATATTACTCAAGTGAGGAGTTTTCTTGAGTTACCAGCTGATTCTAGTTTACAGATATGGACTCGAGATTGTTATATTGGCATTTGGGATTCAGTTGACTGGAGATCTTTAACACTTTTTGGTAGCAGTGTTTGTTTGGGTGCTATCATGGATTTGATTAGTAGATTGCACAATGTTGTCTTTTCTTGTGCCAGCAGCTTGTCCGATGCTGGTATTAGTTTTTATACACCAGTGTTGGGCTTTGTTCATATATCTAGTCAACCATACTTGCTGGAATGTGTTGATGATCTTTCATATTTGGCAGTGTGTACAGATGAGTCCCAAGATCATATTGGCATTGATGACATCCAGGAGGATGCAGTGGGTAGTTTTGAAGACTTAGTTTCCTTGGAAATTTCTTTTGGTATAGAGGAGTTAGACATCAGTGCTACAATTTTTGATACTCCATATGTTGATATGAGCTTTGGAGTTGATTCACAGGATATGGATGGTAATACTCTAGAGACTAGTAACTTTGAGGATACTCCTTTAGATAGTGCATTAGAGGAGGTTTGTAGGAGATAGTCTAGCTAGTGCCATCATGTGTCTAATCAGTTGAGAGTTAGTGAGTGAGACATTTTTATTGCTTGGCAGCATTTTGATGCTGCTCATCAGTTGTTAGCAGTTTATGGATGGGGCTCTCCTATTAGTGATGAGCAGGGAGGTAGTTATCTTTCCTTGACAAAGTTCCACTCTTTATGGGAGGCTATCCAGATTTTGAGATAGGATTATATGCAGTTGGTAGCCGATAGAGATTATCTTATGGAGTGGGGTAGTACAACATACGATGCATTGTTGGCCAAGGAAGATGAGGTGAGTGAGCTTACTGAGCAGTTTGAGGTGACTTATGAGATTCTTGAGAGTACATGGTTGGCTTTCAAGGAGTCACAATTTCATTTGGATAAGGTGACCATGGAGTTAGAGCAACTACAATCTTTACCAGATTCTATACAGTCACAAGCTATGGTGTTTGGTGATTTGAGGATGTCCATGGTCAAGATTTTCAAAGACAGTGGAGATGGGGATGCATCCATCCTTGATACTAACATTGGCATATCAGGTTCATCCCCACTAAAGTCAAGTTTAGTTGAGTTGGGTGTTGTAGTAGATTTTTGTGGTATGCCTGAAATGGTGGTGACCTCTAGTACTAATGGCAAGAAAATTAGAGATGATGTATCAAAGACTATGTGTGATGTTGGTGAGCCGATAGTTGGCATGGTTCCTGCTAGTAATACTACTCCCTTGGCGATGTCTTTAGAGGTAGTAGTTAGTTCCAACTTGGTTAGTGATCAATTGTAGTTAGTTACATCTGGATTGTAGTCCGAGCCACTGATTGAGATTGGCTCATTCTATCAGCATTACATTGTGAGGTATGCTCATCAATTTACCTTTGATGACCATGTTGATGAGATGATGATACAGACATGTACTTTGGTTCCTAGTGCTTATCATCAGTTATGGGATAGTTTAATGCCTTAGGATGAGAGTTGTGATGGGCATGATATGGCAATAGGTTCTACAGTTGATAGCTTGATAATACATGACTTAGAGCAGGAGTTTTGGAGTGATGCTTCAGCAGGTGTTGTTATTGATTCTACTCCTTTGGCTATGAAATCTCCTGACTTAGCTGGTGATCAGTCACAGTGGGTTGTATCACTTGTTCATGGTGAGCTGTTGACTGAGGTTGGTTTTTTTTATCAACATTATATTGCAAGGTATGTACATCAGTTAGCATTTGATCCTTGTGTTGAGGAGTTGATGGCAGAAAAATTTGGTTTGGGTTCCAATTCTTGTTGTTTATCTTGTGATGGCTTTTCACCATTAGGGGTGCATGGGAGTTATGGTTATGAGACAATGGTCGGTGATCTACAGAGTTGTGTTGACTGCAAGAGTTGTACAATGTGTGCATTCTCCATACTTGGTACAATTTCATTCAGGAGCATTCACCATTGTTGCAGAGTTGGATTGTACATTCCGTATAGGAAAGTGGAATGCGTTGATGGTATTTACTGTGTTGGTAGTTTGATTTGTCCACTTTACTTGGGTTTTGATGTTCTAAGAGTTTGTGTCTCATGGTTTTTTGATTGTGGAAGTTGTGACTTTGGAGTTTGGTTGAGCAGTAATTGCCAGTTTGATTATGGATTCATGTTGGTTATATTGCAGAGGATATTGTAGGAGCCTGTGTTAATTGACAATAGTATAGTTCATGACTACATTTGGGATCCAGGTGGATTTATTGGTTTATTTTTCAGCCATTGCTTGAGGAAAAGCAATATTTAGAAGGGGAGGACTTGTCATGTTCCCTTTTCAAATAATTAAAAATAATAATCTTTTCTAAGGCAGGCAGGCCCAAAAAGGTGAAGTTTCGGGAAAAGGGGATAATATTTGAAAGATAATGGACTAATAAATGAAAATTATCATTAAAATATGTTTTATTAACCCCTCTTTGATGTTAGTTAGGGTTATGCCCTCTTTTAAGGAGTTTGGAGGCATTTTGGGCTGATTCCAAAACTTGATTTTTGCTCATTTCTTTGTTGTTCTTCAGAGTCTGCCAAACCTATGGAGAAGGAGACCCAAGAATGGAAGTTTGTAGGTTTATAGGAAGGCTAAGGATGGGAGTTTGAAGCCATTCCATGTGCATTCTCATGTAGAGTTTTCCTTTGTGCTGAACAGTGCAGATTTGTGGGTTTTTGGGTGTGTTTTTTTGTAAGAGTTTGGTGTTTCCGGTTGAGTATTTCATATCAGTTTGGGTTGCTACTGTATTTTAGACTTTTATATGTTAAAATAGATCTGAATATATGTATTTTGATATGATTATACTTCTGTTATAGATTATTAATTTTTTGTGGTGATTTCGGGCTATTTTGTGCTATTTTCGAGAGCTCGATGAGCATTGTTTTTGTCCTCCGTTTGGGAACTATTGTGTGCATGTTATAAAAATATGGAAATTTCATTTTATAGGCTGTTATTCTACTCAAATTTCTATAAAAATTTCCACTTTCAGATTTATTAATAATAGGTGAAGCTGTGAAGCTTTTGGCACTATTTCTGGCATACCCGATTTGGGGTTTATTGAGAAATTGGTGGATCTTTAAAATATTGGTTGTTTGATTTTAAAGATCTGATTTGAGGCTTGAGATATCATATAAAATCAGAGAAAGGGAAATTTTAGGTCTACCTAATATTAACTTTTCTAAGGGAGAGTGTTCATCTTGTTTAGTGGATATGAATCTCAAGGAAAAGTATGACAAAGGGAAGTCTTCTCAAGCTCTAGTTGTTCTTTAGCTAGTTCACATGGTTTTAGCAGGACCCTTTGTAGTGACTTTAGTTAGCCAAGGTTTCTACATCCTCACATTTGTTGATGACCTTTTGAGATTCACTTGGGTCTTCTTTCTTCATCATAAGAATGAATTGGTTCATAAGCTTCAAGACTTCAAGACTCATGTTGAACATAAGTCAAGGAAATCCATTAAGGTACTAATGGTGGACAATGAAAATAGATATGTTGACAAAAGACTTAAGAAATTTTTTTGAATTGAGGGGATTGATCTTCAGAACTCACCAACATTCAATCTACAGAAGATAGATGTTGCAACTATGAGGATTAGGACTCTCAAGACCATGGCAAGTTGCATGATTAAGGCCAAGTCTCTTTATCCTACACTTGAAGTTGAAGCCATTAACACTGCTACTCACATACTTAATAGGTATCCTCATCTAGCCTTTGATGGCAAGACTCCTTTTGAGGCATGTTGTGGAAGAACACCAGTTGTAAGTCATCTTAAAGTCTTCAGTTGTCGAGCATGGGCAAACCTATCTTCTAGGAGTTGCAAGGTACCAACACCTAGGCCTTGTACCTTCATCATTTATAAAGACAATGCAAAGACTTACAAACTTATGGATCCTAAGACACATGAGATTTTTATGGAGAAGGATGTTCACTTTGAGGAAAGTTCTCCTAGCTTTTCCTCTACTCCTCTCCACACATCCTATACAGTGAAAACTGATAGTGACACTAATGATAGTGCTTCAATAGGTTCAGATATGTGGGGTTCTATCGACAGTTGTAGTGAGAGGTCACATCAATCTAGTCCACATGCTTACATTGCCACAGTGAAACGTCTATCACAACATGGTGCATCTCATCTTCTAGCTCTAGCTTCAATTGACTTGGGAGACAAACTTGAGGACATACATCTTCTCATTGATGAAGGTAATCATTCTACAGTTGTTGCGAGGGCTAACTCTGACCCTCATGTTTATTCTCTACATGATCAATCTATATAGGTTGGCATGATTATGGATCCTTATGAATAGCAATGTTTGGAGGTTTCTTTGTTAGTTGAGGAGATAGATGGTTTAGTGGAACAGGTTCAATAGACATCCTTGACCGATCTGCATTCATTCTTTTCAGCACAATTGGAAGGGGTGAACATTAGCATTAGTACAAGGATACTTGAGCAAGTTTACGGGCCACCATACATCTTCAGGAGTGTACCTTTTCCTTTATTTCATCCTAAGGGGAGGAATAGTTGCATTCTTGGACCAGCTTCTTCATTGAAGCAGCTTTCACTTGTCGACATTCTTCTTTTGGGGGGGGGGGGGGGGGTCTTGATTACTCCATCCATCGATGCATCCTTATTTATCTATCTTTTTGGGAGAGAGTTTTTCCCATGAGGTTTTCCCTCTTTCCCCACTTTATGACAGATTTGCATTTTTATTATGTACATCTGTACCTAATATGGCCTAGTATCCGGGACCCATTATGCATCTTCATCCTAGTTTTTAAGCTTAAGGATATTCCCCTAAGTTGCACTTAAGGGGGGGTTTTGGTGTAAATAAGTATTTGCTTATTACACTTACTTAAGTTTACTTAGGTTAATGCATTATTTAATTATTTTGCATTATTTTATTTGTGAGACACTTAGGAGTATGTGCACTCTTGTGATTTTTCATGATGACATCATAGGGGTCCACACCTCTTTTAAGCACATGTTTTCTACAACACAAGAATCTTCTACACACATATGACACTATCATTCTTATCCATTCATCTAGAATGTTGGATAAGGTGCTTAGTTGTCTTATCTCCTGGTTGTTTCTAGATACATTCTAGGTGCTTCCTAAGAGGCCTTTATATACAAGCACTCCTAATCTTAACAAGGCATATTGAATATATCATCATTTTGATCATACTCTCTCTCTTTCTAGTCTACTATGTGCTTGTGTTTGAGTTCTTAGTTCCTGGGTGAATTTTTCCCTTAGGCAAATTGTTACAATCTAGATAGAAAATCCTATTAGAATTTGGTTTTCTCCATCTTCCAATTTTTACTAGTTTAGTAGCAATATGCATTTGAAAGTTATTTTAAAAAAAAATGGATATTTTATTGTTCTTTCATACAAAAAATTGTAACCTACTATTGAACATTGATTCATAATTGGGACTAATATTGTGGTGTGTACTCCATAAATACCAAATATACAAATTGCTAGAACTTGAAGTATTCACAATAAGAAGAAGCCATTAAATGTCACTATGCAACTATAAGAAACCCAACACCCATCAAGATGAATAGAAGAAGAGAGATTACATCATGATGCAAGATCATAAGAAGTATATTGATATCTATTTCCAAGATTATAAATTTCAGGTGACACAAGTGAACTAAATGAAGTTCCACTAGTGAAGTGCAAGCTAAAAACATGAAATTTGAAGTCAAATCATGATATAGACTAGTAATTCATATAGATATTATATTCCACTGAAAAAATGAATGTAGATGGAATTTCCAAATATTTGGATTGAATATTGGGAGGCATATCAACTAGGATTGTATGCCGTGCTAAAGGATTGGATCCATTATGTATGAAAAACTATGTAGAGATTTTTCCTGATGATATGAGATTCATATAAAATTTTGAAGTTAAATAATAATAATTTAACATTATATTGAGGCTGACCAAATCCTTAGAAAGATCCTCTTCTATTTTGATTTCATGTTGAATCAATTTAGAGGAGATGACATTCGGATCATTAGTTATCAAGTCTATATATTTATAAGGAGATAAAGATTAATTATCTATCTACATGGAGTTTTACTACTATAATTAAAAGACAATTACCCATACAATTAGCCTCCTTGTAGCTCTGTGACATTACATAATCCTTGAATCTATTAAGGAGAATCCAAACCTTATATATTATGTATCTAATCCACTAAGTACAAAATTTATTAGAAATTAAGCATGATATAGTTTTATGCAAGTCTTCCTCAATATGTAGTTTGGGTTCATTTATCTTAATGGCTAGTTTTACAACTTCTAGTAGAGCACTACCTTCAAAAATATTATTTGAGCTAGAAGATAGTTTATTTGCAAAAGTGGATACTAAATTGCCTTTACTATAATTTATGACACACCCCACTAATAAACTATAAGGGTTACCCTTTATGATGTAGTGCAAGGCAAGAGCATCCCCAAAGGAGATGTCCTAGCTGCCTACTATAAAACCATGCAATGGAAACACAATAATAGGAAGCAATAACAAAAGATCTAATACTAAATCATAATAATATATTCATAAAATATAACTGATTATATGAAATGTGTCGAGTTGTAAGGCCTTCCCGGTTTTGGAAAAATACAAAGCAAGTAATAGTTCTACAAGATCCCTCAAGATCCAATCCCAAACCCTAGCTAGTCTAGATCCACACTCTAGTAGAAATTCACAAAGGAGATCTCAACTTGTGCTTGCAAGCCCACCAAGCTATCTCCTTATTTTCCAAGCCATAGCTACTAGCTCTGCTCCAACTTCATCCAAGTGTAAACTGCCTCTTATTTGATGCTCTGTTCACAGACTCTGGAAAAATCACTCTTCAGCTACTTCCCACACCCACTCCTCTTTTGAGTGAATGAATAATGACTAAAGACTTCCTCACAACCCCTACTTATACCAATCTAAGCCACAAGTTGGCCCAAAAAACAAATTAAATGCAAATACATAAATTAAATTCCCAAAATTGATGTCTTAGAAAATTTTTAATATCTTCTATCTCTAGATGAATTAGAACTCAAGCTTTGAATAATAGGTAGAAGTCTAGGCCCTCATCAATCTTTGAAAGTTTCATCCTTTAAATCATTGTGAAAAATTAGTTATATAGCTTGAAATAGACAACAAATTCTTAGACCATGCCGAGCAACCAAAGACCATGCCGAGCTCCATAGACCATGCCGAGCTGCATAGACCATGCCAAGCTTCCTAGACCATGCTGAGCTCCATAGACCATGCCAAGTTGCTGAGCTCCCAAGATCATGCTGAGCTCCCAAGACCATGTTGAGCTCCCTAGACCATGCCAAGCTCCAAAGACCATGCTGAGCTCCAAGACCATGCCAAGCTCCAAAGACCATGTCGAGTCCCATTGAGCATATCGAGCAACCAAAGACCATGCCAAGCTCCTAGACCATGCGAAGCTCCATAGAACATGTCAAGTTCCAATCCTTCTTTGATTGAGTACTAGTCCAAATACCCTCCAAAGAAACTACTGAGCCTCCTCCCATGAACTCAAAAGTAGTCACCAAGTAAATCTAAGATGCTCTTACATTAGACTTAATCGATAAATAGGAAAGTGTGTCCCACACTTTGATGCCCAAAGAAAGAGAAACAACTAACTTCATATTCACCAAAGGCTTCCACTCTAACAAGGATAAGAAAACCAATCTGCACATCATCCACATCCACATCACTAGAATCTCATCCAACCAATCATCATGCTCACTTCTAGGAAAAAACTGAACATAATGCTTCATCAACAAACCCCCATCCATATCAACAACTAGTGAATCCATACCAGTAGCAACCAACTCCACATCAATGAAAATATGAAGATCTCCATCAACACATGCCAAAATCTCAACACCAACCATCTCATTGCTCACAACAAGATGCTTTGCAGCACACAACTCAACACCAAAAACAACCAGATCATCCACAACCAAGCACTTTGAAATTTCCATGTTAGACTCAACCAACTAATCATGAAAACCAACCTTTATCCTAGCATCAACAAGGTTAGGAATATCTTCAGCAACAACTTCCAACTATTCTGCAAGTTTTATATCAGACTCCACAAACTAATCAACAAAACCAAACATTTCCACCTCAACCTTGTTATGCCATCTTCTCTCACAAAAAAATCTCTTAACTAGCCAAATGACTCTCTTTCGGATTGGTAGACTCCAACTCTAAAAATAGCTATAGAATTCCTTCATTAATCTATCCTTAACACAATCAGCCAAGCTAGCTTCAAATTGAGTAGTCATCTCAAAAAACTTCCTCTCCACCACATCAAACCTCTCCTCCACCACATCACAGAGATTTGCAAGCATCTCAAGGCCAATCCTCTCAGTGCCATCTCCCAAGATCTTTGAAAACCCTCATCAACAAATCCTTCCCATGCTCCTTGTGAAAACCTTGAATTTTTTCCAAGTCAAATCGTAACCTGCCACCTTGCATGAACAATTAGGAACCACATCACAAGTCTAGGACCACAAATCCCGTAATCCACAAACTCTCTACAATCATGTCTCAACAAGATCAAACTTCCATCTTTGCATTCATCGATCAATTTGCATGTCCTCCCAAGGTCTTGGTGTAAATTGCCTTAGCTTCGATGATCTGTCTACACAGTCAGGAAGAACCTTCGCTCTGATACCACTTGACATAGTACAAGGCAAGAGAATCCACAAAGGAGATGTCCTAGCTGCCTACTATAAAATCACACAATGAAAACACAATAATAAGAAGAAATAACACAAGATCTAATACCAAATCAGAATATTATATTCATAAAATATAATTGATTACATGCAATGTGCTAGGTTGTAAGGCCTTCCCAGTTATGGCCAAATACAAAGCAAGTAATAGTTCTGCAAGATCCCTCAAGATCCAATACCAAACCCTAGCTAGTCTAGATCCACACTCTGGTAGAAATCTAGAAGGGAGATCTCAACTTGTTCTTGCAAAGCTATCTCCTTATTTTCCAAGCCACAACTACTAGCTCTGCTCCAACTTCATCCAAGTGTAAACTACCTCACATTCGATGCTCTGTTCATAGACTTAGGAAAACACACTCTTCAGCTACTTCCCACACCCACTCCTCTTCTAAGTGAATGAATAATGACTAAAGACTTCCCCACAACCCCTACTTATACCAATCTAAGCCACAAGTTATCCCAAAACACAAATTAAATGCCAAAGTCAGCCTCTTACAACAATTAAATTCCCAAAATTGATGTCGTAGTAAAATTGTGATATCTCCTAGCACCAAATGAATTAGAACTCAATCTTCAAACCATAGGTAGAAGTTTAGGCCCTCTTAAAGTTTCATCCTTTAACTCATTGTGAAAAATTAGTTATACAGCTTGAAATAGACACCAAATTCTCAGACCATGCTGAGCAACCAAAGACCATGTTGAGCTCCATAGACCATGTTGAGCTGCATAGACCATGTCAAGCTCCATAGACCATGCAAATCTCCCTAGACCATGCCAAGCTCCATAGACCATGTTGAGCTCCCAAGACCATGCTAAGTTGCATAGACCATGCCGAACTCCCTAGACCATGTTGAGCTCCATAGACCATGCCAAGCTCCCTAGACCATGTTGAGCTCCAAAGACCATGTCGAGCTCCAAGAACATGTCAAGCTCCACAGACCATGCCAAGTCCCATAGACAATACCGAGCAACCAAAGACCATGCTGAGCTCCCAGACCATGTGGAGCTCTATAGACCATGCCAAGTTCCAATCCTTTTTTGACTGAGTACCAGTCCAAACACCCTCCAAAGAAACTACTGAGCCTCCTCCCATGAACTTGAAAGTAGTCACCAAGTAAATCCAAGATTCTCCCGCATCACTTTAGGCCACCATTGAAAATCATATACAAATCACTTGTTAGGTAGGAACACATTTTTCCTTTTTTTTTTGGTTCTTTCCACATTATTACACCACTAAACACTCAATATGATTCTTACTCCATCTTTAAGAAACTTTGAAGTCACATTCTAAAACTAGTGAAGAGATGGTCTTGGATATGGATATATATTTCTTCTGACTATCTCAAAGATGAATTTCTCAATTGATTGACACAAGAAGTTGCAATTAGAAGATTATTTTTTGAATAATTTTTATTTATTTCCCACAAGATGTTTTAGATGAAGCTAGAAGGAGAAACAAACTAGATACTTCTAAAAAGAAATGATTGTTCTATGTTGGACAATATGAGTAAGAGATCCTTAAGATTCTAGGTAAGTATACAACAATAGTCAAGAAATTTGAGGATCCAATAACAACATTTCTAAGAAAATCATTCTCCAAATCATACATGACACATATGAATTCACTATCAATTTGTGGTTTGACAAGATGTTGACTTGTGATCATTTATTTTCAATTGCTATTATGCAAAAGTTCTCACATTAGGGAGAATTGTGGCACCCAATAAAAGGATAATTATTTTCTTCTGTCACACCGAGTTGATAGTATGATCATTTTTAACCTTGGTTAAAATTTTACTTTCCATTAGTTCTAGAAGACTAGATTACTCAATCACTTTGATCATGTAAGAAAATGTATCTTTCCTCAAGGATTTTGTCTATTAGATCACTTTAATAAGGGATGATATCTTTAGATGAGAAATCCTTCCAAGAATAAGATAGGAGATTATATTTAAATAAAGTTTTAATGTATTCTTTGATGTTGTGATGTAGAGACTATTTAGACTTGGAGGTTAATTTTTCCCTACTTTATTCAGCATAATTGCCCCCTAGATTTTACTACAAGTGTTTGGGGGCAGTGCCCCAATGCTCTAGGGGTCAATGGGAAATACCCCTTGTGAGTTCTTAGGTATGTTCCCTAGATGGGGTCAAGGACTAGGGCCCCTTGCAAGGTCTTGGGATTGGCAATCCTACGTGTACTACCTATCATGATATAGAGCAAGGTCAAGGGGCAGCACCCCCAAAGAAGAAAATAAATTTACTATTGTAAAAGGTGCCAAGAGTTAGATTTTTTTATAAGTTAGATTACACTACAACATTTGGGGTCAAATTACAATGGTAATTTATGATGGTGGTGTGATTGGTTTATGATTTTTTATGTTTTTTGGCAAGTGTGCTCAACATATTCATCATACCAATGTTAGTGTCATAATTAGAATGTCATCATGATTATAAAAAAGAAAGAAAACACAATATTAATCATTTCCCATTTGTTTTGATTGATTATGGAGAGTTGCATGTGAAAGAGGGTGGAGAGCTCTGAACACTAGTGGAGATCAGTGGAGATATAGGATTCCATTTCCATACCCTTGTGATCACTATATTTTATTGTTGTGCCCTTGCAATCTCTATATTTTGTTGTGGTTCCCTTGGTAGGGATCAGTGGATATCTAGGATTTAGTTTTCCTATCCTGTTGATCATTGCATTTCATTTTCATTCCCTTATAATATCTACATCTAATTGGCGTGCCCTTGCTCTACAATTTTCTTCAAGGGGGGAAGACACACCTATATGTAAATGTTCTTTTCTTTTCCTTCTAAATATGTTCCTCTTTATTCCCCTAGTAGGTGATTAGAGAAGCTTCTCTTTATGTATACGTATAGATAGATATTTTTTAAGGTGATTATTAAATATTAGTAGAACAAAAGAATTGATCCAACTACATACATTTCCAGAATCCAAATAATAAAACAATAAAACAAACTCAACTCCTGCTAAGTAACTTACCTCAAGATCCTACATAATAATGTAGACCAAGAAAAATGGGCAAGGTTCATGAGAAATCTTACATAAACATATCATAGAAGATATTTTTAGAAAGAAACAATCCATAACCCAATTTAATTGGTCTAGTTGCTGATTAGTAGGGTTTATTACAAATTATGGTAGAACTATCATCAAATTAGGTACAATAAAATGAACAGTCAACTATTCCCAACTAGTAGGAGAAAATATAGTTTTCCAGAGTAATAAAATTTCATATGCAGATGCATCACTTGTATGCCAAGCACAAAGCATATTTTGCAACATATAATGAATGGTTGGATATGGAGGCTCCATATGCTGGCCCAAAAATGGAAGCCAAGGATGTAGCCATGCATGTATTGGCACAGTCTCCCTATGAGGATCCCAAGTATCTATTGTTGTTGCTAAGTTGGGAATCACTATATGATCCAGAATGTTATGAAGTACTGAAGCAAGTAGTAACTTCTCCCATGTCTCTAGAAAATATGGCATAGGTTCAAGGTCCCTTGGCTCCTAAGAATTTGTAGTAGCTATTCTCAAAGTTGGAAGAATAATTTCAGTGAAGAGTTGAGTGTAAGGAGTTGAAGAAGCAAGTTCTGCTTGTATGCAAATGCCATAATCATGAGGCTCATTCCCTTGCAGAAGCCTTTGCCACAATGACATTACCTCTAAACCATACAAAGGATGTTTAAGTGGTTCCCAACTTTGAAACACTATTATAAGCAAAGACAAAACAAATGCAGATGCAATACATGACAAATTTCACAACTTGTAGTCCTCTTGATATATGGATTGTAAATTCTCAAAGAAACTTGGAAGTGATTCCAATGTCATAGTACCTACCCCAACACTTTCATGGATTCTATCTAGTGCTCCAATAATATCCTCTATGTTGTCTAGTTATTATTTCTACCGTGAAGTCTCTTTCTAAAGCCACTACTTATCCTTTTGGTATATTTCCATAGACTCTCTGTTGTGCCTTACATCTTGATCAAACTTGTGAATATTTACCTCTATCATATCTAAAATCAATTTCACATTATGTTGTAACTTTGGCATAGGTATTTTATTCTTGATAGATTTCATTTTAGAATTCAAGTTTTCAAGATTGGTCAACACACTCACTTGCGGACCTCTTATGTCAAGCATTTCCTATAATGTTTCAACACCATGTTCTTTCTTTTGAGCTAACAATTCTTCAAGTGCATTTTCTTGTAAAGATTTTTTTTTTTTGAAGATTTGTAAACTCTTAGAAAGTGCATTACTATTTTTTATTATCATTGAAGGGTTTCTCTTGAACAAAATCAAAATGAAGAGGCATAAATGAAACACAAATTATGAGATTTCCATCATTGCACCCATATCTTCACTTTATGTCCACAGATACTGACTGCAATATCAACAAAACATAGCATGGCCAATGATGCGATGGAAATGCCTATTGGTAAGTAGATTCCTCTTTTTCCTTCTCATTTTTCATATGTTTATTTCACTTGAACTATAATTTCTTTGGGGGTATTTTGTAATATTGGATTCATTTTATGCAGGAGACAATGAGAACATTCCTAGATGTACCTATGTTAGATGTACAAGAACACTAAAGAATTATGATGAATTTCTCATAAACAATGAAGATGGAGTTCCCTTGAGAGTAGCTCAACTCATGTACTTCAAATATTGATCCTTTATTTAAGATTTTAGATGTTAACAAGGAATTTAGATGTTAAGGAGGGGGTGTGGCCAAATGAGCTTTGACCTTCACGTGGTTGGCCTTGATTAGTATAGAATATTAAACTATTCTTGAAACCAAGTGAACCTCATCATTAACCTATGATTTTATGACAACTAACTATGTGGATCTCTTAGTTTTAGTCAATGCAAAAGGAGTCCATAGTTCAATATGTAATCTCAATTCATATACATACAACATCAGGTCGAGCTAAAAAAATGCAACAAGTTTTCATTTTTGTTAGAGGTCTTTAATTAGGTATTTTAAGTTATAGACCATCATGAACATTGCAAATTTTACTCTTATAGACAAGGGTAGTGTCCTTAGCATGCAAGAAAATCAAGACTTTCTATGTGCTAGCTTGCTGAGGACATTCTCTCAACCATATAAGCTAGAGTTCTAACGTTCATGATGGTATATAATTTTAAAAACTTAATAGACATATTAAATAAATGTAAATATGGTGCATTTTTTTAGCTCCACCTATTGTCCATCCATATAGAATGTAGTTGCATGTGCATTCTTGATTCAAAGTGGTAGAATCTTATTTTGGATGTGACTGAAAAATGACATGCACCAGAAGATGGGAAAATGATGTCACTTTTATGGCTGGAACCTTTTTTTGTTATATTTTTTCACATGTATCCACATGAATATGAATATTTTGTCACACATATAATTTAAGAACATTATTTTCTTCATATTTTTGGTTGAAATAGGTGTATTTTTTCCATTGATAATGGTGTAAGAGGTTTAGAGAAGGGAAAATGGTGCAACAGGACTCATTTTAAACACTGATTTGATCCAAATAAATGATATTTTATTGGTTTGTTTCCTTTCTTTAAGATTTAACAAGAAAAAGGCATCTTACATTGAATATTGAGCAGCTTTGTTTTAATTTTGAACTAATTATTTAAACATAGGGTTTAGGTCCTAGGGTGATATTAATGTCATTTTAGTTATAATATTCTTTCACCCTTCAAATTTCTAGTTTCTTCAACTAATGGCTTCTCTAAATGTGAGGTTGTTTCTAGTTTTACATGGTTGTTCTCCCTAGAAAGAGACAACATTGAAGAATCAATGAAATTTTCCTAAAATTATTTTCTTGTTTTAGTTTTGAATATAAATTCAATTTGAGATGATTAGTCCTTAGTGACTAGTGATATGGAGATCATATTATTTAACATTATCTAATAGCATCTTATGTGGCTTATCTATTTTTTGTCCATAAATTTATTTTCTTTATCTCTTTTTTTTCAATTAAACCATGACCAACATATGGCATACATGATGCATCTACCCATTCAATCAACTACACCTATTGTGTAAATGCTTCTAGTTCTTTATATTTGGTGATCATATGTTTCTAGATCACCTTTTGGTGGCTCACTTTGAAGTTTTGCAAGTTGCTAGTAGATTTATTCTTTGTAGGGAAATTTTAAAATAGGTTTATTTCTTTGCATTAACATGCATAATGAAATAATTTTTTTCCATATATTCATTTTTAATTGAAGTGCACAAGAAATCTCTTAGTGATGAACAACCCCATATTTCTTAGGCTTATTTATGCATTTTGTTATGAGAAGTTGACCATAAGGTTTTTTTTTGGTTACTTTTATAGATCTCAAGATTACTTTCTTGGTTTGCACCATGCATCTCTATTTTAGAAACTGGAAATAAAGTCTATGTTAGTAGTTCTTCAAGGATAGATTTTGGTCAATGTGACATTTATGCAATTTTAAATACTGCAAACATAATAGTCAAGAATGAGTTTTGGACATTGAAAGGAACATTAATGTATGTCTGCTACAATTGAATAGGAGGATAAGTTTGTACCTAGACAAAGAAGACTAAGTAATCTTTCAACATTTCATCATCCCAAGATCACTAGTTAGACTCTTGTGTGAGTATCTTTGTTTGTCTTTAAAGATTTGATAGTGTTATGGGTTCCCATTTTGAAATGGATACATGTAATCAAGCATTATTTTAACTCTATCTTGGTTGATGTCACACTTGTAATGAAACTTAATAGCTAGAGGGGAAGTTGAAATGGAATATGAAGTAGATAGTTGGTTCTATATGAGTGAACATATATAATTAAAAATAATGCATTGTATCTCTAGACCAGCCTATTTCACTGGCTAACCTTTTATATATCTAAATTATTGTAGGTAAGCAAAAAATAACCTAGAAGAGATGGTAAAATGGTTGGATTATTCCCTGTGCTTTATGTGAGACCTTCCTAGAGAAATTTTTATGTAGCAAAGAAATATATATGTGGCCCTTCTATTGCAATCTTATCTAAACATAGTCATGGTATAGTGTTGTCCTATGTGCATTATGACCTTAGTTTTGGTAGTTTTTTTGAAAGTATATGTGTACTTAAAAAATAATGGCTATATGTATATCTATTGATTTATAATTCTTTTATATTTTATCCTCAAGTCATCTATCTTCATGTTGTTTTATACAAGATGATGTGCTTTCACACAAGCATGAAGTAATAGTTGCTTCAAGTAAGTCATTCTCCCACATTATATGTGCACATTTTTTTGGTCTAATTGAAGAATGTTGAGTTGATTGTGGATATAATCCTATATTTTATTGTAATATATTCATTATATTTTCCATCTTAGTCTTTTCAAATTTTTTAAAAGAAGTAGTCACAATAATGTGGTAGTTTTCGTAGTTACAAAATGAAGTGAAAATGTAAAGAAAATTGAAAATGGTGATAAGTCATTGTTGTAGGTGTTGGAGTTCTTTTTGGGTAAGGAACATATTAGGTGGGTTTAAAACTAATATCAAGAAAGATAAGGACAAGCCTAAGGATGAGCTAAATCCTATATTTAGTTCTGGGCCAATGTTAATAGAGTCATTAGGACTCACTTCACTTTAGGCTATATATGATGTAGGAGCATCCAGAGGTATAAGGGAAATCCTGTGTTACCCAAAAAATATACTTAGACTTAGTTTCTATTTCATGTGTTTTCATTTTTGGATACCCATTTGGGTCAAATAAAAGTTCCAACTCTCACAGTTCCACTATCAATGTTCGTGTAAATCCCAAAAAAATAGGAGTATGTAATTGAGCCATCATTTTGGTCAACTAGGAGGTGTAAATTGGCTAGGTGAATGTAATTGTAATTTAGAGCATTCCAAAAAAAGAATCAGGTCAAAAGGCCCCATGGTTTGAGAGTTATTGCAATTTTTTGAGTTGTGGAGACCTCCTAAGAATGCTTCAAAGTCAGGTTAGGGGCATTAAACGACCTTGAAAAGGGCCAAAAAATGGGGGGTGAGCAAAGCTGGTCCATAGGGCTATAGAGTGCTTCAAGAGCTTTCCAAAAATGTAAACGGTTTGTCAATTGGAGCTACAGTTCAAAAGTTATGCCTCCTGGAAGTTTGGTGATCATTTTTGGATTCTTCTAGATTTGCGCCGACTTCTAATGCAGTTTTTGGAACCTTCTAATTGGTCAGTGGATGCCTACTAGCACTTTCTAGAATGTACTCCTAGTTCTTAACCCTATAGGGTCTATTTAAGGAGATTTTTGGCATTGTAAAAGGAAGTTCGGAGTGGAGTTTGAGAGGAGGTACTAAAAGGAGAAATTATCTCCACATTTATGCTATTGTAAGCCCTTAGGGCATGTTTTGAAATTTATTTTCTCTGTACTGAATGTACTAGCTTATTTTTTAGTTAATAAAATTTCTCTTTTTTGTTGTGTCCATTCTGTTCTTGGGTTGTGTCCCCATCAAGTGGTATCAGAGCTAGTTTTCCTGAGTGTGTAGACAGAGCGCCGACTATGAGGCAGTTTGCACCAGGACTGTGTGGTTGTGGGTTTGAGTTAAGAAGATGCCTCCATGAAGAGAGCGTGGCGAAAGGGCCAAAGCTATTAATCCTAAGGAGGTTAGAGCCCTCCAAAGGCAGGTACAAGCATTGTAGGAGGAGCTCCATAGAGGAGCAACTGTGGCCACAGGTGATGAAAGTGAAGATGACAACGAAGAAGATGAAATTGGACTAGAAGGGGAATTTGATAGGGAAGTTCTGAATCATGCAGAGGAAAGGCTTTTTAGGGCCATTCCTAAGTTTGGAAAAAAGTCCTATAATTGAAGTAGGTGTATTTTCAGGAAATCTAAAACCAAATGAGTTGATCGATTGGATCAATGAATTGGAAGAATACTTTGAGTATGAGGATATCAGGGACCCAGATAGGGTTAAGTTTGGAAAGGCCAAACTGAAAGGCCATGCCAAAATTTGGTGGCAAGAGGTCCAATTGGAAAGAAACAGAAGAGGAAAGGAAAAGATCACAAGATGGGATTGCATGGTGGACAAATTGAAGAAGCAGTTCATTCCTGTGGACTACGAGCTTGATTTGTTTAAGAAGATGCATGGGTCAAAGCAAGCAAGAAGATCAGTCCAAGAATATATAGAGGAATTTTACCGGCTCTTGATTAGAGAGAGGCATGTAGAAGAAAATAAGGAGAAGGTTGCTCGTTATATCAGTGGGTTGCGACCTAGCATCCAGGAGGAATTAAGTCTGGTAAGAATGAACAGTGTTGAAGAGGCATACCAGTTTGCCCTACAAGTTGAAGAGAAGCTGAATAAAAGGTTTGAAGGAAGACAAAGAGGGCAAGCGGTAGATCATCTGGAGGCCACAATGAAACCCAAAAGAAAAATGTAGATGTGGGTACTAGTTGGAACCAAAGGAATGAGGGTTTCAATCGCTCCCATGATCAAGACTTTGGAAATTAGAGAGGAAGAGGTAGAGGATGTGGACAAGGAAGAGGAGGCTTCTGTGGTACGTGTTTCCATTGCAATGAAGAAGGTCATCATGCCTTTGAATGCCCTCAACGACAAGGAAGGACAGATAGGAGAGCTGAGGGCCAAGCTAGGGTTGCTCATGTTGATGAGGATGCACAATCATCACATTTAGAGGATGTAGAAAGAGGAGAGACCTTGTTAAATGAAAGAGTCCTACTAAGTGGTGAGATTGAACCAGGACAATGGAGGAGTTTTCTTTGTACCAGATGCAAGTGTGTGGATAAATTTTGTGACGTGATCATTGATGGTGGTAGCACTAATAACTTGGTATCAGAAGAGATGGTCTCTAAGCTAAAGCTCAAGAGGGAGAAACATCCCCAACCCTATCGGATTGCTTGGGTAAAAGATGATCATAAGGTCCTGGTAAGTGAACAATGTTTAGTGAAATTCAAAATTGTGAGTTACCATGATAAAGTTCTCTGTGATGTTATTCCGATGGACATTTGCCATCTATTGTTGGGTAGACCATGGTAGTTTGATAGACATGCAGTACATGATGGGCATGCAAACACATACTCTTTGACAAAGGATGGAGTTCACCACAAATTGAAGCCCATGAAAAAGGAAGGTGAAAAGGTATGTAGAAGTGCTAGGATTTCTCTTGTTGATAGAAGGATGTTTTTAGATGGCATGAAACATCAGCATATGCGTTATGCTTTGATTCCTAGGAAAGATAAAGAAGGTAGTAGTGAAATACCACTTGAAGTTTCAGATTTACTAGGGGAATTTGGAGATATTATCTCTGATAATGTTCCAGATGGATTCCCACCAGTAAGGAAAATCAGTCATCAGATAGATCTAATTCTAGGAGCTAGTTTTCCTAACAAGGCTGCTCACAGGATGACTCTTACTAAAATAGAGGAGCTAAATAGATAGGTTCAGGAGCTGTTGAGGAAGGGCTTGATTTGAGAGAGCCTGAGTCCATGTGCAGTACCTACAGTACTCACACCAAATAAGGATGGAGAGTGGAGGATGTGTATAGATTCTTGAGCTATAAATAGGATAACCATCAAGTACCAGTTTCCTTTGCCAAGGATGGATGATCTTATGGACTACTTGAGTGGAGCTCAGTACTTCACAAAGATAGATCTGAAGAGTGGTTATCACTAGATATGGATTCAAGAAGGAGATGAATGGAAAATAGCCTTCAAGACCAAGGAGGGTCTTTATGAGTGGTTAGTCATGCCCTTTGGATTGATCAACACCCCAAGTACCTTCATGTAGCTCATGAATGAGGTACTTAAGAAGTTCTTGGGAAAATTTGTTATTGTTTATTTGGATGATATTTTAATTTTCAGCAACACTTTGGAAGAACATTTACTGCATATTCATAGTGTCCTTGAAAGGCTAAGGAAAGAGAAACTGTTAATTAATCTAAAGAAGTGTATCTTTGCAAAAAGGGAGTTAGTCTATTTGGGGTTTGTTATATCACCCGAAGGTCTCAAAATGGATCCAGAGAAGGTAAAAGCCATCTTGGAATGGCCTACTCCAAGGTCTACTACTGAGGTAAGATCATTTCATGGTCTTGTTAGTTTTTACAGGAAGTTTATTAAGAATTTCAGTGGCATATGTGCACCCCTAACTGATACAATAAGAGGGGATAGAAAAGAGTTCAAATGGACTACAGCAGCTGTGAGAAGTTTTGAATTGCTAAAGAAGAAGGTAATAGAACAACCTGTGTTGGCACTTCCAAATTTTAGAAAGGTTTTCCAAGTGGATTGTGATGCCAGTGACAACACTATTGGTGCTGTATTAAGCCAAGAAGGTAAACCTATTGCAAGTTTTAGTGAAAAATTGAATGATGCAAAGAAGAAGTATTCTATTTATGATCAAGAGTTCTATGCAATAGTTCAGGCCTTAAAGAAATGGAGGCATTATTTATTGCCAAAAGAATTTGTTTTGTATACTGATCATCAGGCATTACAGTACCTAAATAGCCAAGGTAAATTGAATTAGAGGCATATGAAGTGGGTAGAGTTCTTGCAGAGTTATACATTTGTGTTGAAGCATAGAAGTGGAAAATCTAACAGGGTTGCAGATGCACTAAGTAGGAGACAGTTGTTTCTTACAGTAATGCAGGTTGAAGTAGTTGGGTTTGATGAACTCAAGAAATTGTACCCCGAGGATCTTGATTTTGCTAAAGCATGGAAAGATTGTAAAGAACCTGTTGTTGTAGATAGAACCAAGTGGTTAGACTATTTGATTTAGGATGGCATGTTGTTCAAGGGTAGTCAATTGTGCATTCCAAGGAGTTCCATGAGGGAAAATATGATTAAGGAGAAACACAGTGGAGGGATGGTAGGACCTTTTGGTCAAGATAAGACCATTGCCATTCTTAGAGAACATTATTTTTGGCCTCAAATTTCACAGGATGTGAAGAAGTTTGTACAGAGTTGCCAGGTTTGTCAAGGTTCCAAGGGGTTTAGTCACAATACTAGCCTATATCAGCCATTGCTTGTTCCATCAAAGCCATGGGAGGACATAAGTATGGATTTTTTTCTTGGATTGCCAAGGACACAAAGGGGTAATGACTTAGTATTTGTGGTGGTTGATAGGTTCTCCAAAATGGCACATTTCATTCCATGCCACAAAAATCATGATGCTGTCCATATTGTAGACTTGTTCTTCAGAGAGGTGGTGAGACTACATGGTCTCCCAAGGAGTATAGTTTCTGATAGAGATACTAAATTTGTGGGGTATTTCTGGAGGACATTGTGGAAGAAGTTGAGAACAGACCTAAAATTCAGTTCCACGCATCACTCGCAGACTGATAGCCAAACAAAAGTGGTAAACAAAAGTCTGGGCAATTTGCTAAGATGTTTAGCTGGGGATAAGCCCAAGGGATGGGATTTGATTCTACCACAGGTAGAGTTTTCTTATAATAACTCTGTAAATAGGAGTACTAGAAAATCACCATTCCAAATTGTATATGGGAGTAGCCCAAGGACTGCACCAGAGCTGAGGAAGATAGAACAAGGGGAGAGGACAAGTGCTAAAGCTGAGGAATTTGCTGAACATATCAAGCATCTACATGAGGAGGTTCAAGCACACATTACCAAGATGAATCAAGAGTATAAATCTAGGGCTGATCAAAGGAGAAGACATAAGGAATTCCAAGTAGGAGATTTAGTCATGGTGCACTTACGAAAAGAAAGATTTCTAGCCGGTACTTACAACAAGCTGAAAATGAAGAAATTTGGCCCTTGCAAAATTTTGAAGAGACATGACTCAAGAAATGCATATGAAGTGGAGCTGCCAGATGGTATTCACATTTCTCCCATTTTCAACATTGCAAATTTAATAGAGTATCATGATGATGGTGCAGATGAGGAGCTGGTGTTAGAGCCATGTTTGATTCCTGCTTCCAAGGAGGAGATAGAAGACATTCTAGATCATCGTGTGGGTAGGAGTACCAGAAACAAGAAGTATGAAGAGTATTTGGTCAAATGGAAAGGACGACTGATCGAGGACTCAACTTGGATTTCAGCAGCTGAGGTTTCCCATTTGGGATTTCCTCTACCATTCATAAAGTGATAGGGTCACTTTTCAATCTACCTTGGGTGTCTTATGCAGGAGCATCCAGAGGTATAAGGGCAATCTTGTGTCACCCAAAAAATATACTTAGACTTAGTTTTTGTTTCATGTGTTTTCATTTTTGGGTACCCATTTGGGTCAAATAAAGGTTCCAACTCTCACAGTTCCACTATCAGTGCTCGTGTAAATCTTGAAAAAATAGGAGTATGTAATTGAGCCATCATTTTGGTGAACTAGGAGGTGTAAATTGGCTATATGAATGTAATTGTAATTTAGAGCATTCCAGAAAAAGAATCAGGTCAAAAGGCCCCACAGTTTGAGAGTTATTACAGTTTTTCGGGTTGTGGAGACCTCCTAAGAATGCTTCAAAGTCAGGTTAGGGGCATTAAATGACCTCAAAAAGGGCCAAAAATGAGGGATGGGTGAAGCTGGTCAATAGGGCTATAGAGCACTTCGAGAGCTTTTCAAAAATGTAAACAGTTCGTCAATCGGAGCTACAGTTCAAAAGTTATGCCTCCCAGAAGTTTGGTGACCGTTTATGGATTCTTCTAGATTTGCGCCAACTTCTAATGCAGTTTTTGGAACCTTCTATTTGGTTGGTGGATGCCTACTAGTACTTTCTAGAATGTACTCCTAGTTCTTAACCCTCTAGGGTCTATTTAAGGAGATTTCTGGCATTGTAAAAGGCAGTTCAGAGTGGAGTTTGAGAGGAGGTACTAAAAGAATAAATTATCTCCACATTTATACTATTGTAAGCCCTTAGGGCATGTTTTGAAATTTATTTTCTTTGTACTGAATGTACTAGCTTATTTTTCAGTTAATACAATTTCCCTTTTCTGTTGTGTCCATTCTATTCTTGGGTTGTTTCCCCATCAATATAGGGCCAAGGTGGGAAAACCTTAGGGATTGATCTTATTAAATTGATATTCTTCTCTCAAGACTATCCCCTATAGTAGGAATGGTCAATGTTCTTCTATGATTTCCTGATAAACTTCTTGATCATAGTAGCTATTTATAACCACATATAGGGTAAAAGAAAATAAGTAATGACCAACACTTTTAGTTCATCATTACATAAAATTGTAAATTGATTTGTTCATTTGTTATGAATTTTTTGTAATTAAGTGAATCACCAATTTGTTTTTGAACTATAATTGACCAATGTCTTATCCATTGATATATTGAGTCAAAACTAGAAAACTTTGATTTATTTAATCAACTTGTAATTAAACTTGTCAACAATGAGCTCTGAATTTCATTCTTACCATATACTTCTTATAAACCCTAAACCCTATCACTTACAGAGAGCAATTATCTAATTCTTTTAGTTAGCAACAACCAATATGATATATGCAATTTGTGTGAATTGCATTAAACTAAATGAAACTTGTTCATTTCAATCTCAATATTATGGATATATAAGAAAGGGGAAAAAAATCAAAGACAAAGATATATAGAGAATTTCCTTCTTACAATGATTTCTTTTGAAAATGCTTAGAATACTAATAGAGACTCAAAAAATTGACTCAGAACTTGGCCACTAATACTAGGTGTTTACTGTATATATTCAAGTATACAAAAATTGATTACATTCAAATAGCTACAGAAAAAAATGGATAGACTATAAAAAAGACATAAGAATAAGAAAATTTTATAGATAGCTGACCTCAACTCCACATCCTAAAAATCCTTATATAGGATTGCAACAAGCTATAGATGGGAGGAGGACACATGTCAAAACATGAATGGATACAAAAAGTGGCAAGATATGAACAAAAAGATACACAAAATATTTTTCAATATTGTTCAACCCAAGAGAGGAAGTATTTGAGAAAGTTAGCAAGTGAAAATTTAAGTCATGCTCTTTGACTTTACTCCCCTTTGTCTTTTACTACCCTCATTGAGTAATATCTCAGCTACCTCCTACTGGTAGGGCCTTGATCTCTCCCATCACTTTCCAAATGTAGATCTCCTTTTGTTGGGCCACTCTATAGTTCTAACCTCTTGTAGGTCGTGTGTGGCTTTAGTCCACCCCAAATCCATAATGGCTTTAGACTCAACAAAAAAATTGTTCAAGTCTATTTCTGGTTTGAATAGGGAATCAATTAATTTATTATAAGGAGCATTAGAGGTGTGTTAAAAAATTGCCATAGTGGCCTCCTGAGTCAAAATGGCACCAAAAGAATTAGACCATTCCTAGCAATCTCTCAATACACATGTACTATCCAAAGTCTATGGTATACAAGGTTGAAATCCCTAAAATAAGACATTCAATTTCCCTTGCATAATTTGCAGTTTACTAGAGAAGAAGCCAATTAGTTCTTTGATACCTCTAAGCCCTCCTTCACTTTGATTATCTTATCAAGAAAATATAGCTTTTTAGCCACCAATACAATGAGCCTCTCTAAGAACTATGTATATGGCCCCCATAGATTAAATGTGGGTGATAGCCATGAAAGTGCCTCATTGCAAAATTACTTAGCACTTTGTAAAGAAACATAAAAATTGTGAGCCTATTGTGATATATTCTTCAGAGTTTCAACCCTATGGCTCATCAAGCTCTTAAGGAAAACCATCCTTATCCAATCTCCTTTCTGAGTTGATGGAGCATCAATGCTCATTCTACTAGGTTCTACTATATCTTTTTCCTCCAACCCATCTATTTGTGTTGGGGCCTTAGTTGTGTCCCTAGCTAGTTGCTGCTGATTTTTTTGCTCTTATCTTTGTTTAGTAGCAACCACTTGCTCCACATTTACAAGTTTCTCTCTAAGAGATGCAACATCAACCTCCAGTTCTTGGACCCTAGCCTCAACCTCTACAATTTTCTCCTTATACACATGGCTTTTTCTAAGCTCATCCTCATAGAGATTCCTTACATTAGTGTAATCATGTATGGACTTGGAAAGTTTGGTCTCAATCTCCTCTACCTTGGCCTCATTCATGAATGATAAATGCTTGATGGCCTTTGAGATTTTTGTACCAGAGGTGTCCTGTAGAGTCTACACAATCATGTTACCCTATCTTTGCTCTGCAAATCCATCAACTTTCATTTATTTGATGATGGAGGCATGCTCCAAATTGCCATAGATTTGGTATCTAGTTTGAATCTTGTTCCTCTCCACAATCCATCAACACCAAATGTCTCATATGAGATGGAATTCTCCTATCACCTTATTTGATCAAGCATAAACGCTTGCTCCAAATCCTATCCCAGTACCAAAAACATACCACTCCTTTGTACAAGGTCTCTTTCCTCCTCTAGAGTCAGGACTTCACTCTCAAGATCATAGGCACATAGCTTCTCGACTAGTTCTAGCTTCTACTCATTTGATTCTCTTGGTTTCATCTTCAACACTGACTCACTTTGTTTTACCTTATATAGAAAACTCTTGAACTCATATGATTTGATGAATTCATCATCCTCTATGAATTCTTGGGCCTGAATGATGCTATAATCCAACCTTGTTATTGCTAGTTCTGAGTCTATGAGTGTGTTATCAACTATATTAATCTTATCCTCGAGGTAGCTTTGCCTTAAGTCAACAAAATATTGACATTGCCACGTAAAATATTTAGGGTCCTCTATTTCACCTCTATAGGGATATGGACAAATTTTTGTCTCTTATTACCTTTTGTGACCCATGATGTCTTAGGAGCATTATCTTCCTCTATTTCTAGACTCACATTAGGTTCAAGGCTATCTAGGCACACCCTCTCTTCTCCTCCTATAGGTGCCTCTGTAATTTTGGCCATGATCTTAGCATGGTCAGTCACCATGTTCCTAATCCTATGAGGATAGGGGAATCCATATAGAAGCCCATGAAATTTGGATCTACTCTCTTCATTTCCCTCTCCACCCTCAAAATATTATCCAACTTTGCAAGTATATTAGCTACCTCACCCTTTGTAACTATATTTGGAATAACATCCTCATGTGGTAGCTCCTTGGTGCCTAGTAGCACATAGTTCCTTATCTCCTTAAGGGTGCTCTTCATCCAATTGTCAAGATGAGACATGTTGTAGGGACCAGTTGATAGGTTGTAGTGGTGGAAGAAATAATGGATTCGATCAAGGGCCCCTTTTCCAATTGAAAAGTCCCCCACCCTGAAACATCTACACAAGAAAGTGCCTTTATGTACTTTAGGCCCTAGATACCCCCTATTGACCATAAACATCTTCCATATGAATTCCATTATACCCAACCTAGGGGGAATACACTTTAGTAATATGTGGGGTTATTGGGGACAACCATAGACTCTCATAAAAGAAAAAATTGGAAATAAGAAAATGTCCCCCCCAATTATGATCTAATCTTTTACCCTTAGGAAGTAGGGTTGGTCTCAATAGACTCTTTAAAATCTTAGGTGCCCTAAAGTAACCTAGATCTAACATCTTCATTCTCACAACACTAAAATTATTAAAGAATGAAATAGAATAAAAAAATGATAATTATTGTCCCATACCCATGTCCACAACTGAATTGTTAGCTCTCCATTTGCATTAGTGGTATGATTAATGAAATTAGAGCTCATGTATCCCACATTCTTGTAGATGATCAAGTGCATCAGAAGTGGATAGTGATGGAACTTGAAATCTTTTAATTCTCCACTCTGAGCCAAGGAAATGTTTTCTCTCCTCACCTCCAAAGTTCAACATAATCATACTCCCCACCATGGTAAGAGTCTTGCATGTCTCTAGCAATAATAAATTCCTACTCCATACACCATGCTAGTTCCATATTTTCCAACCACCTTGTGGACACCATATACCATTTTTACAAAGTAATTTTTAAACTTGTTCAAAGGCATCATTTTTTCCACCTTCTTAGGGTAATCACCCACACTCTTTAAATCCATAGGGATATGCTATAGCATAGACTTCCTAGTGTAGGCCTTGGTATTTCTCTCAAACTTCTTCTACAAATGCTCTGAATCTAGAAGTTGGTGCATGGCTCCATCCAATTCAAAAGCTTCAATAAATGAAGCATGGTCAAGTGTATAAAGAATAGTTATGTCTTTCCTATGGAAGGATTTGGTAGCCAAATTGTATGAACAAAAAAGGGCCTTCATTAAGTCCACATCCATGAAAAGCTCTAGAAATATCAATTTTGCTAGGTTCTTCTTCCACGGATTACAAATCGAGATCTTATTTTCTCTATTATTGTAGAAGTATTTGAATAGCTTAGAACCCATGATACCAGGGCATAAAAAATATCTACAAAGAACCCATGATACTAGGGTATACAACATCTCCACAAAGAGTATATGGGTTGATGAAAGCATGGTTTTCTATAGCATTAATGTTTGAGGAACTAGGGAAAAGCTTAATCCACTCTTTGACAAACATATTATGTTCACATTTTCCCTCCCTTAGAAGTTGAAGTTTATGCAACCTCCATGTTCAATGCTTTAATTTATTCTACTTCTTTATTATATATCTTGAAAATATGCTAGAAAATACAGTATGAACTCCATTCTAAGGCACTAAAAAAAATTATCTGTATGCACTAAAGACTCTACAACTACTCAAAATCTCTATTTCTATAAACAATAATCTGTAACTAATAAATAGAAATGCCTTTATAACTTGATGTATAATATCAACGTTCATCTTTACATTTATTCTCAACATGCTTCTACCATAAGATCATCTTATTCTATCACCTCAGGTGAGCATCACCATTACTATCCAACAATGTACTTTTTGTAGCATACTCAAATCTCATTGGCTGAGAACTTTGTTGTCATTTCTAGCTTAGAGAAAAGTGAATAATGCACTTCATGTCAACTTAGGGTTTACAATCTTATGATATTATGAAATTAAAATGCTTATCAAACTATCACAAAGCTTAGAAATAATCTCTACACTCTCATGATAGGTAGTTACCATGACATCAAAGCTTTCCTTTGAAGTCCTTATGATCTCATGATAGACAGTCCATATTGCACTACACAAAATCTTATCTTATTTTTATTTAGCTCATGATCTTGTGATCACACTTAAATAACTACTTTGTGAGATCATCAGTCATCCTTTTGACCCATATGATGCTATGAGAAAACATCATTTCCATTCATTGTAATATCTTATCATAGCATCGTAACATCTTTTTGCTACCCTTAAGATCTTGCAAGATACTACCAATCATAGCATCAGAGAATGGGATCTTCTAGATCATAGGTTACCTATCACTTTGTAACATCTCAAGTTACCCTTTAGACCCCTATGATACCATGAGAAAATATTACCTCTCTTTACTATAAGATCACAAACTTTATCTTTTAAATCCTCTTTGTAGCATTGTAAAACCATGTCCATTGGCTTGAGATCCTATGATACACTATTTATCATAAGATTGGAGATTTTACTATGATGTATTGAAAAATAGCTTATGTAAAATAAGTTTCTGGCCCCACTGGTCCAGTTAACCATCTACCTGGTGTATGTTTCACATTTGATCAATTAGGATCAGACACCCATCATTTTTCTAACACTGCATTGCTACTTTGCCTTGCCATTTTTCTCCTTATGATATTATAGTCATAAGTATCTCATAGCATCATAGCATACTCAATCTCACTTTGTAATCTTATGGCTAGGGCTTCATCATAACATCTTACAATTTTTCAAAGACCTCGATGTCCTGATCACTTCTTTGTCATAACATCACACACTAGACTTGGAAACCATTCGACATGACATAAGACCATATGATATAAAGGGAATCATAAGATTGGGCACCTTAACTTTCTCATACATGATTCTATGATACACTGCATATCTTAAGATTGGGGAACTAAAAACATAACACCATGATCCTCTACTAACCCTTATGTCATAAGATCATAAGAGACAATGTAAAAGACAAATAAACTCTTGCTTTGATATAAAATCTAGGGTAAGGGCTAGCATCTAAAAATGAAAAATAATAACACATAAACCCTAACATCACAACACTCACTTTAAAAACACTTACACCATAAGATTTTGCAAATTTAAGTTTAGTGAAAATAGGGGCTATCAGTGGCTCTGTCTGGGGATGATGCATAATATGTATCTATGCAAGAATTCAGAATCTTTAGGTTAAGAAGACCACACACTTGATAGCCTAAGACAAACTTTTGAGACTATACACCAAAAATATACACATATATAAGGGTTATATGCATATTTATAAGAATTTATAGATTTGTACAAAGATACAAACCCTAACTACTATTTATGGAAGATAAATACCTTCAACATAAGTATTTCTTCAAGAATTGTCCATGAACTAGAAATTCAAGAAAGTTACCTGATAATTCTTTAACGAAGTATGAATCCTCACCCCAAGTAGAATCAACAAAATAGGGACCAAGTTAGATAGGATCAAATTTCCCATGCTTACCTTTATCTTCTAGCCTTGCATTCTATATTAGGACAAGATCATCTAATTGAAACTTTCTAGCCACTGCCTTCTTTTCATATAGATTTTTTGTCTAAAACTATAATTTCATATTTCTTGTAGAGGCCTCCTTTCTTGTCTCAATTAATCCAACCAGATCATCCATTATTTCATGCATATCATCAATGATATTATCATCATACATCTGAATATAGTTATACAAACCCATAAGATTGTTCTGAGGCATTTTGGCCAAAATTCCATATACAAGGTCAAAAGGTAATACACCTATTGCCTTCTTTACTATCACTCTATTAGCCTAGATTGCTAACTATGATTTAGAGTCCCAAGCCTTCCTATTTTTATCCAAGGTCTTCTTTATGACCTTTAACAAGCTGTTGTTTGTAGACTCAGCTTGTCCATTCCCTTGTGGATGATAAGGTAATGAAATTGACCTAGTGATGCCATATTTATCATAGAATTTAAAAATTCTTTAGATCTAAAGCACATAGAATTATCAATGACTATTCTTTTAGGATACTCAAACCTTCTAATGATATCATTTAATAGGGAATTATTTACCACTTTATTGGTAGAATTCCTGGTAGGGATGGACTCTACCCATTTTATAAAATAATTAGTTGCAACTAGTATCCATGATTAACCACTACTAGAGCTAGGTGAAGTTTCACCTATAAAATCCATCCTCCATTACTAAAAGGGCACCTAGACCTCTTATTTCAAAAGTGTGTTCCTAGAAAATTTTAGTTTTCCTGCAAACCTTTGGAAAGGGTCCATTTCCTAACAAGGACTTTGGCATCCTTAAATAAGCTAGGCCACCAAAAGCCTTCTATCATGATCTTGTGGGCAATAGTTTTTTCCATATAATGCCCACCACATACCCCTAAGTGCATGTCACTCAATACCTTCTCTAATTTCTATTGATCAATGCACTTCAAAAGTATTCCTTCAAAATTCTTCCACCATAGATCTCTATTTATATAATATATTTTTTTACATGCAATTTTATAGTCCTACTTTCATTATCCACTAGATGGGATGGAGATTGCATATGCTATAAATAGTATATGACATCTTTGTACCAATCACACTAATCCATATCACATGTATCTGATCTGGGGTTCTAATCTTCAATATTTATCTAATTAGCATCTAAATTTTCCTGAGCCATAAGATTAACTAATCCCTAACTTCTTACCAAATTGGTAATCTAAATATCTATCTTAAACTCTTGGATTTTGTTGATCCACATACACCTTCTACCAGAAACTTCTTGCTAAGAAAAGATATCCTTTACTGCTGCACTAGGCACAAAAGCAATAACAATAGCACCTACTAAGTAGAACCTAAAAGCCTTGACAAATTTGACTAAAGCATATGCCTACTTCTCATTTATTTCATACTTAAGTTTTGTAGGCTATAGAGATTTACTAAAGAATGCTATAGGTTTTTCATGACCATCTTCATTTATCTAAAGTAAAACTATTGCAATGATGTGGAAAGATGCAAAAGAAAAAATATGCATTAGCTTTTCGTAATTAGGGGTCCTAAGGACTAGATCATTCTTAATTTCTTGGAAAGTAATAGTAGGCTCACCTTCCCAACTAATAGTTGCTCCTTTTTTTAGCATTTTTGAAATTGGCCTACTGACCTCAACAAAGTCAGTCACAAATCTCCTTAAGAAATTAACTTGTCCAAAAAAGGATTGTATACCTTTGACATTTTTGGACTTTGACACTTTGTCAATTTCTGACACTCTTTCAGGGCCAATCTTTATGCCATCTTTTGAAACTATATGCCCAAGAAGCTTCCCTTCTATGACTCCAAAAGTATACTTCCCAGGGTTTAAAGAAATACCATATTCCAATACCTTAGTAAAAATCATTTCAAGATGCTTGCAATGGTCTTTTGCTTTCTTTGAATATGCAGTCAAGTTGCCTTGATACACCACCATGAATTTATCAATATATTCTTTGAATGCAACATCCATGGCCCTCTAAAAAGTTTCTCCTTCATTTATGAGACCAAAAGGTATTCTCACATATACATAGGTTCCCCAACGGGTAGTAAAGGTTGTCTTGAACTATTCATTTTCATCAACAAGGACCTGGTTGTATCCTGAGAAACCATCCATCAGAGACATTAACTCTGAACCAATCACTTACTACAACATATCCTCCATGTTAGGCAACCCATAGTTATCCTTCAAACATTTAATGCTTAAATTCCTAAAATAAACACAATGCCTAATGTCACTATTCTTTTTTGTAATAGGTACTAAGTTAGACACCCATGAAGAATGTCTAATTGGCTTTATTATACCCCCATCCCTAAGCTTCATTAGTTCTTATTACATTTTAGGGGCTAAAGTTGGATTCATAGGCCTCTGTTTATGTCTAAAAGGTTTTACATCCTCGTTGAAAGGTATTACATGTTGGAACAAATCTTTCCTATAGGCCTTAAGGTGATCATAAGACCATGCAAAAACATGTCTAAATTTTCTTAACAGGCCTATCAAGGATTTCCTAATCTCAGTGGATAGGGTCTCACCGATATATAATTTCTTTGGGGATTTAGTAGTTCCAAGATTTATTTCTTCTAACTCTTGTGGTTTCTTGTCTTTAGCATCTAAACATACTCGGTCCTAGTTATCAAATTTACATTTTTCGAAACATCCAATCCCTTGGGCATCTTGTTGGTCTTGAGTTGAAGGATCTCTTGGCCAAATATTTTCTCTTTTCCATCTATTATTTCTATCCAACCACTACAATCAAGCTCATGTCCATGATATTTATCCTCATTAAGGAGGAAATTTAGGATGTCCTTGTTATCCTCAAAACCTTGCCACCTTTCAAATTTATCTAGAATTGAAGGCCTATTTTACATTTCAATTATAGACACGCCAACAAATAATATGTCATTTGGCTTAATAGCCACATTAGCTAATAAGTCACCCATTTTATTGCTACTTCTATCTTTCTACATTATTCTAAATGAATCAAAAGACTCAATCATATCCCAAACAATATTCCTATATTGTTTCAATCTTTTATTTTTTGAAACATACACTTCTCTAACCTAAGAGATAATCAACTCAGAATAACCAATGACATATATTTTATTGATTCTATGGCTTGCTACTACCTTTAATCCTAGCAGCAATGCCTCATATTCTACAACATTGTTGGTACATATAAAGTTAAGGGAAAATAGTACCTAAATATATTTTTCTCCAAGGAGATAAAAAATATCCTAGCTCCTAAGCCTTCCTTTGAGCTTGCTCCATCAAAATACATGCTCCATAGATTCAATGAGTCCATACAACAAGTCACCTCCTATACAATTAGTGTTGGTAACTTCTCAACCTCTTGGATAATAAATTTATCTCTACATGCATTCACCTTTGTGTCTAAGAAGTAAGTTGCATCCTTGTCAATACTATCTTCAAAAATGTAGGTTACTCTTGGCTCCCTATTTACCTTGATAGTGTTTCCCCCTACATGGAAGGTAGCATATAAAAAATCACTCTGTAAGCTACCTCCCATCACAACACTCCACTTCCAAGAGAGAAATATCCCATAGTGGGGAGGGATATCTACTATAAGGATTATCATAGTTAATTCTACATCAGAGTATGCAACAAGTTTGAAAGGTAATGCATTTATAGTACCTATAACAAGTACTTCCTTAGCATCCATTTCCCTACACCTACCTTGCTTGATATCTACTTGTATGGTATTAGATGCACTACATCCAATCATATAGTTCTTTAAATTTCTACCCTTTATGATCAAGCTAAGGAAAAAAGGATCAATGCCTTGCAAGTATGAAAATGATCAATTATCCAAATACATTTGGGGTATTTGGGACATGACTCCCTTATCCTCTATTTATTTTATTAAGATTGGGAACTACTATATAACTATTGGTTCTTATGTAACAACATTATTATTGCCTATCCCCCCTAACCAAGATAGAGCCTTCTTCTTGTGTTCTCTTATCCTAAACATTTCTGATAAAGGAACCTTGATAATAATTTGTGGTAACATTAAAATCATGTTAACTAGGTCATAATTGGTAGGCCTAATAGAAATACCTATGGATGTAGGCTTTTGAACACCAGATGACTCCTTTTGTTTGATAGTATCAGTGTCTAATCTTTTTTCTTATTCATTTGGCTTGGTAGTTTCAATTCCTTGAAAATGTAGCCTCTTCTTATTCTTGTCGTCCTTGATCTTAGACTTTTAAGGAGTGTCTTTCTTGTTTTCATTAGTGACCTTTATAGTAGTGTCCTTGATAAAGATACCAAATGGCTTTACTAGAGTACCATTGGTAGTCCCATTCCTTATATTGTATGTACTTTGGGCTTAAAAAACCATTTCTATCATAATCTTATTAATCTCTTAATTTGAGGCTTTCTTAGATCTATGTGATCCATGAATGCCAATGTGTTGCATATAGTGTTTTCATCTTGATCTTCACTATCAGAAAACACCTGCTAGTGATGCATATGATATATATTTTTTTGGTCTACAACATCATGTTTAGATTCTTCTATGTTAGATTTCCCATCACTTTTATAAATATGGATCATATTACATGTCACATCCTCTTTATTTTCTTCTTCACCTTCCTCATCATTTTGTATCTATTGATTTGTAGCAAAAGATTGAGCTACTGCACAACAGTTAGGGAAATAGGAGGATTGACAAACAATACACCAAGGCATCTCTTCTGCCATGTACACATAATTTCTTTGCAAAGTATTTGGTGTTCCTTTATCTTTATTTCCTTAATTGGGGTTGGGGATTGGATTACCATCCTTCCATTGAGTGGTATAAGGATAGTTTTACATCATAGGCTGCCTATTAAAATTATTGTTGAAAGGAGCCTTCTTAGTAGTATATGGTTTATTTACTTGGTAAGTTAGTGGATTTAGTTTCTTCAATAGACTTAAAACTTGCTCCATTGTATCCTCTTTAGGCTTCTTTCCTATAATAGGCTTTTCACCATCTTTCTTATTTCTTGGATTGAACAAGTTGGGGTCATCCCTTTTCCCAAGCTTCCTAACAAATCTTCTATTATTTTCAATGTTTACAGCCATTGTGTAAGCATCCCTCAATGTTTTAGGATCCTTGTCCCTGAGATCATAGGCCATCTTACTATCACAAGCATTAAAGTAAGTAGTAAGAAAAAAATCTTCATTTAGCCTCATCACTTGGAGTAACTTGTACATTCCCTTTTGAAATCTGACATTGAAATCAAAAGTTGACACATTCAGATTCTTCTTGATATTTTTGAAATCATTTAGCATGAAACCAACATTGGTCTTATCACCATAGTGTTCTTTGAACAATTTTTCCAAATCATTCCATGAACTAATGCTATTATCTGACAATCTTTTGAACCAATATTTGGCATCCTCTATTAGTATGTGAACAAAGAGTTTCATCACCACATCTTTATTTTCAACCTCATAATCATTGAGCATGTCAATGAACTTATTGAGCTTTTACTAAGCTTCTTTTCACCAGTAATAGCATTATTTCTAGCAAAATTTTAGACCTTGTCTCTAAGGTCATTTGAGATGGGAAGGAGATAACTAGGGATGCCTAAGAAGGACATCCATTTGTATTCCTCCATATAGATTGGTCTCCTTTGGAAAATTACAACACTTGAGGTGCTTGATCTAGTAGCTTGGCATTGGATAGGAATCTATGTTTGTTGGGTTTGTTGAGTAACAGGGATTTGGTAAGTTGTAGTACAAGTTGAAACAGGGGCTGATTTTGAAGAGCCTTGGCCTATTATCAGAGGATCAGTATGTTGTGATGTGGAGCCTAATCATACTCAAAGTTTTATTTGGTGTAGTTTTGCCACAAATTATTTCTATGGTAGTTTGGGGGTAGTTCCCACAAGAAAAGTTCAAGGGGAAGCACTGTATTGAGCTGATTTCATAATTTGTGATGCAAAAATTGGTTCTTGTAGCAATATTGAGCTGTAAAGAATTACAAATTGCAATCAGGTTGTAATCACTAGATAATAATAATAGTGGACTAGCTTTTGGTGGATGTAGCCTAAGCATTGGGTGAACCACACTAAATCTTGGTGTCTTGTGTCCTCTTTTATACAATCTACTATTTTCTAGTATTGGTTATATTTGTATGTAACTATTATTTCTATCTGAGGTTAATCCTAACAAGTGGTATCAGAGCTAGACGATCATCATTTTTTTTGCGATTCTCTACAAGAAGGTCTCATGGTTGAGTGGGAGTCTTACAGTTGAGTGGGAGTAATGGGAGATGAGGGTAAGTTGAGGGTTGTCAATTTTAATGGGCAAAACTTTCAGTTATGGAAGATGCAAATGGAAGACTATTTTTATCAGAAGGATTTACGAAAGCCATTGGAAGGAAAAACAAAAAATCAAGGATCTATGAAATATGATGACTGAGATCTTTTAGATAAAAAGGCACTTGGAAGAATTTGATTATGCCTAGAACCATTAGTGGCATTTAATATTACAAAAGTGAAGACAATGGAAGAGTTGATGGAAACCCTAAAGAAATTTTATGAAAAGCCCTCTACTTCAAACAAGGTATTTCCCATGAAGTATTTATTTAATATGAAAATGATAGAAGGTGGATCTATTGTAGATCATTTAAATGAGTTTAATACTATTACTAGTTAGTTATCTTCTATTGGTATCAATTTTGATGAAGAAATTAGGGCTCCTTGATTTTATGTTCTTTGCCTAAAAGCTGGAATGGCTTGGTAATGGCTATGAGTAATTCTATTTCTAGACCTAGTAACCTAAAATATGATGTGGTCAATGTTATTTTGAGTGAGGAAACTCATAGGAAAACCTCAAATGGATCTACATTAGTAAGTGCTTTGAATACACAAAGCAAAGGCAGAATGATTGAGAGAGGAAATAATTTTGAAAATTGTGGAAAATCAAGAGGAAAGTCAAAGGGGAAGAGGTTTGAATCCAGAGTACCGAGAGATTACTGGTATTGCAAGAAATCAGGGAATAAGAAGAAATATTACTCAACTCAAAAGAACAATGAAGGAGATAAAATAGAAGGGAACAAGGAGGAAAATGTGGTAAGTAACAAATCCAAAGAGGATGCTTTGCTTCTATCTTTACAAAGTGTTGATGATTCAAGGGTTTTAGATTTTGGTGCTTCATTTCATGCTACACCTCATAGAGGTTATTTCATTGATTATGTTCAATAGGATTTTTGGCTTGTTTATTTGGGGGATAATGAACCTTATCGAATTGTTGGAAAGGGAAAAGTTAAAATTAAGTTGCAGAATGGGAATCATTGGCTACTATATGAGGTACAACATGTTCCAAGGATGAGTAGGAATTTAATTTTAGTAGTGCAACTTGGTGATGAGGGTTGTGTAGTTACTTTTAATGATAAAAATTGGAAGGTTTCAAAAGGTTCCCTTGTAGTAGAAAGATCTATGAAAGTAGGCACCTTATATCTTTGTACAGGTCATATTGTTCCTTCTCCTTTGATTATTTCAGACAAAAATAAATATTCAGGAATAGTTGTTGTAGTTGAGTAGGGAGAACAAATAACTATTGTAGATTTTGATACAGTGTTGTGGCACAATTGACTTGAGCACTTGAGTGAGAAAGGTATGAAAGTACTTCATTCAAATAATTTTTTGCCTAGCCTAAAATGTGTTAATATGGATTTCTGTGAAAGTTGTGTGTATGGAAAAAAAGAGAGAGTGATTTTTGTGAAGGCTAGAAAGGAAAATAAAAGTACAAGATTAGAGCTTGTGCATACAAATGTATGTGGACCATCTCAAGTATCTTCACTTGGTGGCTCTCATTATTATGTTAAATTTATTGATGATACAACTAGAAAAGTATGGGTTTATTTTCTTAGATAGAAATCTAATGTATTTCAAACTTTTAAGAAATGGAAATGCTTGGATGAAAATGAGACTAGAAAGAAATTAAAATGTCTTAGATTTGGTAAAGGTGGTGAGTACTACAATCATGAATTTGAATATTATTGCTTCACTAATAGTATTCATAGATAGAAAACTATTCTAAGGACTCCACAACAAAATGGAGTGGCTGAATGCATGAACATGACTATAATGGAGTGTGCACAGAGCATGAGGTTGCATGTAGAGTTTCCCTTAAACATGTGGGTGGAGGTTGTCGATACTATTGTATATTTAATTAATAGAGGTTCCTCTACTCCTTTGGGCTATGGTATTCTAGAGGAATCATGGATTAGTAAGAAGGTGAGTTATTCTTTTCTTAGAACCTTTGGTTGTGAAGCATTTTCTCATATAGATTATGAAAATAGAACCAAGCTAGAAGCTAAGTCAAATAAATGTGTATTTGTTGATATGTGATGCAGAGCCCTCTGTATTTATCTTCAAGGAATTTTAGTTCAACTCAAGGGATTCAAAATAGGCTGGTATGCCCTCAAGGAACCAAGAACATCTCAAAGATTACAACAAAGAACCCTGACATTATACACCAATAAAGATAACATCTTCACTCACACAATCAGATTGCTATGTCTAATTGCATTGTTCATAACTTTAGTTCTAAATATCTTCTTGAAAAACCCTTTGGAGGAATTGTTAAAAATTAGTAATTATAAAATATACCCAAAGCTGAGACCAATCAAATAAGCAGATTATAAATAATGTACTCTTAACCAAGACCCATATTTTCTGTCATAAATCAGGAGCCAAACCATTAACCCTTCCTAGGGAATCAAATAACTTTATCAAAATAAATTTAAATAATACCAAAAAAAATTTTCAGTATCAATTTCTAAGTCTAGTTTCCAAATATATAAGTTATTTTCTTTTCTCATTCATAAATCATTGTATAATATCAAATCTTTTTCTACAACACCATTGAAGCCATTTAAAAACCAGTTTTTATTCAAATCTTCATAACTTTCCCAAATCTAAATGAAAATGATTCAAACTAATTGGAAATAAAAATTAGTTCACATATATTTCCAATTAATATTATTAGAGATCCCGAGTCTCCAAAATATATCCGCACTACATGATGCAACATGACTATATTCAGCGAATCTCAAATATGCAAACATCCACTTTCACCAAAATACTCATAACTTATTCATTTCTTCATAAAATTGAACCAAAAAAAAAGCATGAGAAGAAAGATTCATCATACTATATATCCATTACTATATTACATGGTTTTCAAGCTGTACATGGCCGTACAAGGCTTAGAAACTACTCTAAAACTTTAAAAAACCAATCAAAACCACAACAATAAAATGCACCAAAAATGTATCAAAGTATTTTCTCTTCTCAAAATTGATTTGGTTCGACCATAAAATGGTTTTTATATCCATTTTATAGTTATAAACCTTCCTAACTACCCCCAAGACCAACCATATACCTTTTTACATCATTTTTCCATTATTAGCAACTTTCTCAATGTTGCATTTTACAACTTTTTACGCAACTTTTACATTTTTGACAAAAATGGCTTCATAGCCTTTAAAACTTGACCCAAATACAATATAAATGACTCAAATGTATTTAATATCACAAATAATGAATCTTAACTTTCTCATGTTCTTGTATTTAATGTGCTCCTGCACCAATATGGAATTAATGAATTTGGTTATAGGCTTTGGGATTCTTAAAATCATAAAATTATAAGAAGTAGAGATGTCATATTCAATGAAAAAGTGTTGTACAAAGATATGTTGCAACTACATGAGAAGTACAAAAATGATTATGTAGTGCTAGATGATACTCCAAAAGTTGATATTCTAGCAATTTCTCATGATGTGCAACAACTACAAAAAAAAATCACACACCTCAATGAATGTTAGATGGTCAACAAGGATGAGTAGATCTCCAAAAAGATTTCCCTTTTCCTTGTATTCTATTTTACTTACTAATTTTGGTGAACTTGAATTTTATGATGAAGTTGTGCAAGTGGATAAAAAGATTCAATGGGAGTCTGCAATAAAAGAAGAAATGGACTCTTTGCTAAAAAATAAGACATGGGATTTATGCAATTTTTCTGCAAGTAAAATGGCTTTATAGAATAAGTGGGTTTATAGGTTGAAAAAAGAGGATGGAGGTAAGAAAATATATAATGCCAAATTAGTTGTAAAGGGATTTGTATAGAAAAAAGGCATCAATTTTGATAAGATATTTTCTCTTGTTGTTAAAATGACTTCCATTCACATTGTTTTAAGTATTGTGGCTACTAAAGATTTGCATTCAGAGTAACTCTATGTTAAAACAACTTTTCTTCATAGTGATTTGGATGAAGATATATATATGGCTCAACCATAGTGATTTGAGGTCAAAAGTAGGGAGAACTTAGTGTGCAAATTGAAGAAAAGTTTATATGGCTTGAAATAAGCACCTCAACAATGGTATCTAAAATTTGACAATTTTATGCATAAGCATGGATATAGAAGGTATCATTCATATCATTGTGTTTATTTTTAGAGGTTGGATGATGATAGCTACATTATTTTATGTTTATATGTTGATAATATACTTGTAGCTGGGTCTAACATGGATCATATTAAGGGGCTAAAATGCTAGTTAGCACATGCATTTTCTATGAAGGATTTGGGGGTAGCAAAAAAAATCCTTATTATGAAGATTTATAGAGATAGGAAGAACAAGAAATTGACATTGTCTTAGGATGATTATATTGAGAAGGCGCTGCAATGTTTCTCTATGGATAATGCTAAAGCTATCAGCACACCTTTACCTGGTCATTTGAAGTTGACTAAGGAGATGTGTCCCAAGACACAAGAAAAGGAGGACAAGATGTCTAAGGTACCTTATGCTTCAGCTATAGGAAGCTTGATGTATGCTATAGTATGTATTAGGCAAGATATTGCATATGCAGTGGGAGTCATTAGTAGGTATATGAGCCATCCAAGAATTGAGCATTGGAATGCAGTTAAATAGATTCTTTGATATCTAAGAGGAACATCCAATAAATGTTTACACTTTGGGGGCTCTACTACTAATTTACATGGCTATGTTGACTCAGATTTGGTAGGGGATATTGATACTAGGTCAAATACTATAGGTTATGTATTTACTATTGGTAGGGCACCAATGAGAAGGGTTTCTAAATTATAGAAGGTTAATGCTTTATCCACTACAGAGGTAGAGTATGTTGTTGCTACAGAGGCAACCAAGGAGATGATATGGCTTTAGTTCTTCTTGGAAGAATTGGGACACCCTTAGAAGGATAATTATTTATTTATAGATAGTTAGAGTTTCATTCATCTTGCAAAGAATTTAGCTCTACATTCAAAAACAAAACACATATAGTTACGATACCATTTCATTCAATTAGTTTTGGATGATGGACATTTAAAATTGGAGAAGATACATACAAATGACAATCTAGTTGATATGATTACAAAGGTAGTGACAAGGGAGAAGATGAATTCATCTTTAGCTTTGGTTGATCTTCTAAACTGAACAAAATAAAAGAATAATAGAGTCCATGGTGGTTTCATATTCCAGTGGGATTTATAGGTTTAACCGTGCTATGATCAGTCTCTAAGTGGGGGGTTATTATTGTGGAGTATAATTAGTCTCCAAGTGGAATATTGTTGTGATATGGAGCCTAATCAAACTTATAGGTTTATTTGGAGTAATTTTGTCCCCATATTATTTCTATAGGGTTCAAGGGGTAGCACCCCAGATGTGCTCCCTATTGCAAGATAGGGTGGGGTCAAGGGGCAACATCCTTGTGGGGGTTTTCAGGGGCAATGCCCCCAAAGCCAAACATGACCTTATATTGTAAAAAGTGTTAGCTATTATTTTTGTATCATTCTAGCCCTAATTTTGTAAGTGGCAAAAGGTTGTATAAAAAGGCTTAGGGTTAGGGTTTTTCATAATGTGTGATGCAAAAATTGGTTCTTGTGATGGTATTGAGTTTTAAGCAATTACGGATTGTAATCAAGTTGTAATCACTAGATAATAATAATATTGGTGGACATAGCCTAGGGATTTGGTGAAACATATTAAATCATGGTGTCTTGTGTTCTCTTTTATGCAATCTACTATTTTCTAGTATTGGTTATATTTGCATGTAATTGTTATTTCTATATGAGGTTAATCCTAACATAGTACTGGGATAATAGGGGCAACTTGTGAGGATTGGCTTGGCCAAAAAGATAGGGTAGAGTTAGAAATAATAAATTGGATTTTTCTCCTAGTCTTAGTTACTTGAGCTTCATTCTTTACTTTCTCAAGTTCCTTTGCTAGATCTTCCTTTTCCTTTTTGGCCTTTTCCAATTCTAAATCAAGCCTTGACATGACAAGGCAAGTGGGCTTACTAGGAGCATGGAGCACACTAATTTGTATTCCAATGACCTTTTTCTTTCTCTTATTAGAGTCTTTCCCATTCAAATCTACAACTCTGGTTTCAAGAGGTTTATAAGGTTGAACTTGTCCAATAATAGGGGCTTCCTTCTCTTTAAGAAGGCACTCCTACTCTTGAACATTAGATTTTAAGACCTCCATATCTCCAAATATATCAAAGTGTAGCTTGGAAGATCTCTTCTCTAATCTCTTGTTTTGTTCTTGTAGGGAAGCCATCCTCCTAAGTAAGTTATCTCTTTCAATAAAAGTCATTCAAAATGATTAGTTCTTATTCCTTTTCCAAATAAATGTGTTTGGCTTTCTCTTCTGCAACTCTCCTCCTAAGAAGGAAAAGTTCTAGATACAACTCCTCATGGTCTATAGAAGTAGCCTTGGAATCCACTAGATCATCTAAATCTATAAGGAACTAGCTACATATGGTCCTTGTGAAGGACTACAACTTGCATCCACATTCTCCCTAAAACCCCAACTATGGTTCATTTGATTTATTAGGTTTTTTCTATAAGGGATATCACCCAAAAGAGACATATTTTTATCATGAAAAACCCTTTGCTCCCTAAATGGAGTTGTGAGTGCCTCTCCCAATAGTGCAGCCTCTTCTGATTCAGTACTTTTGGAGGATGACCCTTTCTGTGGTATAGTGATTAGGCTAACATATTACCTCTGGGAATCCATGTAGGATTAGAATTAACTTTCTTCTTATTTTTGTTCTTTCTTCCCCTAGTAGGTAATTCAGTAAATAATGGTATTTCAAGATGGTCCTTTGTAAAGGCATGCATATTTTTCTTCTTCTCATCCATTTGTTTAAGATATTCCTAAAATTTATAGCACTAGCTACAAAACCTTAGAGTTGAGTCACTACCCTATGAATGAAAAATATTAAAATAAAGCTTGACAATGAAAAATAACACTAAAAATTTACAACAATAGCTCTAACACAAGGTCAAACATAAAGCCTTAACTCTACACCAAGAAATACACTAGAAAATTGTAGCACAAATATATCAATATTACTTATAGAGTAGTCCTTAGTGGAGTCACCATTTTTTTGGAGTTCTTTCTGGGTCAAGAACATATCAGGTGGGTTTAAACCTAATACCAGGAAACACAAGACATGGATAAGCCTAATGATGAGCTAAATCCTATATTCAATAGGGTTAAATCTTAGTTCTAGGCCAACATTAATAGAGTTATCAAGATTCACTTCACTTTAGGCTCTAAAGGGCCAAGGCAAGAAAACCTTAGGGATTGATCTTAATAAATGATAGTCTTCTCTTCAAGACTATCCCCTATAGTAGAAATGGTCAATTTTCTTTTATGATTTGCTAATAAGCTTCCTGATCATAGTAGCTAACTATAACCACATAGAGGGTAAAATAAAATAAGTAATGACCAACACTTCTACTTCATCATTACATAAAATGGTAAATTGATTTGTTTGTTTTTTATGTATTTTCTACAATTAGGTGAATCATCAATTTCTTTTTGAAGTTTAATTGACCAGTGTCTTATCCATCGATATATAGAGTCAAAACTAGCAAACTTGGACCTATTTAATAAACTTGTAGTTGAATTTGTCAACAGTGAGCTTTGAATTTCATTCTTACCATATCCTTCTTATAAACCCTAAACCCTATCAATTATAGAGAGTGATTATCTAATTCTTTGAATGAGAAAGAATCTGTAAGAGATATATAATTTGTGTGAATTGCATTAAACTAAATGAAACTTGTTCATTTCAATCTCAAGATTATAGATATATAAGAAAGGAGACAAAACTCAAAGACAAATATATATAGAGAATTCCTTTTTGTATTGATTTCCTTTAAAAATGGTTACAATACTAAAAGAGACTCAAAAAAATAACTCAAAACTTGGCCACTGATACTAGATGTTCAGTGTATATAGTCAAGTATACAAAAACTAATTACATTCATATAGCTACAAAAAACAATGAATGGACACAAGCTATATAGGACCTCAACTCCACATCCTGGAAATCCTTATATAGGATTGCAACAAGCTATAGATGGGAGGAGGACACATGTCAAAACATGAATGGATACAAAAAGTGGCAAGATATGAACAAAAAGATGCACAAAACATTCCTCAATGTTTGACCTGAAAGAGGAAGTAGTTGAGAAAGTCAGCAAGTGAAAATTTATGTCATGCTATTTGACTTTGCTCCCCTTTGTCTTTTTCCATCCTCAGTGAGTAATTTCTTAGCTACCTCTTGTCGGTAGGGCCTTGATCTCTCCCACCACTTCCCAAATGTAGGTCTCCCTTTTGGTGGGCCACTCTATAGTTCTAACCTCTTCTAGGTCTTACATGACTTTAATCCACCTAGCATCTGTAATGGTTTTAGACTCAACAAAAAACTTGTTCAAGTATATTTCTAATTTGAATAGGGAATCAATTAATTTATTATAAGGGACAACAAACATGTCTTAAAAAATTGCCACAGTGGCCTCTTGAGCCAAAATGGCACCAAAGAAATTAGACAATTCCTGTTAATCTCTCAATGCACCACTACTATCCAAAATTGATGGTATACAGGGTTGAACTCCCTTAAATAAAACTTTCAATTTCCCCTTTTATAGTTTTCAATTTACTAGAGAAGAAGCCAATTAGTTCTTTGACTACCTCTAAGACCTCCTTCACTATGATTATCTTATTAGACAAATCTAGCTTTTCACCCATCAATAATGAGCCTCCCTAAGAACTGTGTATATGGCCCCCATAGATTGAATGTGAGTGATAGCCATAAAAGTGCCTCATTGAAAAATTTCTTAGCACTTTGTAAAGAAACATAAAAATTGTGAGCCTATTGTGATATATTCTTCAGAGTTTCAATCCTATAGCTTGTCAATCTCTTAAGGATAACTATCCTTATCCCATCTCCTTGTTGAGTTGGTGGAGCATCAATGATCATTCTACTAGGTTCTACTATATCTTTTGCCTCTAGCCCATCAATTTATGTTGGGGCCTTAGTTGTGTCCCTAGCTAGTTGCTCCTAATCTTTCTTCTTTTGTCTCTATTCTATAGCAACTAGCTGCTTTGTATTTACAAGTTGCTCTATGAGTTATGCAACCTCAGCCTCTAGTGCTTGGACCCTAGCCTCAAGCTCTACAATTTTTTCCTTATACACATGGATTTTTCTAAACTCATCTCTGTAGAGATTCCTTACATTAATGCAATCATGTATGGACTTGGAAAGTTTGGTCTTGATCTCCTCTACCTTGGCCTTTGAGATTTCTATCCTAGAGGTGCCTTGTAAAGTCTACACAATCATGTTACCCTGTTCTATGCTCTACACATCCATCAGCTTTGGTTTATCATGCTCCAAATTATCATTGATTTGGTATCTAGTTTGAATCTTGTTCCTCTCTAGAGTCCATGAACACCAAATTCCTCATATGAGATGGGTTTCTCCTATCTCCTTATCTGATCAAGCATAAACACTTGCTGCAAATCTCATCCTGGTACCAACAATATATCACTCCTCTATAAAATGTCTCTTTCCTCCTCTAGAGTCATGATTTTACTCTCAAGATCATAGGCGTGCAGCTTCTCAATCAGTTCTAACTTTTGCCTATGTGATTCTCTTGGTTTCATCTTCAACACTAAATCACTCTATCTTACCTTATATAAAAAAAACTCTTGAACTCATTTGATTTGATGAATTCATCATCCTCTATGAATTGTTGGGCTTGAATGATCCTATCATCTAACCTTTTTGCTACTAGTTCCAAGTCTATCAATGTGCTCTCAGTTGCATTAATCTTATCCTAGAGATAGCTTTTCCTTAAGTCAACAAAATACTGACTATTTCTAGGTAAAATCTATAGGGTCCTATGTTTCACCTCTATAGGGATATGGACAAACTTTTGTCTCTTATTCCCTTTTGTGACCCATGATGCCCTAGGAGCATCATCTTCCTCTATTTTTAGAGTCACATTAGGTTCAAGGCTATCTGGGCACACCCTCTCTTCTTCTCCCATAGGTCCCTCTGGCATTTTGGCCATGATCTCAGCATGGTCAGTGAGAATCTTCCTAATCCTATGAAGATAGGGGACATCCACATGGAATCCCATAAAATTTGGATATACTCTCTTCATTTCCATTTCCACCCACAAAACATCATCCAACTTTTCCAGTTTATTAGCTGGCTCACCCTCTACGACTATATTTGGAATAACATCCTCATGTGGTAACTCCTTGGTGTTGGGTAGCACATAGTTCCTTATCTCCTTAAGGTTTCTCTTCATCCAATTATCAAGATCATACATCCTATAGGGACCAGTTGATAGGTTATAGTGGTGGAGGAAAGAATGGATTTGATCAAGGACCTCTTTTCCAATTGAAAAGTCCCCCACCTTGAAACATTTACACAAGAAAGTGCCTTTATGCACTTTAGGCCCTAGATACTCCCTATTGATCATAAAAATTTCCATATGAATTCCATTATACCCGACCTAGGGGGAATAAACTTTGGTAATATGTGAGGTTGTTGGGGACAACCATAATATATGTATTTTTTAAATCACTTTAGTCTGATGCTAAAAGATGGGTAGACAATAAATAATTAGGTCAAATTTAGTTTGAAAACATATATGTTTCAATTATATTCATCAAATACCTATAATTAATTGTTGGAAATATTCTTAACAAGGCTTAGTTACTAAGAGGGGAGGGGTGAGTCAGTAACTTCTAAAACTTCTACAACTTTAATCCAATTAGCACTTAATCCAGTATGAAAGAATTGATATAATTGCATGCATGAGAATTTGAAAACATGAAAGCATTCATAATGCTTTGACATAAATATTCGGTGACCCAGAAACCTTCCAAATAAAAAGTAAAACCGGGGTGGGGATGATACCCATAAGGTTTAGTACTGTAATATAAAGTTGGCTTGTTAAGGCTTACATTGATTACTTTTGATGTTCTACCCTATTAGGAGCAATAAAGATTGCTAGGTCAAATTTGTTAAAGGATTTACAAACATACAATGAAGTATGAACTCGGTAAAGATATTTGCATAAGACTATTAGGTCTACCTTGTTAAAGGATTTGACATATCCACTTGTTAGGATGAAGAAGAAGCTAATCTTTGATTTGCAACTTGTATTTCTAAATGAGATTCCTTTAAGTGTATAAATCACCTTGCTATGATAGATGAATCTATACTGCTCCTTATGCTATTGTAGCCTTTGTAATTCACACTCTCTACTCTTCACTGATTATCACATTGATTCCATGCATATATTTTCCCACATACTCATATTCTTCTAATTATGTTCCCACATTGGATGTGACATAATAAATTACATTGATACCAATCCATTTATACAAATTAAAAAGTCAGCCACAATACAAGTTTACACAAATATTACAAAGTTAGCTCAAATGTAGACACTCAGGCTCTAAAGACTAACTTGGGGAGGTTCTGATACTCGATATCTACTATCACTGCCTCACATGTCATGCACTCAGTAAATGTAGAAGTTCAGTCCATACTAATCAATTCCAATTAGTCTAAAACTCAGTTTGCATTGATAACTTGGTAGATACTATGAAACTCGTCATATAAATTGAATCACTTGTTTACCTCTACATAGATTAGTAAACACTACCACCTTGAGGTCAGCATAAACTAAGTCACTTGCTTAACACTGAGCAGCTTGGTTAACACTAGACTCGCATCACATTAGCTATGAACTCGATAATCATGACACAGCTAGGCTTGCACTAGTAAACTTAGCATACACTGATATGCTTGGTTTGCACTACTAATATTCACACTAACTATAGCTTCTAGGTAAACATTGGAATTTCTCCAAAGGACCTAGTAGAAATTGTAGAACTTAGTGACAACTGAAATGCTTGACAAACACTATTAACTATACAATAAGCTTGGTAGATACTTACAATCTAAATAAGTGTATGTCACTAATAACAAACTTGGCTAATATGTCAACAATCTTGCCCTTTGGCATTAGTGACAAAAACATTATCAACCAAAATTGAATTCAAAAAGTTTATTTAATATCTTTATCCATCACCTTGTGATTCTAGCTTGGTGGAGTATATTATTTTAAAGATTTTTCAAAATTGATTTTGTAAGATATATCTCTATACATAATAAGGCTTCTATATAGTATATTGTACATACTTTCTATACATCTATCGCACATGTATCTCACCCATTTCCTTTACAACTTATTTACAATTCTTATATTTTCTCCCCCATAACTCTATATTTCCATATCTTCTCTATATCTTCTCCTCCTATATCTTCTATGTCTTCTCCCCCTTTCTATTATATCTTCTCCCATAACTTTTCTTATATCTTCTCCTCCCTTTTGACAATAATGCCAAATATTTATTCTATATATTTACATATTAATTCCAAAATGAGACAAAAAGTCTAAACATACCTTGAGTATTATGGCCAATGTTTTGTCCCAATTGTCCTACAAGACCTTACATGAATGTAGTTTAATTTGGACTTTTGCTGACAACTCAGTCATGTGGTTTGCTATGGAGAAGTCCTTTGGAATGTGCAACATTCTTTTGAAGTGTATCCATGTTGGGGCAAATCATTTTTCTAAATATCTACCAAGGTAGATATGATTTTGCCCTCTTCTTTAAGCAATTCTGCCTATAAATCTATCAAAAAATTAATCTTATTGAAATATACAAAGCTTGAACTAGGGTCAAGTTATAACTATTGAGCTCTTTCTTTGAGGTCTTCATCTATCTTGGATAATTTGTCCTTTATTTCCTTAGTAAAATTTGAAACATCACACAATTTGCCAAAAAGTATTGATACATTTGTACATGAAGTTTCCAGGGAACCCAAAATGGTGGAGAGCTCTACTTGATAAATTACAATTTGCTGAACAATGTGCTCTAAAACATTATTCTCAAATTTCTTCTCTACTTTCCATAGTAACATATCTTGTCCATCTATATCTTCATTGAACTTTTGAACTACCTTTGCTAGCTAAAATGAAATTGATTGAGATGAATCAACCTCTATACTTGTAGCTTCTACCAAAATTTTCTTGGCATCTCCAATAATTTTGGACTCTTTGTCCCTTTCTTCTCTTAGCCTTTTCTAGTTGGCTTTCTATTGGATAAGTTCACCAAATGTTTGCATTTGATCTAGATTGAGCTTGGAAATGTCCCAATTTGGGATTACAATTTCCTCATCAAGGTCTATTTCCTCCTCTTTTCCTTTTTCATGGCCCAAAAATTTTGTGTTTGGTTGAGACTTAGTCTCAACTATCCTTACACTTATTTCTTGCTTACTAGGAATTGAAATAATAGTAGACATACTAGGACTAGATGCAAAATTAGATACTAAACTTATTGTAGAAATACCTAAAGTAGTAAAAAATTTTGCATTCAAAACTGATGTGTCCAAAACTAATGTAGCCAACACGGTAGAAGAGGGAAGAATCTATAGCTTGATAGATGAAGTGGAGGTTACTTCATTCAATGATATGTTGAGCTGAGTTGGTGCAAAGATTGATTGGTTGGTTGTGCTTGGTGTGCTTGTCACAATCAATCTTGTAGAGGCCATCTCCATGCTTGATGTGGTTAATACCTTTCTTGGAGAATGAGGAAGTAAGGCTATAACCACTGCAACAATCTTGACTGGGTTGGTTTCCTCATCATCTTGCATTTCTTCCTTGGTACCCTCTTGCTCCTATTCATCTTCATTATCAAAATGTGTTGTCTCTTCAACATTTTCCTCTTCATCTTTTTCCTCTTTATCATCATCATCATCATCTTTCACTTCTATAGAAAAATCACCCAGTTTATGAAGAAGATATATATTCTTCTAGGTATTTGTTTCATTTCTTACAACATGCTCAATATCTTTTATCAAAAATAGGCAAGTGTTAAATTTTAGTTAATTTCTCCTCATTTTTCTTTAGAGATTCCTTAATCTCCTTATTTGTTAAGCTCAGAATAAGTTGCGTTAGGGTTGGCCCATAGATATCCTTTATAGTTTGCATGGAAAATTCCCATCTTGGCTTAGTCTTATCCATCAAAATGTTAGGGAGCTGAGAAGTAAGTTGGCCTGGCGAGTATTTTCACTTACCCATTTTGTCCATCACCAGGTCTTCAATTTTCTTCTTTTCTTCCTCAATCCTACTTTCATATTTTAATGCCTTAAAATTTATTATGCCAGCCCAATTTCATATTTCTTTCAGCCTATCTTGGAAGGTGGGTGGAGGTTTTCTGAATATTATATCTCCTCCTTCTTTACCAACTTTCTTCTTTGAGGCCCTTAGGGTAAACACAGTAGTGGATGGATTGGTAGGCTTTGTAATGATTACCTTTCCCTTCTTCTTCAATGGTTCTTCTTCCTCTACTTCTTAATCTTTACCATTTCCCTCAGTCGACAAAAGTGTGGAACTGGTTTTCAACTTGGCAATTCTTTTCTTGCCTTTGTTTACCGCCTAAGGGAGCTTGATCTCTAGTTCTATCCTAGCCTTGGCTTCATCATATGTACCAAAATATGCAGCCTTTGGATCAATTGGTTCATTTTTCTCAATTATGTCCTTAGTTTTATCTATATTAACCTCATATCCAAGAGGTTTCACTCATGCAATTCTAGGCTTAACTGCCTAAATGTATACCTTAACACTATCTACCATGAAATGTACATCATCCTTGTAATCTTCAACTAATTTATTTGGAATCTTGAATCTATCATTCATTTTCTCTCTAAATGCATCAAAATAGTTATCGTTGATACTATTATATTTCTCTTCCATCTCAACAATATACTCATTAATTTGGTAAAGAAATGGCACATCTTTTCTCCATACAATAGTTCCTTTTGAAGGGAAAATTTTCTAAACATAAAAGAATAAAAAAGTCAATAGAGAACCAAACTTAGATGGGTTGTTCTTTGATGTCTAGGTACTTTCCATGTTCTTGTTGAATTGTTTCAATAGAAGCTCAACAAGCTATTCAACCAGCTAGAGCTATAGATTTTGTGTACAATGATATGAATGCCAAAATTTAGTTCCATATCAGTCACACTACTTATCTTCATGCCTCTACCATCCCATTCTTCTAGGGTTTTCTTCTCAAGTTTAGCACAACCTTTAGTTTTGGTCATTTTAGCCTTGGTCAACATTACAAGACCAGTGATTCTATGAATCATCTTCTTTGTGATTAAAATTGGTTGTTCCAACCATAATTGTCCATTATGCACCCAATTGAGAATATACCTAATCCATTTCACTTTGAATTTATGGGGCATGTGAGGAATGTGTGTTAACCCTTTTGGCTCCAGATGTTGATGCTCGGGTTCCAAGAAACCATTAACACACAACTGATCTAGGGCTTCATCCATTTCCAAAGTGCCAATATTCCAAATCATGCATTTAAAGTGAGAACCAATGTCATTTATCAATAGTACCTTTGGAGGGATTTGAGACTGCACTCCACTCGGATCTATGGTTTTGGTGATTGTAGGAGTAAGCTTGAAATCTTCCATTCACCATGAGCTAGCATGTTAGAACCTTGCTTTGCTTTGCTACTGTTGGATGTCATCTTTGATTAGTAGGGTTTGAGAGAACTCAAAATATTTTGGTAACAATTCACTCAAATTGCTTGGAAGCTCTTGACAATTGCATTGCATAATAGCCGTTCAAAAATTCTTGGTGAAAATAACTTTGATTCCATTTCTTTTATCAAATTTCTCCATAAATGCTTGGTATGGATGGTAGATCAAAGTTGATATACTATCACCCACTTCCTTGCATTGATTATTTGGTAGAATCTTTTGTCATTGGGTAGCCATATGAAACTGTAGTTACTCCCAACCTTGCTCGATAGAGTCTATGATCCAACCTTACTCGATAAGGAAAGTAACTCGGTAATAAATGGTACCCTTTCACTCAGTGATCCCTTTGTATATTAAATACAGATATGGATCTTTTGTCCTTTCAATTTGGGACTAATTGGTATGTCTTCTTTGGTAACCTAGTCCAAATTCTCCTTTTGAGAACTCAAGTGGAAATTGTGGATCCACCCAATTCTTGAGTGACTTGTTCATCATTGTTTGGACTTTCATTCCCAGTAGACTTTGGAACCCATTTCTATCTCATCCATTTTTAGATGTTGTCAGGCTTTGCCTTCTTTTCATCTTTAATTTTCCTAGTGTTCATGCAGTTCTTAGCAAGATGAAAAAGTTTTGTACAAATGAAACATCTTTTAGTAGTATCTCTTTACCTCAAGTATGCTTTACACAATTCATTCCAATGTATCCAAATTCTCCACAGTAATGACATCTGCACCAGGTGTTGTAGTCTCAAACAAATATAGCTTTCACAATTTGTTCTACTAGATTTAATATCTTGGCTTTGCATTCTGATGATTTGTGCCCTTACTTCTTGCATTTGTGACATTTTCCTTCAAATCTTGGTTTATCTTTGTATTTGTTTTCTTTATGACCATGTTGATTGCAATTGTAACATTTTCCATTGAATTTTTCTTTTCCATTGCCCCAACATCTATTTAAAGTATGACCTACTTACCACAATGATTGCAAGTAGTTTTTTGATTTTTTTGAGCTCCTTGCTTGGATGATTCTCCTTCTTCTGTATATCCAATTCCTACTTTTCCTTTTTATCTATATAGATTTTTCTCATTCAACTAGTTCATGGCTACTTGGGATTTCATCATTCTATCATTGATTTGTCTTTTAGAGTTTAGGTTATTCTGTAATCTTTCATTTTTAGATCTTAGTCTCATGATTTGTTCATTTTCATTGGAGAGTTGATCAATGAAGCCTGCCTATTGAAGGGATTGGTGCTAGATTACATTGTTCTTTCCTTCTATCTCTTTTCTTATCTTTTTTTTCTCTTCCATGAGTTCAAATAGCCTTACTAACTAATTTTTTTGTTCCCTTCTTAGTTTTCTTACTTCTTCTTACAGGGAACCATTCTTTTGTAGGAGTTTTTTGATTGCTTCATTTGCTTCATCTAGATTTCTTGAATGAAGATCTTCAATATTTTCTTTAATGTAGAGATGGTCATTCATTTGAATTGCAAGATCTTTTCTTCTTTTCAAGGATTGAGAGAGTTGCCCCTTTGCTTTCTTGAGTTGGGGAATAGCCATTACCAAATCTAGCTTTTCATTATCAATAGCTTTGTCAATTTTGAATATCTCCATGGCCTTTAATATTTGCTCAAGCTATTAAACTTTTCTCTTGAGAACCACAATTCTCTGATACCAATTGTTGGAAATATTCTTAACAAGGCTAAGTTATTGAGATGGGAGGGATGAATTAGTAACTTCAAAAACATCTAAAACTTTAATCCAATTAGCAATTAATCCAATATGAAAGCATTCATATAACTGCATGCATGAGAAATTGAAAACTTGGAAGAATTCATAAAACTTTGACACAAAGATTTGGTGACCCAAAAACCTTGCAAATAGAAAGTAAAACTAGAGTGGGGATGATACCCACGAGCTTTAGTATTGTAATATAAAGTTTGCCTATTAAATCTTACATTGATCACTTCTGATGATCAACCTTGTTAGGAGCAATAAGGACTGCTAGGTCCACCTTGTTAAAGGATTTAAAAACATAAAATAAAGTATGCACTCGATAAAGAGATTTGCATAAGACTAATTTGCCTGTTAGGATGAAGTAGTAGATGATCTTTGATCTGCAACTTGACTTGTTGAATGAGATTCCTTTAAGTGTATAAATCAACTTCCTATGATAGATGAATCTTTATTGCTCCTTATACTGATGCAACCTTTGTAATTTGTAGTCTCTGGTCTTCATTGATTATCACATTGACTCCATGCATATATTCACAAACATACTCATATTCTACCCATTATGTTCCCACATTGGATGTGATACAAGACATTATATTTATATCAATCTAGTTATACAAATTATAAAGTCAACCACAATACAAGTTTACACAAATATTACAAAGTCAGCTCAAATGTAGACACTTGGGCTCTAAAGACTAACTCAGTGAGATTTTGATACTCAACATCTATTATCACTTCTCAACATCATCATGCACTTAGTAGATGTAGAAGCTTAGTCTATACTAATCACTTCCAAGTAGTTTTGAACTCGGTCTACACTGGTGACTTGGTAGATATTGTGAAACTCATCATATAAATTGAATCACTTGTTTACCTTTGCATAGATCAATAAACACTATCACCTTGAGCTCGATATAAACTGAGCCACTTGGTTAACACTGAGTAGCTTAGTTAATAGTAGCCTTGCATCACATTAGTTGTAAACTCGATAATCACTGCACAACTTGGTTTGCACTAGTAAACTCGGCATACACTGATATTCTCGGTTTACATTGCTAATCTTCACACTAATTGTAGCTGCTCAGTAAACATTAGAATTTGTCCAAAGGACTCAATAGCAACTATAGAACTTGGTGACAACTGAAATGCTTGGCAAACACTATTAACTATACAATAAGCTTGGTAGATACTTACAATCTGAATAAGTGTCTATCACTAATAACAAACTTGATTGATATGTAAACAACATTACTATTTACTAGTTTCTACCCTTAACATTCAAACAACTACAAGCTTTAATTCAAGTTTTGAGAAGAACTAAAACTTTATTTTATCCACTACTAATACATAACACATTTTTTCAAAACATATATTTATCTTATGTCAACATAATAATATATTTTTAAAACATTATTAAAAATTTAGTTGATTTTCATGTCACTCAAATGATATCCACATACTTTCTATCTTATTTTATTATTTTTTCTATAAAATATTACAATTCTCCATTCTATTATTGTCATTTTCCTTTAATGTATCTCATACTACACACTACACAAAAGATTATAATGAAAATCTAAATTGAAATCATAACTTTGAAATGTAAGAGATTTAAATTTTCTAACTTGGAATGACTTAAAAAATTTCAAGGAGTTAAATAGATAATGGAAGGAGGTGAAATCTTCATTCCTTTATTTTTCATCTTTATTTGTGTATGCAAAAGTTAGTGATAATGCCTAAATAATCAGTCTAAGCTAACAAATGTACACATAATGAAGGATTACAAATCAAAATAGAATGTTTACCTTACCTTACCATTTGTAACATGCCTCCATTGTCCTCCTAAGCTTGACTTTCTTGATTTGTGAGCCCTCTGATAAAGATGGATGGATGAGAGAATTGAGATTCTAATGGAGATTGGATGAACAACTATTAATTTGATGGCTAATTTCTTATAGATTCTAATTATAATTCTAAGTGCAATTCTAGGTTTTGATTTCTAAGTTCTAAGTTGTGAAGGGATGGGAGTTCCTTTTATAGACTCTAGGAAGATCCTAGCCTCTATGGAAACATATGGCAGTGGAGAGATAACTTAAGACACATCAATGGGTGAGATTAACGTGGTTGGAGATATTGAGAAGATTAAGGACTTACTAGATATGTGAGAGAAAATTTAGGATGAGGAAAGACACATAGCAGACATCTCATCAAAACTTCTTTAGAGGAATCTAGCATTAAGGAGGACTCCATTTACAAGTTTCTCATGAGTCATTGTTAATTTTATGAGTTGGATTGACTAACTCCAAGTTAGTAGAGGAAGTGGAATAAGAATTTTTCACCTAGAGATATGCATCCCAGAGACTTAGTCACACAAGGCCACATACCCTTTTCTAGTCCCATAAAATAGGACACATGGGTCAGGATAAATATCATTATATAGTAATAAATTAGAATTAATTATTGGTGAAAATATGAGGTGGCACACTACATGGATTAACTAAGTGGACTATTAGGCTTAGTAATTTAAGTGAGTGGATAATTAAATAATTTAAATAAATCACTTAATAGGATTATTTAGAAGACTTAGGATAGTGTGACTATGTTAGGTGAATTAGCTTAATAAATTAAATAATTTATTAATACTAATAGAATAATATTATCAATTAAATATAAAAATATTCAATTAATTAACAAAAAGTGAATTAACTTAATAAATTGAATAATGTATTAAACTCCATAGAGGGAAATATTAGTTAAATATTAAAAATATTTAATTAATTGACTTGACAATTTTTAAGTTTATACAATTCGGTTGGTTTGGTTGTTGAATTCATTCCTTGTAAATTCTTCTTGAATTAATTTTAGAATGGATCTTATGAATGCAAATGTAATTGAAATTCTAAAATATAAGAAAATAGAAATTAAACATTAATAAAAATCATTCATCACAAATTTGACTCATAAAGTAAAACAAATTATCCATAAAGAAAGAGTAATAACTAATTTAGATAATGATAAATATTTAAAATAAAAGATAATAATAATTATGACGAGTTTAATAATTTATAAGTATCATAAAAATTATTTTAAAAATTCATTTTTTACATGATTCATCATTAAAATAATACTAAGTTCAAAAAAATAAAGAATAATTTAGTTTTATCTTTTTGAACACTTCATTGTTTCTAATTTAGAGAATGATAACAAACATTGATGAAAAATTTCACCATTTTTAACCCTAAAACAATAACAACAAGATCCATTTCATGTATCATCATCATTATTAGAGAATTTGACATTTTCAGAGAGTTTGGAGCAGGGCTTAGATATTGGGGGTGATATGTTCGCATAGAGCCTTCTAGAATTTGTGCCTAAGGAAACTGTGTACCTAGATGGCTCTAAGGGAAGACAACCAAGTTCCATTCATGGAAGCCATTTCCAAGTATGACAATAATATTTTGTCTTAGTTTGTGGATTCTTGGGTTGAGAGGAGGATCACCATTAATGTTATATCCTTCCATGTTAATTAGGAAATTACTGCCATGGCTACTAGTCTTTCTATGGACAAGTGGAAATGGTATAAGGTTATAGACAAGACCATGATGAATAGATTTTTTAAGAAAAATGAGAAACTAGTGAGGTTTAGAGGTGGATTTAGCCAAGAAAGTCACTCCCTTGAAATGAGGTATGCTTTGTTCTTATTAAGTATCTTACCATAAAGACTAGGTTTGGTGTCTTCTATTCCTATCATTTCCCTTTGTTGAATCACTTTAGGGACTAGAATACAATTTAAATTGTACTTTTCCTATTGTAAAACCTTGTAGCCATTGCAGTGGATGTTAGGGATAGGAGAAAAAATTGTAAAAGCTACACTATTTTGCACTAGGGTTTAATTCTTAGGCTTTATAATTTTTATCTTTCCCTAACCTCACCTAGTTTTGTCATTAACAATCAGGGTCCACCTTAATCACTTGGTAATGGTGAGGGTTGTTATATGTCCCTCACTTCTCAACCTTCACGTTCATATACATCCTTATGAAACCTAAAAAAGAATGGAATCCAAAAAGAGAAAAAATCAAAATTGGAAAAAAGAGAGGAAATTGGCCTTATAGATTTGGAGGAAGAGAATGAGAGGGTTAGAAGGAGATCTAGGACACTTGCCAAAAATAGGGAAAGGATGAAACAAAGAGCCAATAAGTATTGGGATCTTAATGAGAAGATGAAGTTGAAAGCCAGTAAGAGAGAAGAAAAGGATGGGGAAGGAGGAAGATTTAGAGGGGACAAGGACTAAGGATACTAGATCAACGTTGAAGGAAATTAAAACTAAGAAGAAAAAGAAGAAGAAGGTTAGCTAGGACATAACCCATGTGTCAATAAGTTTCACTATAAATTTGGTGGATTTTATATCCAATATTTCCCCTTCTCTAAGGAAGCAAAAGGATGATTCACTGATGATGATTAATTCCCCTTGTGCATGTGGAAAAGAACAATAAGAAAATGTTTTCTACTAACCCCATGGTGATGCAAGTTTAGACTACGGAGCTTGGGAGAGGAAAATGTCTTGGTTGCAAGAAGTTATCTAGAAATGTCAAGGATATTAAGTAGGAGGTGATGACCCTCAAGGAACAATTTGATTCTTTGGATGATTGTTTCACAACTCTATCTAAGTTTTCTTTTAAGGCCACTCATGCTATTATAGTCATGCTCCATTTGTTACAACAAGAGGATGAAAAGGACAGTCTAGGTGTGGAGGACTCTATGAAGCTCTATGGATTCCTAGCGGATGACTAGGCCAAAGCCTTGGTATCCAAGAAAAGGAAGGAAAAGGATAATGTATAGGCTTGGTGTATTTTTACTATTTCCAAATGATGCATTGTTATTGGTTCTATCCATCTTTTAATTTTATGATTTGGTCTTTAGTCCTTCAATACTATTTATGTTTTTGGTTTAAACATTTTTAAGAAAATGTGTAGTAGATGCCTAGGTAGAATAGTTTTCATTTTGTGGAAGAACTTTATTCACCACAATATATATTTTGTTACTTATATTCACTAGTACATTTGGGCTCATTTTTTGACCTTTATTGGTCAAAATTTTGACCCATTATTCGACCAATCTTCGACCAAATTTCACCAACGAATTGGTCGATAATTTTTTTGTCAAAAATTTGACACACATACTGGATGGTCAAAATTTTGACCAATACGTTGGTCAAAAAATGTCCAAAATGTTGAGCCATTTTCTGCCATTCATTGGTCGAACTTTCAACTAATGCTTGGTAAAAATCTATGGGGCATTGATCAAATTTTTGACCAATGCATGATGGAAAACTAGATGGCACTGGTTGAAAACTTTTTGGTCAAAAATTTGACCATCCAGTAGGTTGGTCGAAACTTCGACGAATACAGTGGTCGAAAAATGTTGGCATTGTTAGAACATTTTCTACCATTCATTGGTCAAACTTTCGACCAATGCTTGGTAGAGCGATATCATGGACCCACTTCCCATGTACTAGGTACAAAGATTTTTGATTGTGAGATCGAGCTAGGATCAAAGGGTGGTATTGAATCGCTATGAAGAAGTGCTCGAAAGTTAAGTATAGCGAGTTAGCGAGTGTGGCCCACTACTATTGAATTAAAATTGTTGTCCACAAGATCAAGTTTGGATCGAAGACACTCGTTGACTCGCTATAAAGAGATGTGAAAAAATTAGGTATACCGAGTTAATGAGCAATGGACCCACTATCATGTTCTTAAAGGTTGTTTCAATTATCTACCACACGATTAAAGTAAGATCAGTGATCATCACTAGCTCACTGTGGAAAGGTGCTTGAGAATTATGTATAACAAGTTAGCGAGTTGATGACACGTGTCCATAGTCATGCATGGGCTCAATTTGAAGCACTAGCCTTGAAGGAAAGGTATAGGTGGAGGTGTTTTATTGGCTTGACTGCCAATGTGTTAAGAAGAAAGCTAAGTCAGCTTAGTTGTAATTCCCAAATCATAGGATTTTTCAAGGATCAACGACACAAGTTTAAAAAAAAAAGTGTGACGCCACTCTATTTTTCTGTTCAGTGCATTTATGATAAGTGAAAGCTTCGCATGTGGGAGAAACAAAGAATAACATAGAGATTTTCATTAATTCCAGTCCCACGTGAACAGAGATTGCAAATTTTCTGAGCACAAGAGCCTGATTGATTGTGTCGTGTTAAGCTTGGTAAAGACGTGAAACTATTCTTCTGTCGTTCAAGAGAAATTTTAGAAGTTCAGAGAAGAACAAGTTCAACAAGTTAAGTAAGTACTAATATTATAACCTCTGTAGCATTCCAATTCTCTCAATACTGTCAAAATGCCTCCTAAGAAACCATTCTCTGGGAAAATTAATTATATGGATAGGAATGTCCACGATGATTTATTAGAATTACTCCCAGAATCTACTGTACAGCCTGCACAAGTTAAAAAGTTAATTTCCTTAAACCCTAGGCTTAAAATTGGTGATGGCCTATATGACAAGGGGAACTGGGTTAGGGATGCAACAACTACTCAAACTGGCCTTATCTTGTTTAAAAAGTGGTTTTTGGAAAGAAAGTTGTTTGCCCCGCATGCTAATGTTTGGAATTTTGATTTGGGAAAGTTAGTAGTCCCAAGTGTTTTCATGGATTATGATTTGCTTGAAGCCATTGCTAAGAATTATGACCAAGCCATTAGGGTTGTAAGAAGAAAGGATGGTGTTCCTCTGATCTTGATTACTCCTGAAGAAATTAGAGAGGTTTTTCACTTGGAATCATTATCAAACTACCATGTGCAAATCAATCTGCTAGAATTAGAGAATGAATATAAAGAAAAGAAGCATGTAATTAGGGGAGGTGCACTAAGGGCACATATTGGTACAATAGGAACTTTTCTAGTAATTACTACAGCCTCTAAAGAGCCTTTTAAGAAGAGTCTTTTCACTTCCTGGGCTGTAGAGATATATATGACCTTATGCCAAGTTTTTGGTGAAGATGAGCAAGAATTTATGCCCATTGGTTTCATGTACATGATGGTTTAGATTGCTTCCTTCAGTGTAGATGTTATTTTTTATTTTTCTTCCTTTTTGGTTGAAGAAATTCACACTGGTTTAGTTGGGATTGCGAAGGGCAAGGTGGAAAAAAATTTTGGTCACTACTCTCTATTAATGCATATGTTTTTGTTCAAAGGAGTGACATATTTTGGTAATGAGATGGAACTAAACAGAGATGAGAATGGGGAAATACTATCACTCTAGTTGTGGAGTACAAATATGACTTGGGATGCAAGTAATGCTAGCTTTGTCAGATTTGATAGATATTTTGCTGCTAAATTGAGATGCCTCATATTGAGTGACAAGCCCAGAATCCCTAGGGTACTAATGAGTCTCATCAGGCCTATGGATAACCCCCATGACTTGAAAGTTTCACATAATTGGGGAGATATCATCCCCTACCCTGTTTCTACTATTTTTAGAATCTATGGTTTCAAGGGGAACCCTCATGTTTTTCCTTACCAAGTTCCTTTGAAGGTGGGAATGGCTGAAGTTTTATGGCAGTTAGGGGGAGTGGAAGAAATGTTTTTGTTGAAAAGGCAATTAGGGTCAATTTTCCCTACCTACACAGTGGCCCATCAGTTTGTGATTACAAAAGGGGGATGGATCTTTTTGCATAAAATTTTGGAGGAGTATATGATGGCTGTCTCTCATCCTTGTTTTTGTGATTGTGAGGGATTTTTCAATCAGATGTTGAGGCATAGAATCAAGTTGGGAATGGTCAAGCACGATTCTTATTATCTAGAGGATATTATAAGGAATGAATTCTCATTGCAGGAGTAGGAAACTAAAAAGGAAAAATGGAGAGTTTATTCCTGGGTCTTAGAATTCATTCATTGTTTTGATAATAAATATGATCCTTTGGATAATGCTATTACAAAGGCTGACAAAATAAGTAAGCTCATGAATACCTTTCCTAAAATAATGGAGTCATGAATGAAAAGAAAATTTTTTTTATTGATTCATATCTTGATAAGGCCAGAGAGGTCATGAGGAGGTTGGCTTTCACTCCAAATGTGAGAACTGATAAAATAATTGTACAAAAGAGGCCCGAATATACTATAATTTAGAATAAAAGGGTTCCTATAGACAAGGGAAAACAAATAATAGGATCTACAAGTATAGCCCAAGAGGAGAGACCTGAAGAGCCTAGTCCTAAGAGGCAAAAGGTAATGATAGAAGAAAGGCCTCAAGATGAGGAATATTCACCCACCCAATCCCCTTTGAGGATTGGAGAAGAGCAGCTCACTGGTGAACAGGTTGAACAAATGGGATCACAGTGAGATATTTTTATTACTCAAGCATAATTAGATGAGGGTAACCCTCCAGAACTTCCTCTTCCAAGTTTGGATCTAACAATAGCTGATTATAGAGGCAGGGAGTTGGACCCTGTATTAGAGCAGGCAAGTCATCAATTTTTGACTGATGATAGTTTTGTGAAATCAAGGGCTTTTCAACAGTTTGCATGGAGGACAAACATGAACATTTTTGAGGAGAAATGTAAAAAGATGAAAATAGAGCATCCAAAAATGGATGAAACTTCCATGCAAAACTAAATTAAAGAAGAAATGATGAAGGAATTATAGAATATAAGCCTTGAGGAGGGGAGAAAAATGATAAAGGCATCTAACATTTTATTATTGCCCAATTGGGATATTGCAAATGCATTAATTTTCAATTCTGTTTCAAGTAGATTGAAGTTGCAAGACCCAAATAGAAGAGACTTCCAAGGCACTTCATTCATTGAAGATCAAGCTGCATTGGTCAGTTGGTCATTGAGAAAGGGATCTAGAGCCACACCAGCACAATCAGATGAGTTTGGGTTGATGGGAAATATACTTGTAAGAAGGGTTGCTGACACTTCACATGTACAAGCAGCATATTGAAATGTGGATTCTTCTAAGTTAGTGTTGGCCACTGCTAAGAAGGAGGAACAGGTTACGTCTGAGTTACAGAATAAATATGAAACACTTCTTGAGGCCTATAATAGGGAGGTAAAAAGGAGAATTAAACTTGAAAACAAGGCAATGGGAAAATCCACAAGGCCAAGAATAACATACCCCCATCCTCCAGTGGAACCATTTAAATCCACCCCCCTTGTAGAGATACCGGACACACCTCAAAGGCTTGAATATTATACAGTCGAGGAATTTGAAGAAGAGAAGAGAAAACTATGGGCCTTACATGTAGAGTTAAATACACAGTATGAGGATAAGCTTAGAAAGGCTCTAATGTATTTAGCGAACAAAATCAAGTGGCCCTTATTCTTTGATTAGTTGGTAAAAGTAATAGATATATGGGAGGAATTGAAAACTCATGATGATACCCTGAAGCCTATTGTTAATAAATGGGAAAGAAGGGAAAAGGAAATCACCCTTCTGTGTTATTCAGTTATAAAGTCTTCCCATGACCATGTTGAAAAATTGTATGATATTGCTAATGACCTATTAGATTTTGATAACAGGAGAGTTGATCTGCAACTGAAAATTGTTTCTTATTTGAACAAGTACAAGAATAAAAAATTTGATCTATTTCCTTGTTCCTTGGATAGAAAGAAGAAATTGAAAAAAAGGAAGAGTGGAGTAAAGAATTGGATGACCTTTTCTGCACAAGGATAAATAAAGTTATTAATGAAAAGGGGCATGCCTTGTGGGCCACCACGACAGAGGAATTGGTTAAAGTCCAATTATTTTTTGATTCTTTGAAGCAAGAATTTTTTGGTTTTGAAAAGGAGGCTAGTTATAGTTTAAAAAAGCAAAATGATATCCTACAGTTTAGCTAGCCGGATGATATACAATTTGACACTTGGATGGTTGATCTTCTATTGGACAAGCACTTAGAGGAGGATAGTTTAGATGATGATGAGAAACTAGAAGGTGAGGTGCAGGTTATTGACACCTCCACACCAGAACTGAAAAAAGAAGAAGGGGAAAAGGTAATAATGCCTACTCAGGGTGAAAGCAATGAGAACCCATAGGAGAAAATAGATTTGGAGGTATCACAAGATCATCCTTCTTTGGCCAACTTGGTAGCCACATATTCTAAGGAGCTGGAATAATGAGAGATAAATTAGAAGTTGATGATTCACAACAGAAACTAGAACGGGCCTACCTGAAGGAATATTTGATATGCCTGGCATTCTATTGTGATTGTTTTTGTCTTTTCTATGATGCTTTGTTCCTTGGACACTTGTCAGATCACAAGTTCCCTTTTCTTGTTGCAACTCATGCTATATAAATGAGTTTTCAAGGCATTGTGATGGTCCAAGACTTGTGCAATTTTTTTGTTTCTTTCGAGAAGAGTACATATTCAATCGGTCCAATAGTATGCAGAGGTTTTGAGTTTGCTTCCATTGTACTTTCTGATAAGCAAATTGAAATGATAGAAATGGCAATCTATTCTGGGCATTCAATTGCTTTTCTATTGGTTATTGTATTAGTCATATGAAAAGGATAATACAAAGGGGTATTTACACTATATCTGTGGATCATCAATTTTTGTCTCCAGTTTATGGGTTTGTTTACTTTGAAGTTATTTAAATAAGGTTTATTTGGCTGAATGCAGTCTGGATGGGTTGTATGTTGGTTTTATTGTTGCTTTTAATTCAAGCAATTATATAAATGCTTCAGTAAATCAGTAGGGTTTATGAGTTCAGAAAAGGGATATTGCATAAGAATGGAGATGGGTGATTGCAGTTGATTAATTCTTATACAAGTTATTTGAATTAGATCTCCTGCCAATAGTCAATTTCTTTCCCAATGGATAAGGCACTGGTCCTATAAATCAGAAGTAAAAAAGGATGAATTCTACTGCTGCATATCAAATCATCTTACAAAATCAAAATTATTTTCAATCCTATTCAAGAATTATCAATGCTGGTCTCAACTCATTTATATCTAATTTTTGAGTCTTAGGTAGCTGCTATTTCCAAGAATATTTGTAAATTTTAGGAGAATTATGACCAGATCTACTAATAAGGGATGTGTATAAGTTTAAGAGCATTGAAGAATTGAAGTGAGTTGTGTATGTATGTGAGGGTAATAGAGGAGAATCAGAATGTAACTAAGATAATTACATTTTTGAATTCTACTGCACCGTACACTTGTACAGATCCTTTCTTGTTCCTCTTTGTTCCCACCACTTAGCCCACATTATTGAGTGTCCTATACAAGAAAGTCTTATAGCAAGCAATTTACCCAAGATTCTTGGAGTTGTTCCACTATAAGATATGATGAGATCATGAACTAATTGCCTATTATTTAAGAAAATGAGAAACACTATAAGACACTTTGTAGTGCTGCAATAATAGCCAAATCACCAAAGTAGGCATGCTTTTTAGATCATATTCTCTCTCAGACACAGATGTAACATGCATTTTGGTTGCAGGTGATTTCTAGGAGCTTGGGCTTCACTATCAATTCCAACACCTTCGACTAAAATTTTTGAACAAGTCAAAAGTTGTTCCACTATAATGATTACTAATAAACTTTATCATTGTTCAAGTCAAAATTTTATCATTAGCAAAAATGGTAGATAATTTTGTTCATGGTCTAAAGGAAAACAAAGACTGCTTGACAATAGCAAGAAACAACACAGATGACTTAGAAATAGTCTATCACAATGAAAGACATATTTTGCCCACCATAACACTAGCAGTGCTCTACTGTCTCATTTTTGGTAATAGAGACACCCCCAAAACATGAAGGATTCACCCCCTAAACATCTTCAAACATGAAATGATCCACTATATATTAGACTAGTGTCTAATCCAGGCTAAACCTCCATCAGCAATTACCATCCAACACTGCACTTGCACCAAGTTTTCCCACTCTCCTGCATTTGGTTAATATAGTAAAAATAAATTATCACAACCTCATTGTCTCCCACCAATAATAGTGACTACAGGTGGTAGGAGAGAATCTACATTGGAAATTTCAGAATAAGTACAGTTGACTGTGCCTAACCAGTCACTAGTTTGAATGCACCAGTCTATTATTCCTTACTCAACCTGCAATAAAAATTAAAAGAATGCGTGGACAAGATAAAAAAAATAATAAAATGTTCTCACATTAAATATTAGTCAAAATGCATTTGATACATCATAGGAACTCACTGTTCCATGAGACAGAGACTGAATTGCAGAGAATAGGATTATTTTATTGATTATAATTTTTTCACAATGCCTTGTCTCACCACCCCAACTCTACTTCTCCCCCAAACACTCAAAAAATCCCTTCTAAATAACCAAACAACAGTAAACAACCACTGCTATCTAACTATCTGACTGTTACCAGTTAGTTATAAACTAAAATTTGTTGTCTAGTTGACACAAAGTGTCAACTTCGACAACTTACAATCATATATGCCTTTAATATATTTCACTAACCTTTTCAAAGGTTTTATAACTTCACTAACCCTTCCAAAGACACCTAAAACCCTTACGAGCTGTACTAGGCCTAAAGACACCTAAAACACTTACAAGCTTTTCTTTGGATTTTTTCTACATTTGATACTTTTCTTATAGGTGTACATGTCTATCACAAACATCCAACATGGTTGTACTTAGACTTCATGGAAAAAACCCTACAAACAACACAAAAAAAAATAAGGACATGAACCATCCAAACATCTCTAATAGCTTGTGGATATCCCAAAGATGCATAAGTGCATGACTTGTGAAAACCAAAAAGATAAGACTAACTTGTATAGCAAGTGAATAACCAAAATGATTTTATGTCTGTGTTATGTTTGAAAATGACAATGATATTTGGATTCAAGTATGAGGAAATTTGTATCAATCAGTTCATTAAATATCATTTGAATACAAAGAATATTTTAAGAGATTCAAGAGCATAATTATAAGCCAAAATTGTGGAAGACCTAAATCAGACCTAAGTGAACAGACATGTGAAGGCTTATTTTGAATATGATGAGCAGATCTAAGGTAGAATTTTTATGAAGGTATATTCCAAGTTTAGAGCATTTATTGAAAAATAATATTTCAAATCTTGGTGGATTATTCATAAGTACAAGGTAGATTTGTTGAAGACCTCGAAGTAGATCTAAGGAAAATCTACCTACATTATAAACACTTTGCATTTCAAAGGTTAGTTCCTTTTGCATTGCAAGATTTGACGTTGATGTCTCTTTCTAATTGAGTCTACACATTTGTTTGAAGTTATATACATACATACATATATGTGTGTGTGTGTACATACACACACAATTCACCTACAAGGATTTCCATGCTAAATAGTATATGCATCTTGTCTTCTTTTGTTAGACATCAACTATGTGAATGCTTTCTACATTGCTTTCAGTTGACTAAATATATATAATAAAATATGCAGGTTTCTATGCCAAACTAACTCCAATGTGGAAAAATATCTAATAATTGGGATTAAAACTAAGCAAGAACTATATGTTCAAGGAACCAAAAGATGACTCCAATGAGACTATTACAAGCGAAAAAACTTTAGTCTCATTAAAGAGAATTGGGATGTGTGTTTGAAGACTTAAAAAATTTGAGCTTCACTTGGTTTCAAGAATACTATAATATTCTCTACTTAACAAGGCCAACCACGTGAAGGTGGAAGATCATCTAGCCTCACCCCCCTCCCCCTAACATCAATCTAAAGTACCCATTATCATCTAATTACATACTTCATTCATTAATTCATCCATTTATGAACTATAACATTCAATCAATACAATTACATAACATTCATTAATATGATATAGAAATCATTAATACACAATACTAATCAAAACTTCATTAACACATAATAATATTCATTAACATAAAATAAAAATCTGTATTAATACACATCATTCATACATAATTACTTAAAACAAAGTTCTTTCATTATCCAACAAGGTTTATCAAAGAAGATTTTTAAAACATCATTTCTTTTTTTTGTTTTTCTGAGCTTTCTTAAGAAAAGCGCTCAAAGGACATCCATATCTGCTTCATTCTCCTCCTCTTTTGGCATGTGTAATGTCAAATTATGATGGCTCCTTCTCTTTGGAGGAGCAGGAGGTTGCTGCACTAAAGGGGGCTCTATTACAAGAACAAGTGAATGCGATAAATTGGCATACTCTTTTTCTTTTTCTAACTATTACAAGTTTGTAATTAAGTATGAGTACAACATAAAATGCATTTTTCTTACTTGACAATGCCACATCATGTACATTAACATTTTGATCTGCCACCATGTCAACATGTTCAACACTTGGAACATGGTCCAGTCCTTCAACATGATGTTCAACATGCTCTAAAATATTCAAAAAAAGGATACACGTCAAATTCTAATTAAAGATGTTAAATTGTATTCATAATTGCATAATTAATTTCCAATAGCAAATTAATACCTCCACCACTATAATGCACATCATGGCCTTCGTCAGGAGCGAGTTCTATGGTAGGATATGAAGGCTGTAGTAAAATGTTATGCACATTGTTATGTAGTCAATTTACGTTTAAAACTAATACCAAAAAAGAATCTTCTCAACTATTTAATTTCATTTACTTTTCATCTGACCAATTTACCTGTGAGATATCATTTGGTGCACTGGATTCTTGGGCAAGGCATGCAACCACAACTTTATAGCCTTCCTTCAAGGCAATTTTTCTATCTTCATTTGTGACCTCCACATTGAAATCTGTGCACTGTGGTTTTTGCTTGATAACGTTAGTTTTCCATGTATGGTTTCATTAAACAAAACTGTTTGCAAAATTATATTAAAAAAAATAAAAAAATTCATTTCTCTACTTACAAGTCGAGACTGCAGATTCATATAGCCACCAAAGCCAAGTTTGTGTTGGCCAACCTTTTCTATTCTCGCTTTTGTAGCCACGGATGTGTCCTGCAATCTATGAACAATTTCAAACATCTTAGATTATATATTTACAAATATCAATAATTAGTGCATGATTACAATTTACTTAATACTATAATGACATACCTCTTTTTTCCCCATGCTGCTTCATTATCTATATCTTCACATAGCCTTTTCTCCTTTGCATCTTCTATTATTTCATTCCACTCCATTGGTGGAATCATGGGAGGATGCTCATACTTTGGGTTATCTTTAAGACCCCTTCTATATTGATCCCTCATAGTCTTTATATGCTTTGCTGCTTTTTTCAGAAGTAGGCCAGTGTTAAAAATGTTTTTCCCAAATTTCTCCTCAATGGATGCAATCAGCTAATTTTTTTATTCCCCAACTTGTAAATTCCACCTTTTTAAAAAAAAATAGATTGTTAGATCAATAACTTTAATATATTACAATAAATAGAAGAAAATAAAAATTATGTAGCAATGATATGAAACTGCATACCTTTTACGTATGGTGGGTCCAAATAGTCTCAATGTCATATGAAAAAGATGTTCAAAGAAAGCATTATTACCTACAAAAAAATAAAGGATTTATCATTCCAAAATGATTAATGTAAAAGTAAACTAAATTTACACTTTAAAACTATCAATTTTAAAGCACCTAGAAGCTGTCGTTCTCTTAATGGAAACATAGTTTTCTTATTCAGCAACAATGTCCCTTCATACAAACCAGTACTAATCACACGAACTGCTCTAGGAAATGGATCAACTTCAATAGTATTGCTCTTTGTTGCTCTATCAACTGAAACATCATAACAATTAAATGACAATTTTAGTACTGCTCTCTGTTGGTCTACCTCCCTGCCTATGTCCATTTCTCTCTATGTGTGGCTATATATATATATATATATATATATATATATATGTATGTATGTATGTATGTATGTATGTATGTATGTATGTATGTATGTATGTATGTATGTATGTATGTATGTATGTATGTATGTATGTATGCGTGGTGTGTGTATGCATGTGTTTGTGTGTATGGAAGCTTTTGTAGACATCATTTAAGCACTAATGTGCTACTTCATTGTTCATCAACTTGTAGAAAGATATTAAAAAATATAGCACATTACAAAATATAGAAAAACAAGGTTTTACCAGTTCTATTGGGCATAGACGATAATTTTTGCATGGTCCTTGTTGTCGACAATGCAGCAGACAATAATGGACCACCAACCGAAGGAGGAGTCCACACTTCATCATGAGCTGAAGAATAGAATATTGTTAGCAAAGATATTTGCAATGGATAAAGATCAAATGGGATACTAGCGAGAAACATCGACAAAAAAAAAGGTAAGTGTTATAATATTGATCAAAACAAACAAAGTGTTACTTACATGAAGGTACTGTGAAACAACCCTGACCATGTTCAGCATGTGATGTTGCAACTAGCACATATGTCTATACAAGAACACATAAAATCAGAGATCATGATCCATAAGATACTATACAATATTAATATCTATTGAACTTCTATTCTCAGTGCCTCTTTCTCCTCACTTCTGTCACCCTTGATAATAATTTGAACAAGCTCATCAATGTATCTTTGTGTAATTTGTTGGGTGATGAATATTGGGTCAGTACTAAGGCCAATGTCATGTAGATATGATGCTCGTATTTCAGATTGCATTTGATTAGTGATCATTGTAGATTTTTCCTATCAATTGTGACATCAAATATTCGTATACTTTCATCAAAATAACTCCAAAGCCATAAAGAAAAGAACATAATAATAGGAAATTTGTTTCTATATTAACATTAAAATTTACAATAATTAATGTTTACCTCTACTGAAGGTGTCTGACATGGTGCATCCATATCGCCCTGTGAAAAAAAATAGTAAGTCTTAGAAATCAGCAATGAAATTAAAGTAATAGACTTACCAAAAAAAATATTAATAATAAAGTAGATTGTATATGTAAATCATTTTTCTTAAGTTAAAAATTTATCATAACTAATGTTTATATCTAAAAAAATATTTGGTATGTTCTACTTAATGTTTATATGTGCACATATGGTTTGGAAAGAAATATTTGGTCATACAAGACCCCATCATAGTTGACATTGATCATACCTAAAGATTCCATTGATCATCATGATCATCATCCATGTCATCATCATCATCATCATCATCATCATCATCACCATCATTGTACTCGTCACTTTGATCGTCATCGTCACCACCATCATCCTCTTGATCACTATCATCATCATGACCATCATCGCCATGATCATCACCATCTTCATCACCATGATCATGATTTTCATCAGCATCATCATCATCATTATCACCATTATCATTAGCATGACCAAAATCATCACCATCTTCTTCTTCTTCATCACTGGGTAACTGTTGTTCCTGATAATCATTTACTTCCTCTTGTGCTTCTTCAATATCTTCTTCTTTGATCACATTATACTTTACCGGCCTTCCTCTTGGGTCATGTCTAACAAAAAATGACCAACCTGGTTTTTCTGGAACACCAAAGTAAAACACTTGCTCGCATTGACTTGGAAGAACATAGGGCTCATCTCCGACTGGCTCAAATGACCTTGTATTAATCATAGTAAATCCACTATCCTGTTCAATAACAGTCCTATTGAGATCATTTCGATTTAGTCATAACCTAAACCATTTGACAAAAAATAGAACTATTTTGAATGAATTAAAGTCGCACTCAAGTATATCATCCAAAATTCCATAGTATCGATTTTCAGATTGTTGAGGATGTATGTCAGTTCTAGATGAAATATTGGTGACCGCAAAGACAACACTTATCTTAGAATCACACGTTTTCTTTGTCTCATCTAACTTTTTTATGCAGAATTTATAGCCATGGTAGTACATAGCTTTGTGTTGTTTGACCTACAATTATTCAAACATGTCAAGAATATTCTCATTGATATGAAACTTATGTCTCATGATTAGTAATCTTATGCATACCTTTGTATCTCTTAAGCCATATATTAGATCAAGTACCATTGGCGTAACATTGGAATCTCCATTACGATGAGCTTCTTTAACCAACTATGCAACACCATCCCATGTTAATGAGCGACCATTTTCTTGAGACTGTTCAATCCACATTGTCATCCAATCAAGATTGTTTGCAATATACAAGTGTAGTGCATCACACGCATGACCAACTATAAAGAAGACAATTACACCAGTTAGAAACAAATTATATATATTGATGATGGATAAGAATTGCTAAATTACAAAAGAAAACTTATAATTACCTCTCACCCTCCTCAATCTACCTTTCCTCGTTAGGTACTCCCCTTTGAATTTGTCATTACAGTTGGGATCCCAAATGCGATCTAGATGGATACCTATTGCAAACTCTGAAAGATATTCACTGATATACACCATGGTCTGGTATATCATATATCCCTCTATCATAGAACCCTCAGGACGTGCTCTTTGTCGAACCAAGCCCTTCATAAATTTCAAATGCCTCTCAACCATCCACATTGATCTAGGTTGTATAGGTCCATACAATTCAATCTCCTCAACTTGATGTATGAGGTAGTGTTCTTGAGCATTGAAAAATGCTGGAGGTAAACACTTTTGCATTTCACACATAAGCTATGGAATTTTTCTCTTCTAATATTTTATATCTTTTTTATCAATTTCTTTAGATGATAACCACCTAAATGAGATTCAACACACAAAAACACATATAGGAGATTTCAAATAAAATTATACAATAGATTTCAGATAAAAAGCTATAAATCTAAGAAAAAACACTCTTCTAACCTCATGTATTTTCCAAGATCATATATAACTTGTTTAATACTATTGTCAAACTGTTGTGGAAGGGATAGAGGTAGGACGAACTACAATCATTAAAAAATGATCATTTCAATATATTATTAAATAATGCAACTGGTACTACATTCAATCTTACAAATATAATATAAATAGAAAACATGACTTACCTTGAGGAAGGTATTCCAATCATGTGTCTTCAACCCTGGCCCAAAATCACCTTTCTTTGATAGAAGAGTGCTTATATTTGCAGCAAATCCTGTTGGAAATTTTGTTTTTTTATAACTTTTTTTAATGCATCACTTTGTTGCTCCATTAATGACCAAGGAAGGGCACTTGTATTTATGCAATCTCCATTCCTATTTGATTCAATGAAAACTTTTAGTGCATGATTAGATTCATGAATGTCAGTACACATTTTAGCAATTTTTTCTCTATCACGCCTTCCATCCAACATTTTCCATAGTGTCTCTGTTACATTCTTTCCAATATGCATAGCATCAAACAAATGCACGATTGGGAGATCCTTATAGTATGGTAATCTACTAAATTGAGTAGCATAACTTTTCATTCCTCTAGGAAGTTGGTCATTGATGCCTTGACGACCTTCACGAGCATCAGTTACAGCATTAGTAAATATAAGACAATATTGAAATACAAATTGTAAACTTTGGACAACAAATTGAACATTACCTCGATGATTTAGTCGATCATATTCCAACTTCCATAAATGAGGTGTCATTCTTCATGGCCTTGATGATGTCTCTTCTTTCCCATTGAAAAGATGGTTTTTGGCAATTCGACACCTATGATTATTGTGGAGAAAGTGTCTAAACTCATCAAACACCTACTTTCCTAAACTTCTTGAATGACGACATTTCATCTTCGGACCATAAATTGGACATGTAAATTTTCCCTTTTTTTGAAGACATAAAAGATCATATACAATTATCATGTGCAACTTAAGCATTTGATAGTAATGTGTAAGCACTATAACAGACCAAAAATATGTGATCTTAACAATATAACATACCACAAAAATGAGTTAGCCCAAGGGCATCATGTATTGTCCATACAAGCATTGCATGGAATTGAAATTGTTGATGTCCTATCGGTCTAGAGATGTCATACATAGTGATGCCATTCCATAACTTCAACAACTCGTCAATTAGGGGCTCAATATACATGTTCATATCTTCAACTTGGTATTTACCTAGCAATTGAATGAACATAAACATTACGTAATTATTATAACCATTTTCATGCACTATTTATAAATTAATTTAGATAACCATAAATAAAATAAAAAATACCTGGCACAATCATTGACAACATTATATGTTCCCTCTTTATGGACATCCAAGGAGGAATGTTATTGTTAATAACAAAAATAGGCCATACTGAGTAAACAGATCTCATATCTCCATATGGATTGACACCATCCGCCGCCAATGAAAGTTTCAGATTACGAGGTTCTTCTTTAAAGTGTGACCATGTTTCTTCTATCTCTTTAAATGCAAAACCATCGGTAGGCATTTGCATAATGTCATCCTGACTTCTATTGCATGCATGGTAATCCATAAATTGTGCCAAGCTAGCGCACCTAAATAACTATTCTAGACATGGAATAATGGGAATGTACCGAAGAACCTTGTGAGGCACTTTTTTTGTTATTTGATCTTACTGATATCTACTAACATGACAATCAAGACATTCTGTTGCAAATTCATGTTGTTTATGATATAGAATGTGATCATTGGGACATGCATGTATTGTCTAATACTTCATTCCAATCTGATCCATAATGTTAGATAATTCTCAGTACGAATGAGGCAAAATGTTTGATGGTGGTAACAAAAACTCACTAATCAACCTACAAAAACAAATATGCATTGTTAATATAATGAATAGTAATTGTATGCTAACCTTGAAGATGACAAAAATGAGATACCTTAGCATATGTGACATTGCTACATTGGATATGGTATTCATAACCTTTAAGTTCACCAACAACACTATAGCCGATAGTAGAGTTGTTTGGGAGCCTGGGTATAAGGGCTCGTGTGCCTCCTCAAGTAAAGGTATATCAAGACCATCTTCATCATTATTATCAGATTTGCTAGTACCATCATTGTGAGCCTCTTCATCACTTGCCCCAATACCATCTTCTTCAATCATGTCCTCTGGCACATTATCATCTTCTTCCATGGGAGCGTTATCCTCAATTTGGATATTCACACCTCCATGTTCCTCTAGCAAGAAATCCACATTCAGCAATGGACGAAAATCGTGGCCCCCTTCAACATGACCATATTGCCTACAATGACTCTAGGCTGTTGTGATTAGAATTCTTTGATTCTTTAAACCCTTACACTTTTTGCAAGGACAATAACATTTATCAAGTTTTCTTCAAAATTGAGCCCACAATGCAGCCATTGTCTCATTATTTTCTTCTAGATTCATATTGTCAAGCATGGTCTTTCTTCACAGAAAAATATACCTATAAATAAATTGGACATGTTGTGATTAATGTTTATATCTACACATATGGTTTTTGTTAATTAATGTTTTCAAATGTAACTAAAATGATTACAAACATATCAAAAAGGACCTTCACAGGGTCTTATTACATCAACTGTTCTAACATGGTCATGTTGTTTATCTTGATACCTTAATGTCTTCTATGCCTTCAACCTTGACCTTGATGCTCCTGCATCATTCTCCCAAGGATCAAGGAAAGTTGGATCATCATGGAATTGAGTAGGCAGACCTTCTAGGAAGTTGCAATACTTCAACCTTGTAAGTGTCATGTCAATGCAATGGGTACTAAACAAACAATTTAAGTTGATGAGAAATGGTTGTTATGAATTCAAATTGTAAGCTTCACCTCAATGCATTGGGTATTAAACAAACAATTCAAGCTGATGAGTATGGGTTTTTATGAACCACAACTCATTAAATATGCATTAAGTCCGTACCTACTATTTACAATGAGTATGGGTTTTTTTTCTAAGAACATACTTGTTGTTTACAGTCAGTAACTTTCTATATCCTCTAACAAATTTGAAGCAATGAGCCAAAGTCACACGGTTGAAGATGATCATTGTCCCCTCAAAGTTCCATTGTTTGATAAATTTTTGCATTGAAATATGATCTAGAAAGGGCCTTTCCACATAGTATGTTGGCACTATTTGGCAATCATTGATCATGTGGTTATTGCAAAGAGGCTAAGGACCAAACATGGAATCATGGAGATAGTGCATGGATGTACAAGGAAAATTTGTTGCTCTTTAGCTACTAATCTTGCTTTGTGCTTGTCAATTAAAACATTATTTTTAAACTTGATCTTAATACTTTTTATAATCAAGGGCTTTCTTTCCAATCTCTATCTCTCGACTCAACACATTTTTTCATTTTTCTTTCCTTCTTGCTTCATCATAAATACTTGGTTCACAAGCACTTATGGTGTTCTTCTTGATAAGATTAGGAAGTGGACAATGACTTTCAATCTAGATAATCAAATGTTTGGCTCAACTTTTTTGGGTAAGTGTGATGATATGTAGTGCACTATAAATTTTATCTTCAATGAAAGGATTAGCACCTCTAATTTTCAAATGGCGATCAACCAGAACTACTTGACAATCTAACCTAAAAAATACATTTTATGCCAAATTCCAATCACAGTTAAAGACATTTAGCTATTGGAAAATGGCAAGATTATGTCTTATTTCAGATATGCAATAAAATGGGCAAGAAATGTGGAAGAACGTTAAGTTTTTATCCACCAAAACATGAGTAAAATTGTATAAACTAAATGTATTTTTAAAAATGATGTCAATCCCCTTCAAAAGAAATATTTTGCATGAAACTTACTTGCTGAAGATATTTCAAGTTTAGAAACTCTTTAATCACATGATCCACAATAGTTGGAATCTTTGACCTGTCTGTCAGCTGTGGCTTGGCCTGCAACAACAAAAAATTCTTAGTATATGCATCTCAACATTTAAAAAATACATCAAGCAATTCAGGTCAGTTACAGTTTGTAAATTAACTGTTTCTTCTTTAACATATTTGACAATCAAGTACAATTAATAGGAATACAAGAGCAAAACTTGGAATTCTACTAATGCCATCAATGTTAATCTTGGGTACTAGTACAAAGCCAGTAAGAAATCTGCAGTTGTACCAACCAAGATATTTACAAGACTTGATCACAAAAGGTTCATTTAGCACAAAACAACTTCAAAAATATTGTATATATACACTCTTTGACGCTGTCAAAGGGAAAAATTATTTTAATGATGTTTTACATAAGAATTGCTAGAGGAAATGATAAGCATGAAATATATTCAAGTTTTGACACTAAGGAATTGAAACATCTGCACTCAGGAATTGCCTGGAGTATTTAAAAAGTGTGTATCCTACAAATGAAATTGGTATAAATGTTACAACCACCAAATTTGGAGGGCATGGAAATTCAGTCATCACTATCCTATGTAGTACACTTAATTTCATATGTTGGAATCATTTTGTGACTTGTACACATGATAGTCCAATAGTTTTTAATGTCATCTTCATCACAGTTTTTCTATGATAGTCTAATAGTTGCAGGTGGCATCTTCATCACAATTTTTCCATGATAGTTTTGTTGTTCTGAATTTTTGCATGATCAAATTCCTTTGTCCAAGGTATAGAAGAATTCAGATTGGGATCCACCTATGGTGAATAGGGTTTCTAGCCAAGTCATATTTTGTAGGTCTTTGAAGAAAATTTTTGTCGAAACCCTAGGTCTTGTTTTCTTTTAATTTTTTTGGGCGGGAAACTAAAAATATGTGAAGATTCCCATCCTTTTCAAACTTTTCATGCCCTAAGTCACATCTTTTCTTTTGTGTTTCTGAATGCCCGATCTCTAAAAGATCTACAGCAATTGCTATCTCGTTATGAAAAGATACAAGTATTTTACCCTTAGCGACATAGCGACCACCGCTAAGTTGAAAAGTGGTACCGTCAAGTGGAAATATGATGATCAAAGATTGTATTATTTCAGAGATATTTCATCATGTTTACAATAGACATGTCATAACCTGAAAAGGAATTACAACATTGAGGTACAAAAGGAATCAACAGAAATCTTAGCTTTTTTGATTAGTTGCTTTGTCGCTATCGAAGAAATTGGGCACTTCGTCGTTAGTGACATGATGCCTTCACCAAAAATAATGGCCGGCAGTCACTTTTAAATTTTTTGATGATTGTAAGTTTTTTCAGGCTGCATGGTGCACGTGCTATTTTATTATGTGTCAGATGCATTAAGGAGGGTAGTTATGACTTCACTCGCCTTTATCTTTCTGACCTTGAATTTTGACGAGTCACCAAAAATCACTATGTCGCTATCGGAGAATTGGTGTCTCTCGCCGTTAGCGACATAGCGCTTAGACGGAAAGTAGTACTGCAGAAAATTTTTAGAGTAAGTGGGTCCCAGAAAGTACTCCATCAGATATCAATTATAAAGCTTTGGAACACGCTGGCATCTAATGGGCTACACGTATACGCCAGGAAAAGCAAAGACACTGGGATTTGCAATGTCGCTATCGAGAACTTGTTCTTCTCGCCATTGGCGACATAGCGCCCGATCGAGAAATAAACAAATATGGGCCCCAAGCAGCAGGTAATATAGCCAAGATTTCATCATGTCATCAATGATTGGACCCATGCCCTATTCACAAAATATATGAAAGACTGATCGTCAAATCTATCTCAAATCCATGATCATCACTATCTCACTATGGTGAGTTGCATGAAGGTTATGAATAGTGACATGGCAACAAGGGGCCCACCATATTTCTTTTGAGAAATGCATCAAATGTCATCCGCATGATCAAATCAAGATCAATGACGGGCGCTATCTCGCTATGGCAAGGTGCTCACTCTTTATGTATAGCAAGATAGTGCCTAAGTGACACGTGTCCTCAGAGTTCTGTGGGTCTAGTTTAGAGGCACCAACAATGAAGGAAAGGTACACATGGAAAATTTTCATTGGGTTGACTGCCAGCTTGTCAAGAGGAACATGAGTCATCTTTGCTTGCATCCCTGGATCGTAGGATTTTTCGTAAATCCATAGTGTAAATTTGAATATAGAAGGTGATGCCACCCTATGCATTTATGAGAGATGAAAGCTTCACGTGTGAAGAAAAATAGAGTATAACATAGAAGATTTTCTTAATTCCACCATATTCGAACAAAAATTTAGAGAATTTCTAAGCAGAAACAGTTGTTGAGAAGACCGTGTTGGATTCAGTAAGATTGTGAAGCAGTTTGTTCACAGAAAGATTGCAGTAACAATGAGAAGAACTAGAGCAAAATTCAAAGTAAGTACTTGCATTATAATCCTCCTGTTGTTTCAATTCCTTTGAGAGTTAATTAAAATGGCTCCAAAATAGAAAGCATTTTCTGGTCAAGAGAACTATTTGGATAGTAATGTCCACGATGATTTGCTTGGACTGCTCCCTTCTTCCATTGTTGAAACTGTAGAAGTTAAGAGGCTAACTTCATTAAACCCTAGGCTGAAAATAGAAAATGGGTTGTATGACAAAGGAAACTGGGTTAGGGATACAACAACTTCACAGGCTGGTCTTGTTTTATTCAAAAAATGGTTTTTAGAGAGGAACCTTTTTGCCCCACATGCTAACATTTGGAATTTTGGTCTAGGGAAAATGGTGGTTCCTAGTGTTTTCATGGATTATGATCTTTTGGAAGTTGTAGCTAAGAATTACGACCAAGCCCTTAGGGTAGTGAGGAGAACTGATAGTGAAATCTTGATTACAATCAGCGTAGAGGAGATTAGGGAAGTTTTTAGTTTAGGGCCTGTCACTGATTATCATGTGCCCATTGATTTGAAAGGGTTAGAAAATGAGTATATGTCTAAGAGAGATGCAGTTAGGTAAGGAGCGATGAGCACACACATAGGTAGAATTGGAACACCGCTAACAATAACAACATCCTCTAGGGAGCCTTTCAAAAGGGCATACTTCAATTCTAGGGCTATAGAAATATATAGGTCCTTGTGTAAATGTTTTGGGAGAGATGAAGAAGAGTTCATGCCTGTGGATTTTATGTATATGATTACTCAGATTTCCTCTTTTGGTGTGGATATAATTTTTGATTTTGCTTCTTACTTAGTTGAGGAGATTCACATTGGACTGATTGGAATTGCTAAGGGTAAGGTGGAAAAAACTTTTGGCCATTATTCTCTATTAATGCACATGTTCTTATTCAAGGGAGTAACATATTTTAGTAAAGAAATAGAATTAGATAGAGAAGAGAGTGGGGAAGCATTACCAGTTCAATTGTGGAGTGCATATATGACTTGGGATGCAGAGAATGCCAGTTTTGTTAGGTTTGATAGGTATTTCGCTTCAAAGCTGAGATGCCTCCTATTAAGGGAAAATCCTAGAATCCCCAAAGCATTAATGAATCTCATTAGGCCTATGGACAACCCAAGTGGTTTGAAACTTTCACATAATTGGAGAGATGTCATTCCATATTCTGTTTCTACTGTATTTAGAATATATGGTTTTAAAGGAAGCCCTCACGTACTACCCTATCAAGTTCCTTTGAAGGTAGGAGTTGCTGAGATATTGTGGTAGCTGGGAGGAGTGGAGGAAGCCCTTCTATTGAAAAGACAAAAGGGGTCAATTTTTCCTACTTGCATAGTGGCTCATCATTTTGTAATCACAAAAGGAGGTTGGCTTTCTCTGTACAAGATTTTGACTCGTTATAAGATGGCCACTTCCCATCCTCATTTTTGTGATTCTGAAGGATTTTATCATTTAGCTCTGAGGTAGAGAATTAAGCTTGGTAAAATTGAGCATGAATTTTATTTTCCTGAAGACTTAATAAGGAATGAGTACTCCTTGCAGGAGCAAGAGACTAGGAAAAAAAAGTGGAAAGTCTTTTCTAAAATTTTGGATTTCATTCATTGTTTTGATCCAGATTATAGTCCTTTGGACGATGCAGTTACAAATTTAGATAAGATGAGAAAACTTATGAATAATTTTCCTAAAATAATAGAGGCAATGAATGAAAAGAAGCAATTATTTATTAGGTTCTACCTGTATAAGGCCAAGGAAGTGATGGGAAGATTGGGTTTTACTCCCAATATAAGGGCAGGTCAATTAATTATCCAAAAAAGGTCAAGATATACTATTGTTCAAAATAAAAAGAATACAGTGGACAAAGGAAAACAAATAATTGAGTCCACTAGTAGGGTTTTGGAAGAGAGGCCTACTGAGCCCTCCCCTAAGAGGAGGAAAATAATAAGAGAGGAGGATTCTCATGTTGAGGAGTATTCACCTTCACAGACCCCTTTGAGAACCGGGAAGGAGTAGCTCACTATTGAGCAAATTGAAAAAATTGGATCACAAGGGGGAGTTTTTGTCACTCAAGTAGAGATTGATGAAGGGAACCCCCAGGAACCTCCTGTGCCAAGCCTCGAGCTGACTGTAGCTGATTTTAAGGGAAGGAAATTGGACCCTATTTTGGAACAAGCCAGCCAGCAATTTTTGTCAGATGACAATTTTGCAAGGTCTAGGGCTTTCCATCAATTCGCTTGGAGGGCAAACATCCACAATTTTGAGGAAAGATGTAAGAACATGAAAATAGAGCATCCAGAAATGGATGAAGCCTCCATCCAAAACCAAATAATGGAGCAAATGATGCAAGAATTTTAGAACATTACCCCTGAGGAGGGAAGGCAAATGGTAAAAACTTCTAACATACTATTGTTGCCTAATTGGGATATTGCAGATGCATTGATTTTCAACTCTGTTTCTAATAGATTGGAGTTACAAGACCCAAATAAAAAGGAATTTGCAAGGACTACTTTTAGTGATGATCAAGCTGCTCTTGTTATGTGGTCATTAAGAAGAGGATCCAAGATTGTATCAGCACAGCCTGATGGTTCAGGACTGATAGGGAATATTATTGTGAGGAGAGTTGTTGATAACGCACACATACAAGAAGCCCACATGAATGTGGATTATTCTTAGTTTTTCGTGGCTACTGCTAAAAGGGAGGAAAAGGAAATGTTTGAATTACAAAGTAAATATGAGGCAATTGTGGATGCCTACAATAAAGAGGTAAAAGGGAGAGTTGAGCTTGAAAACAAGCTACTGGGAAAATCCACCAGGCCTAAAATAACATACCCTCGCCTCCTTGTTGAACCTTTCAAATCTACCCCCCTCATTGAAATACCAGGCACACCCCAAGGGCCATAGTATTACACTGTTGAGGATTTTGAAGAAGAAAAGAGTAAACTGTGGGCCTTACATGTAGAGCTAGAATCTAAATATGAAGATAAACTAAGAACAACTCTTACATATCTAGGAGACAAGGTTGAATGGCCACTAATCCATGATCAATTGGCTAGGGTGATTAACATCTGGGAGGAGTTAAAAGTAGATGATGAGGCTCTAAAGCCTATTGTGAACAAATGGGTGAGAAAGGAGAAAGCAATAACCTTATTGTGTCTATCTGTTATAAATAATTCTCGTGATCAAATTGATAAAACCTTTGACATTGTTTCTGATCTTGCTAATTTTGATAGCAAAAGGATACATTTATAGAAGATAATAATAGGCTACTTAGACAAATATAAGAGCCAAAAATTCAATTTATTTCCTCATGCCCTAGATAAGAAAAATAGTTTGAAAAGCAAAGAGGAATGGGTGAAGGAACTTGATGATTTATTCTGTTTAAGAATGAATCAAGTCATAAATGAAACAAGGCATGCACGGTGGGCCACCACAATGGAAGAAATGGTGAAAGCCAAAATATTCTTTGATTCTTTAAAATAGGAATTTGTTGATATTGATAATGAGGCTGATTATATAATAAATAAATAGAAGGATATTTTGTAATTCAATTGGCTAGATGACACATTATTTGATAGGTGGATGGCAGAAATGCCTTCTAGTGAACAATTTGATGTAGATGAAACTGACAGTGATGAGGTGCAGGGTGAGGAAGTCCAAATCATTGATACCATCACTACTCAAACCCAATCAAAAGAAGAAGACAAGAAAAACCTGTCACTTTTAGTTGCAAAACCGGGACCACAAGATGCCAATACAATTAAAGAAAAGGAAAAGGTAGAAGTTGTCCTTACCATGCATAATGAAGGTGGTGGAAGCCTGCAGGTGGATATTAATGTGCCCTCATCAGAACAAGCTTCATCGTTGGCTAATTTAGCAGTTACATATGAAGATGAATCATATCAATAGCCAACTCAGCAACATCAGAACATGTAATAGAAGCTGACCCACCGAAAGGAATGATTTGATTTCAATATCTTCTGTTACCCATAGTTTTGTCATTTTGTGATAGGTGTATGTAGATATTCCTTGTAAAAGACACCTATCAGTTTCTCTTAGCCTGAAGCTTGTTGCATTTCAAACTATATAAGTGAAATTCCAGGGCAAAAGAAAGGTCCGAATTCTATTTGCTAAGTGATACACTTAGTCTATTTTTGGTCCACCATTTTTGAGCAAAAATTCATGATGTATTTTCTTTGTCAGATCTTGAGAATACATGAATATAGAATGATCTATGTTTCTTTCTGAATGTCATTCTGAGTCTATTGTAAATTGTATACAATTTTCAAGGAAAATGAATACAAATTATGAACCGTCCCCATATCAGTTCTTTCTAAACTTTGTCTCCTTTTGATTACTTGGTTATCTTGATGTTGTATAAGTAAAGGCCTTTGCAATTGAATGCAGTTCAATTAGGTTTTATATCTGTTTATCATGGCTGTTAATTCAATGGATTAAGTAAAAGATTTGATGAATTTGATAAGGTTGCTGCAGTAGTGGAAAGGATTTTGAATGACGATTTTTGATAAGAATTGCTGATAAAATTTGTTGTAAGGCAACAAATTAGATCTAGAGATTTGTAGTAGACTCTGAACCCCAATGGATTAGGCATTGATCAAATTTAATCCAGCTGAAAGAGAAATGTGTCACACATGATTGTCAAAATGCAGAATTATAATCAACTTTACTTTTATTTCCTATAGATCTTCAAAGTTTGCCTCTAATTGTTTGCATGAAATGTTTTTACTTTAGTTAGCCATTATTGCTGATAACATCTACACACCTATAGAAGATTTTTGGCCATATCTATTATATGGGATGTGTTTATTAAAGTATCAAGAATTGTACATGTATTGGAGAATTTGAGATGAGAATCAAAATGAAACTAAGATAATTCTCATACAGTTTTCCCAGTCTTGTATCATCCCTGGGTATACCCACCCTAGTTTTGCAGAGCCAAAAGAGTAGAAAACCACCCTTGGTTTTGTAGAAATTTGGCCCAAATGGTGTGCACATACAATTTATAATAGGAATTGGCTAGTCTTTAGACTGTGTGAGTATTGTCATCTTGGTATTAAGAATTTTGTTGCTTAGTAGTTTTAAAACACCAACAAGTTTGTTATTCATCCAAATGGAAACCCTTGTAGGAAGACCTAATTGCAATGCAACAATTAAATGTAATGTTGAAATATAGGAGAGAGATTCTTTTGGTTGAACTAGAAGATAAATCATCTTCTAACAAAATGACAGAGACTTTTGGTGAAGGATCCAAAGTACATCAATTCAATTATAGTCTAGTAAATTTAGGTGCCATCTTCATCATAAGTTTTTGAAGATAGTCCAGTATTTGTAGGTGTCATCTTTATTAAAAAAAATTCCATGATAGTCTATTAGTTTGAGGAGTCATCTCCATCACAAGTTTTCCATGGCATACTTGTAGTTAGAGGTGCATTGAAGACCTTTTATCACTACATGAGCTAGTAGTAGATGGTGATTATTCATTATCATCATCATCATCTAACATAGAATCACATGAATATCATGTTTTATAGCCCACATGGCCTAGGTATTGAGGGTGAAAATCCAAGCACTAAACACACAAAATTTCAAATTATTATCTTTATGTGTTGATGTTTAAGTTGAATGTTCTAGAGTTGAAGAGAGAAACACACTCATTTTTTTTTTTCTTTTTGTTCTTTTTCTGAATATGAAACTGTTGTCTAAATGATACAATATAATTATGTATTATTAAAACAAAAATACAAGAAAAATATGATACCAACACAACTATATTTATAAAATAAAAAATTTGTCATTATTATTTCTTCTAAGCTTTTACAACTATAGCTTGTGCATATAGATTTCCTTTCTTTTCTTTCATTACTATAAAAAAAAGTATAATAGTTGTTACAATAGACCAACATTCCAAACGATAAATATGCATCTACACACTTTCAATAAAATGAAACAACAAGTACATTACATTCTTTTTTCAACTAGACTCTTTTTAACACTTATCATCAAAACATCACTAAGAAAAAACACTTGAGCAGAGACTCTCCCATTTATATTACACAACAATGGTTGAACTTTGGCATAAAAAATAATAATGATAGTAATAGTATTCACTTCCATCTTCAATATTATCATAAAAACCTACAATCAAAATAGACATGTACCTATGGAAATATGCTCGAAGAGAAATCCCTCTCCTCAACCACCGGAGATGCAGGTGTGATTGGAGGTCCTGAATGGAACAACTTTTGAAGTCGAGCACATCAGGAAGAATGAAAGAAAGACAATATCAAGAGTTTTGAACTACTATTCCACCCCCCCTATATTGATGCAAATGCAGGGCCTCCTTTCATATTATTCCTAGGGCTAGCAGGCATCATTAATCAAGTGGGTGGAGAAAACCTGAAATGGAACTGGGCTCAGAGAAAACCATGCGAAAATGCAGAGATAACCATGTGAAAATGCTCCAAAAATGTCAAATGAAACCAGGTGTGAAAAACATAATTAGGAAAATGTTTTTTGAACTTTGTGGATGTATAAGCCCTGTGTTGGTCAAAATTTTGACCAACACGGGTCTTATATGTAAAAAAATGAAATTTTTGCCTTTACATTTCAACCACCCTAAATTTATTTAGTTGATGGTCAAAATTTTTGGTCGAAAAATGATGTTAAATGTAGGAGTGATTTCAGCTATGCTATTTGCTAGTAGTTTTGTGGCTATTATTGTTGGATATGTGAATATGTACTTGTTGGGTATAGGTTAGGTTTATCGGGTGGCATATTATATTTTATTAATTAAGAGAAGGGCAATTTTTTTAGGTAGTGTTTTGTTGTTAATGGTTTGTCCATGGTGATGTTAGTCAGATTCATTGGTGCCCAAATTGATAGATTAGGTTTCCTATGGAATGATGATCCAATTATGGGAATTTATAATATAAATTTTCCAACTAATAGGTTACACTCCAAATGAATGTAGACTTCTGTGATTTTAGCTCTATAGAACCAAGGTTGGTAGGCCTATATCTCACACCCTAGAGGCTATTTAGAGTAGACAGTTTAATGAAATTCAAGTGTTTTAATAATTTTAAAAAGTTGATAAATATTTGTAGGTGTAATATAGAAATATATAATTAATTTAATGACCTTTATCACTTGGATATATGTCCTTTTTGCAATTAGCATGAAGATTCAAAACAATAATCAATAGAATAGTGCCTTAACAAGTGGATTCTTTATTATTATTCTATCAATCATCCAATTTTTTTATTTTAACCCTTAGAGACAAACAACAAATCTCTTTGAGATAAATTGTTATCACTTTAATGATTTATGAACTATTGAATACTTAAATAAATTTTACTAATCAACGTTACTGAATTTAACTCCCCTAAAGAGCCCAATAAGACAAAAATTAAGATTGATTAATCAACATAATATTACTATTCTACAAATACTAAAATTACTTATTGCATTCAATCAATTAAAGAGAACTTGAAATTTGATCTAAGGAAACAAAATGCATGAGATAGAAATGATATCACCACAAGATAGATAAATTGAGCACATGAAACCCTTGTATTGAATTTGAATTGCTTTCACCACAAATACATATATTTTTGGTGCATACACATAACACAATATGATGTAGACAATAGAATCAACTTTCTCTATAAAATGTATTCAAAAATATATATGATAATGATTATGATGATTCTCCAAATTTGTTCCTTATAAGTATAGACATCAAATTAGTTACAAAATGAAATGGTATGGCCTTTTGTTTACAAAATTTATCCTAATTGACTAACTAATAATAACTGTTGTTTAAGCAAAAAAAGTTTATAAGAGAAAATATTCAATTGGATGAATGCGATGATTATTCCCCAATAAATTTATTGCATTGTTTGATATGTTCATGTTATTTGTCATCTTCAAGCAAGTCTACATCCACAATCACCTCATGAAACTTAATCTCCAACTTGATCATCTTCTTAATCTATTTGCTTGTTCTTGTCATCTCTAGGTCATTGTTCCTTATTGTTGGGATAGGGCTTGATCATGCATCACATCCCCATCTATTTTTCCTAGTCAATTATCTTTCTATCTACATCATGCCATGATAGGACTCCATTCTTTTTTGAAAATCCTCTCTAAATTGAATTATTGAAAACTCTATAAACTAATAGAAAACCGTACAGTCTCTTTTGAAATTCTCTATGTTCAAAATAAGGAATGATTACCTCCTTAATCCAAGATGCCTTGTGCTTGTGCATTTACTTCCCCACATGAATCAAATCTATAAGGTTTTTTGATTGTTACAATAAAACACAAACTATTAGTAGTCATTTCCTTCCATTATTTCCCTACCTTATAAAATATATTAAAATATTTGAGCGTTGTAGATTTTGGCAAAAAATACATGTATACCTTTGATTGTTGTGCCTCATCCCTTAAAATAGCAATTTGTTTTATCTTAAATATTTATCACTATAGAAATGGAAATAACCATATCATGCATCACTATACGGAGAATCTCTTATCTTCGACCTTTGATGGGGGTAAAAGCACAAACCCCAGTCACCTTTTATAAAGAAACAAGATATCAGAATGTGAAAGTTCAACATTAATGACAAAAAAATGGTATTTATATTTAAAATATGAAGATGATGTAAACTGATGAAATGTGTAGAATTGGATGAATTTAATGCCTATAATTTTTTTGAGTGAGAATTTATTTATTTAATTTTATTTTGAAGTCCCTTTTTTAACTGTAAAAAATATAGGGTGTAGTTTCCGTCAAGAAAGTATATGCAAATCATCTTTTTTTTTTTTTGATTTGAAAAATCTTATAGATGACATGTATGGCTAGGGAAAAAAAAAATAATAATTATTTTTTATGTATATTTTCTTTGTTATAAGTACTCAAGTTTGACCTTATCAGAATCTAACAGTTTTTTCCTCCCGTCAAAACTTCCCTACCAAATCTATACCTTCTTGAAAAAAATTACATATTCGTGATGAGGATTCTCTCCTCTAGAGATAAATATAATTTTAAAATTTTTTTGATATGATTTACTAATTTTTTTCCTTTTTTGAGGGAGCATCTTCTGAAATATTGAAATATCAACTTATAATATTTTAAGATTATAACATATTATAACTAATCAAAACACTCAAGAATTTATATAATGATGATATTGAATCTGAGATCTATAAAAGGATATTTTTAGTTTTTGAAAAAAAAAGACTTTTGATAGAGAAATAAGATTTGACCAAAACAAGTTTTGTATCATAAACAGTGACACAAATCTGTGCTTTTACCCATGGATGACCTCTCTATAGGGACAAGTTTTAGTTTTTGTTGTAGTTTCTCATACCATCACTATAGCACATAGTGATATGTAGAAGGTCATTGCTCATTTATATATTTCTATTACTCCAAGTGAGATCTACAATCACTCTTGATCAATTGCTATAGTACATAGCAATCCCCCTTAAAAATATTATTACTTTATCACTGTAGAACATAGAGATCAACTAACTTCATTGTTGATCACTATAACATAAACTCCTTTTCCTTGGTCACAAATGAACTTGATTGCTATATGATATAGCGATATTTCTCATTGCTAAAACCAAAACCTCATTTCTTCAGTTCCTGATTATCGTTGAAGGTCATAGCAATATATCTGTCTTTATAACTCATCGGTATTTTAACAATATATATCCTCTCTGCATAGCGATACACTTCATTGCTATATTCTATATTGATATCTCACCCAACTTTTGAAAATGGCCTTGTTGTTATTTCCACATCATACACCGATACCTAATGCTTAATTGCTATAGCTATAGCAATATATGAGAAAATCACATATCTCATAGATTTTAGGAAAATCAACACCAAAATCTATTCATAGGGATTTCCATGTGATGAGTAAGCCCTAAGAATGCATTCTAAGATAGGAGCCTTTGAAAAATTATGATTTCTTGCTAGCACACAAAAATGTAGTAAGTGATTCTTTAATTTGATCACAACCATATAATCAACCTAGACTATGAAAATGATAAATAATTTTCAACACGAAGAGAAAATTAAGAAGATCTATCCTAATCAAAGCACATAAAAGGTGGAAAATATTTATAAAATATTGAGCTTCACGAGTGTCTCTAATTGGGGACATGCACCTCTTGTGGGTGCAATAAGAATTTAAGTTATCTCTAGAAGAAGCAGACTAATAGTTAAATATAGAAAGGAAAACTTAACAACATAATCAAAATAAAATAAAAAGGGAAAGAAGGTTTAGAATTATACCTAATTTTTAATTTGAAAGAAATTTTTTTTAAGTATTGACCATGTGTAGATAATTCTTGATCAAAACCATAAATATCCTATAAGTTATAAGAATCTTCACCATTTTTACCAGTGATAACATATGTCCCAAGACACAAAGCTCCAAAGTTTCTATGGTTTTGTTTGTCTTGGTCTTTTGCATTCCATTTTAGAACCCAATCTCCTTCTTGAATTTTTTTTCATTCTTCTCTTTTGTCATGTAGTATCTTTACTTTCTATTGCTACCTCATGTTTTGGTTATGAGGTTCCCTCCTATTTTCTTCAAGCTCAGCCAATGCATTTAGTATGTCATCTTGTGGATCTAATTCTTTTGAACCTTCTTCATTTATAAAATTGTAAATAGGAAATAAATTATGTATTGGCATTCTTGATTGTTTGCCATATACTAATTCAAAAGGAGAAAAACTAGTGGATTTCTTTACTATTATTTTGTCTTTTCATATAGCTGGATTCAACTTAAAATCCCATACCTTTTTATTCTTATCCAAAAGTCTCTTGATGATTTTAAGTATGTTCTTGATATTGCTAGATTATACCTATCCATTCCCTTGTGGATGGTAGGGGGTAGAGTAAGATATGGTAATACCATAAGTTTTACAGAATTCAATAAGCTCCTTTTCTCTAAAATACAACATTGTCAAGAATTATCTTGTGAGGGATTCCAAATCTACAGATAATATTCTCCATTACAAATTTCATAACTACCTTATGAGTTGACTATCTTACTAGAATGGATTCAAACCATTTTGAAAAATAATCTGTTACAGGTAAAATCCATCTATGTCCTCCACTTGATTTTTTTGTGATTTCACCTATAAAATAAATTCCCTACATTTGAAATGGTTTTTTTGATTACATAGGTCTCATGGTTAAAATACCATTGAATTTTAATTTACCAAAGAATTTTTGACATTCCTCACATCTTCTAATAGAGTCATAATTGCCATTAAAAATTGTTGGCCATAAGTACCTAGCCCTTAAAATTTTATGTTTAGTAGTTTTAGTAGACAAATGGCCTCCACATACTCCCCTATCCATCTCTGACAATATATTTTATGACTATTAGCCCAATCCAAAAAAAAAATTAATATGCCATACCTATTTTTCCAATAAAGATCACCCTTAATAAGAATGTATTTTTCAGAGTGCAATTTTATAGTTCTTTTTTAACTATTTGTCTTACTTTCTTTAAAACCCATAGTCCTTAGGAAGAATACAATATCAGTATACCTAAGAAATCTTTCAATGTTTGCTTCACTATGATCTGTCTCTACTTGATCTAGTTGATTAGCCTCCAAGTTTGATTCTACCATTAATTTAGCCAATCATTTTCCTTTAACCAGTTGGTAATTTGTATGTCTATGTTAAATTCTTGCACCTGGTTAATCCATCTGCATCTTTTACCTATAGCTTCTAATTGCTTTAAAATGTCTTTAACAACATCATTAGGAACATATTCTATTATTTGCGCACCTACCAAGTATGGCCTAAAAGACTTCACTACCTTTACTAGGGCATAAGCTTGTTTTTCAGTAATATCATAGTTTAACTCAGATGGTTGCAAACATTTTCTAAAAATGCAATGGTCTATTCATGACCATCCTCATTTTTTATAATAGGACAACTTCTATAGTATGAAATGATGCAAAAGAAAATAAGTAGAAAGGTCTAGAAAAGTTAGGAGATCTTAACAAGGGAGCCTCTTTAATAGCCTTTTTTATATCTCCAAATGCTTTTAATGTTTCAACATTCCAAGAAATTTTTGCATTCCTTTTCATCATATTAGAAATAGGTTTTACCAATTCTAAAAAATTTGAAACAACCCTTCTTACAAAGTTAATTTGTCCAAAGAAAGATTGAATTACTTTTAGAGTATTTGGAACATGTATTTTATCTATAGAAACAACTCTCTCTGGGAAAATCATTACTCCTTCCTTGGATACAATATGACCAAGAAACTTTCCTTCTATAATAGGAAAATGACATTTTTTAGGGTTCAGAGACACCCCATATTCCAAAGATCTTTTAAATATTTTTTCCAAATGTTTACAATGATCCTCTTCTTTCCTAGAAAAAGTTGTGAGATCATCCTGGTATACTAACATAATAAAATGAATCAGACCATCAAAAGCTACATCCGTAGCTCTTTGGAAAGTATCCCTTGTATTTGTTTACCCAAAAGGCATTCTTGCATACAAACAGGTTCCCCATGGTGTAATAGATATTATTTTGTATTGTTCCTCCTCTTTCACCTTGACTTGATTATATCCTAAGAATCCATTCATCATGGATAAAAAAGCATTCCCTATAACCTCCTATAATAATAATTCCATGTTAGGGAAAGCATAATTGTCTTTGAGAGATAAGATGTTCAAATTTCTAAAATCTACACACAATCTAATATCTCCATTCTTTTTTCTTACTGGGACTAAGTTAGAAACCCATGTTGAGCATCTAATTGGTTTGATAATTCTAGCATCTCTCATTTTGATTAGCTCCTCTTTCATTTTAGGAGCAAGAGTAGGGTTTATAAGCCTCTGTCTTTGCTTAAAAGGTTTAGCATAAGGTTTCAATGTCACTTCATTTTGGAATAGGTCTTCTCTATAAGATTTGAGGTCATCATATGACCATGCAAACACATGTCTATATTTCCTCAATAAATTAATGATATCTTCTCTGATTTTAGAGGTTAACTTATTCCCAAAGAAAAACTTCTTTAGGGGAGCATTCAATCCCTAGATTTATCCTTTCAACATCCCTTTCATCCTTAATACTAATCTTATCCTTTTATTTGGCACCCTTGTTGTCAAACACTCTTTCTAGTGCTACAAATTCTTTAGGAATTTTGTTTGTTTTTAACTGAATGACTACTTTACCAAATAGCATATCTTTCCCATCAACCTCTTCTACAAGATTATTAAAGCTATAATTTGTCTTTCATACCTCCCTTCACATGCAAGAAAATTGATAATATCCCTGTCATCTTCAAAGAATTTCCAATTGTGCACATTATCAAAAATTTTCAACCTAATTTTTATTTCTATTTGTGTGATATCTGCATAAGGAATACCACCTTGGCTGACTATCAAATTAGCCAATAAATTTCCCAAAACATTTTTAGATCTGTCTATTCAAGTTATGTTAAATGGATCAAAAATTAAATGGTATCCCATACCTCATTCTTGTATTGTTTCATCTTGTCCTTTAGTAGAAAATTTATTTCTAACTTGGGATACAATTAGATTAGAATCATAGAAAACATTTAAAATTTTAATAGCATATTTATTTGCTATCCTTAATCCTAACAAAAAGGATTCATATTCAGCTATGTTATTAGTATACTCAAAAGATAACAAGAATGAATACTTGAAATTTTTACCTTTAGGAGAAACAAATACTATACTTACACCATTTCCTTCTTTGGAACATGAGCCATCAAAAGTCATCCTCCATACTTTATCATGATCTATGACAATGCATTCACAAATGGGATCCACCTTTTGTAAGGCTTCCTTAGCGACACTTACTTGAAAATTATCTATATTTTTATGGATAAAGAAAGTCATTTATTCTAGATTGATATCTTCTACAAAATATGTTGACTTGGGTTCTCTATCTATCCTGATATTCCTACCATTTACTGGGATAGTTTCATCAGATAAATTGAATTGAATATTGCCTCCTACTAAATTAGACCATTGTCTAGAAAAAAGCGTACCATACATAGTAAGAACCTCCACTACTATAGTCAATTTTATAAACCTTTTTAGGACAAGAAGGAAATCTAAAATCAACATCTTTTATAACTCCCACAACAAGGATAGATCTGTTATCCATGGAATAAAATTTACCATAAGGAATATCAACATCTAGATTTAAAAGTTTCATCACATTAGTAGGCATAGTATTTATAGCTTCTCTTGAATCAATCATGCAATATTTTACCAATTTATCATTTATGAGCAAAGTTAAATAAAATAAATTGACTTGAGTAGGATCCTTATTAACAACAACTCTAAGATATATTTCAGGTATCTTTTGAGCATCTTCTTTTTCTTCTTTATGAATTTCTACTTTAGATATCAATTCTAAAGCCTCTTTCCTGTAATGTGAGAATTTCATAATTTCAATTAGAGGAATAATGAATTTTACTTGAGATAAAGCTTGAACTATAAAGGAATTATAGTTATGAGAATTCTTACTAGAGGGATGCTTGTCATTTGTTGTCTTTGTAAACTTTAGTTGCTCCTCTTGTTTATTAATATTTTGGTCCTTACCTTTGATTTTTTTAGCTCCCATCTTAGCAAATATCCCTTCCCATTTTCTTTGTTCTTATTTTATTTCTCAGTTCCCTAGCTTGTAATTGCTTCTCAGCTGCTCCATTGCTGCAATAGTACAAGCTTATTTCTCTTCCTTAGACAACTTTCTAATTCATGGGAGTTCTTCATTATCTAAAAACACCTCTTGATTCATTTGATATCTTCCATTGTTATAATTTTTTGTGTGGTCATCCTTTGATGATTCCTCACCCCAACATGGTCCACTCAATACTGCATTACATCTAAGTTTTTCATCATTCTCATTATTTTCCTCATCCCAAATATTTTGAGCAATTACACATTGGTTTGCCATGTGAGGCAGTAGGAAAAAATCACACCAAGGCTTGTTATTAGCAAAATGGTTAGCTATTTTTAGAGGATATGAAGTCTCCTTGGTTTCCACTAGTTTACCATCTTTCCAATTATTATTATAGGGAATGTCTCCCAACCTATATCCATCATTCTTGATAAAAGGGTGATTATTTCTCTTTGGGGGGGAAATTATTTCTCCCACTTCCCATATTAATCTCTTTCATCATGTTAAATTTTTTGTCAATCTTATCTTCTTCTTTGTTTTTCTTAGGAGCCTTTGGATTGAACAACTTAGGATCATCCCTTTTCAATCTTTTGCATGCTTCCTTTCTAATGTTTTCCAAAGATAAAACAATCTTGAAAGCTTGTTGCAGGGCAGTGGGCTTTTCCTTCTTGATCTCATAGTTCATTTTATGATCTAGAGCATCTATGTAGAAGTTCATAAGAAATATGTCAAGTGGCCTAATGTCTCTTGGCACCTTATTTAGCACCTTATTGAATCTCCTATTAAATTTGAGTATGGTTTGATTCTGATTTTTCTTGATACTGGTTAATTCATGTGAAGAAAAAAGAAAGATCATTATTGTCACCAAAATGCTCAATGAATTGACCAACACATTCCTGCCAACCTTCCAAAGACCCATTATGTAAATTTCTGTACCATTCTACTGTATCTTTAGTTAAGGATTCAACAAATAAATTCATTAGAACATCCTCATGGGCTTCATTCATTTCCTCAATTACTACCTTTAAATTTATACAATGAGTTTCTATTGACATGGATCCTTTCCTAGAGTACTTTGGGATTGCCTTTCTTAAATCATTTGATATGGGATTTGGAAATACAATTATACCATAAAAATCTAATTATCTATACTGTTCTAATGGCACAGGATCCCTAATATTTTGATTGAACCTATTATTTTGTTGTCTATTATTTCTTTGCATATTTTGATTATTGATCTATTCCTTCCTCTAGGTTGTTTGTTTTTTTGTGCATTATTGTGGTTGTATGCATTATTATTGTAACATGCATTTTTGGTATTCTAATTAATTGTCAACTATCTTGAATCTCTATCAATATCTCTTCTTCTTTCAACTATATGTGGATATTGTGTATGGTTATCTACTCTTTTGTCTGCATCATTTTATGTTCTTTGTCTAGGTTGGTTGTTAGGAGATCTATTAATACCATTTCTACCTATTCCAAGTCTTTCTTCTTCTCTTTTTGGTCTAGTTCTTTCTGGTGACAGTGTAACACATTGATCCCTAGTTATTCCAATAAAATCTAAGACCTCACTAGGCTTCCTTTTAAAATCTCTTGCAACTCTCATAGTCCTCATAAACTTTGCAAATTATTTAATCATTTCACATGCTCTAACATTAGCTTCTTCATCATCTTCAAATTCATCATTTGAAGACTAATTATCTGAGGAATTTTCATAATTTTTGTTAAAGAAATTAGTCCCTCTCTAAAAAGGGATGCACTTCTTAAATTGAGTTCCATTCTCAAGATTGTTTTCTTCTTGGACTTGAGTCCCATTAACTCTATCATCGAGAGATTAGTCTCTTAGTTTTTCAGCCACCTTCCCACAGCTTCCCAATATCATATTAAATACATTCAATACTCTCCTATTATGCTTCTTAGGAGGATAATCTTGGTACTCACTAGTATGTGTAAATCCCCTTCCCCACATAAACTTCAATGACACCCTTTATGAAAGTATCTTGCTTTCTTACTACAACCAACTGATTGTTCATGTACTTTTTAACTATAGAGTTGCCACCTCTATTAAAGAGGAAAAATTAAAATTAGTTCTTTTGGGTTCTACCTCCAGTAGAGTGCACAAAATCCTCTCTCTATATTTTTGATCTTGTAGAACCAATAACTTCTAGTTTTCTTCACGATCCCTGATTATGCAGACAACTTCCCAGTAGAGTCACCAATTTGTTGGTACCCAAATTGATAGATTAGGTTTCCTATGAAACGGTGATCTAGTTATGTGAATTATTAATAGAAATTTTCCAATTGACAGGTTCCACTCCAAATGAATGTGAACCTCTGTGATTCTGGCTCTATAGAACTAAGGCTGTTGGGCCTATACCTCACATCCTAGAGGCATTTTATAGTTTTATGAAATTGAAGTGTTTTAATAATTTTTAAATGTTGAAAAATGTTTGTAGGTGTAATAAATAAATATATAATGAATTTGATGACCTTTTCCACTTAGATGTATGTCCTTTCTATAATCATCATGAATATTTGAAACAATATCAATAGACCGGTGCCTTAACAGATGGAGTCTTTATCATTATTCTATCAATAATCCAAAATGTTTAATGTAACCCTCAGAGACAAACAACAAATCCTTTTGAGATAAATTGCTATCACTTTAATGATGTATGAACTATTGAATACTTCAATGAATTTCAATAATCAACCTTACTAAATTTAACTCCCCTAAAGAGCCCAAGGACAATTAGTTCAAAAATATTGTGTTCATTGTTTTGTTCATTTCTTTCCGTATTATATAAGTGAAGTTGCAGTTGTGTTATTTTTCAATATTAGCTAGAAATTTGTTTTCAGCAGTTTAATAATCATTTATGATAGGAGATTAATAATTAGTGACTGCAATAGTTAGATTTTTCACATGGTATCAGAGCATTGTTAAGGGTAGAAGAGTTTTGCCCTAGGAAAGAAATTTTGATCTCTTTAGATTTATTATTGCTTTAAACCCTTGAGATGGCTTCAGCTGGTTTGAGAGATTAGGATAGATTGGATGGTGCCTCAAATTTTGGTGTCTGGAAGGCCATAATTTCTTTATTGTTGGAAGAGAATGGTATCAAGGATTATGCTACTAGTTTTGTACCTGTACCAACGGATGCAACATAGCTTGCAGCATATAGAAAGGATGATGCCAAGGCGAGGAGGATAATCCTTGATGGTGTTAAGGATCATATTGTTCCACATATATCAGAGCTAGATACAGCAAAGAAGATGTGGGACGCCATTCTGAATCTGTACCAGAATGCTACCACCAACAGGAAGTTGATTCTTAGAGAGAAGCTAAAGAATACCCAGATGAATCAGGGAGAAGATGTCACAAGTTACCTCACCAGGCTCAGACTTGTCAAGGATGAGTTACAGCTGTTGGAGATAGCCCTAGTGATGGCGAGCTAGTGAGAATAGCCCTAAATGGGTTTACTAAACAATGGAGTGTCTTTGTTCAAGTTGTTAGTGGACGAGATACTTTACCAATTTGGGATCGACTATGGACTTGTAATATCCTCCCCTGATTTGAACTTTGACTTGCAGAAATTTAACTTAAGGAATATTGTCAAACACTTTGTATGCAAACTCATAAGCTGATTTCCTCAATAAATTGCTTTCTAATGAGTAGATTTACGAACAACTATGAAGTGACATTAAAATGCATAATACACATCATAACATTTTCACAAACACTTGGCACACATTCAATAGTATATGGAAAATCTGGAAACTCTTTCAATCTACTAATAAAGGGTGATTTTTAAATGTAGATGTGCACTTACAGCTGCCTTAAAGGCTGCAACAACTATTCAAACTTGTATTCAACAATTATTATGCAAAATATCAAAATTTGATAGAAGAAACCTGGAATTAGTTGCCGTAGTATTTTGCAGATGTAGTCAGCCAGCCCTCCAAACTTCTAATCAGCCGAAAAAACAAGTAAACTTGATATCAACACTGTTCACGCCGTACTGTAGCAAAATACTGTTCATGCCGACTGTAGCAAAATACTGTTCATGCGGCACTATAGCAATAACTAACTTCAGATTTGCACCTCAAACCCTTGTAAATTTCTTTATGCAAATGCCCCAAATGAAACCCAGTGTGTTTCCTGAAGTGAAAACACCCTTGATCCTCCTGACTATGTCTTCCAACAGCGAAGAGAATGCTAGCAAAGAGGGATTCCATTCTCCAAGCCTGATTATCAGATATCTAGCAACATAACATTAATCTTCATCCAAGCATACAAAAAAAAAGCTCTTCCATTTCTTTTATAGTGTTCTCACAAGAGCTCAATCCTTCATTTTCTCAATGTGGGATAAAACATAACTCCCTTTATGTACCTTATGTCTCCAAAGTGTTATAAAAATAAAGGGAACTCTTTTAATTTAAATATTTTCCACAAACTATAGTCTATGCATTAATAAAGTTAAATATTTAAATTTAACTTTATAAAATGGCTTTATCAATGCATAACAAATCTTATCAATGATAAATAAGTCTTCTTGTCAATTTTAAACAATTACCATCGACATACCACTGTGACTGAATGTCTGGCCATGTCCAAGATGACTTACTATAAATAGTAAGTATGCCCAAAGTTGCCTTAGAACCCCTCAGAAAGACCTGCAACTGAAACTGTCTAGGCCAAATGGCCTCTAAGCCCCTTTAATGTCCTAGTTAGCCTATGGGACTGTGGGGAAATAGGCTAACGACAACATCATGCTATGAATGCTAGAAAGGGGACATTATAAGACTGATTTCACTTAGGAGGAGTTTAGACTAAGTCTTGTCAATGGGACCAACAAGAGTCAAAAAAATGAGGTGGAACAAGAGAACGTTGCCCTAGCGGGTAAAGGGAAAGCAAAGAAGGGATCTAGCAAAGGATCAAATTCACAAGGTGAGAAGAAGAAGAAGAAGGACCTTTCTAAGGTCAAGTGCTTTGGAAGTCACGAGTTTGGCCACTATGTCAGTGATTGCCCAGAGAGGAAGAAGGGTAAGAAGCAGGTGGCAGCTTCAACAAGTGCAGAAGAACTCTCCAGTAGAATGGAAGATGAGTTTACACTCATAGCTTGTATGGTTAGCTCAACTTCACAGTGTGTTTGGTATATAGATAGTGGGGCATCATTTCATATGACAGGAGTTAGAGAGTACTTCTCCAGTTACAAGGAGGAGGACACCAACATCCAGATTTTTATGGGAAACTTGTTCAAACTCAACCCTGTTGGGAAAGGGACTGTTCAGTTTCAGAGGGAGAATGGAAAGATAATTCCACTTCATGATGTGTTATATGTGCCAGGCTTAGGTATGAATTTGATTTCTGTATCTGTTCTTCAGGATAGGGGGTATAATGTACTCTTTAGAGGGACAAATGTGTTGATTAAGCACAAGGATTGGAAATCACCCATAACTATTGGAGTTAGGAGTGGTCGCCTTTATAGATTACAGTTTGATACTCCTAAGGCACTTATGAGCAACAGTAATCCTAGAGATCTTGGAGAGCTATGGCATACGAGGATGCGCCATATTCATCATGGAGCACTTAGATTGCTTCGTGAGACAGTGACAGGTGTTCCAGAGGTGAGCACAGAGCATGATGATGTATGTAAGGGATGTGTGTTGGGGAAGTTTGCGAAAGCATCTTTTCCAAGGAGTGACACCAGATCTAAGAGTGTTCTTGATCTAGTACATTCAAATGTTTGTGGACCGATGTCGACAAAATCTCTCAGAGGATATGAGTACTATGTTACTTTTATTGATGACTTCTCTAGAATGACCTGGATATACATCTTGAAGACTAAGGATGAGGTTTTCAGTCGATTCCAAGAGTTCAAGGCTCTTGTGGAGAACTCGATAGGAAAGAAGATAAAGGTTCTTCGGTCAGACAATGGAGGCGAGTATAAAGGAAATGTCTTCCAGGAGTTCTGCACCAAAGAAGGAATCAAGAGAGAATGGACTATTCCTTACAATCCATAGCAGAATGGAGTTGCTGAGAGGAAGAACCGTTCTATATCAGAGGCAACAAGAGCTATGCTACATGACCAGGACATGCCCCGTTACTTATGGGCAGAGGTGTGTAATACAGTAGTCTACATTTAGAATAGAGTTCCACACAAGGTGCTAGGGAAGATGACACCAGAGGAGGCTTTCAAAGAGAAGAAGCCAGATGTTAGTCACTTCAGGATATTCGAGAGTTTGGCATATTGTCATATTCCTGGAGATACATGTACAAAGTTAGATCAGACTACAGAGAGGGGGTACTTTTTTGGGTACAATGAGACCTCAAAGGCATATAGAATTTTCATTCTAGGGACTAAAAGAATTATTGTCAGACAGGATGTCAAGTTCATGGAGGAAAAAGCATTCAGGAGATCCAGAGATTTGCCAGCAGATGATCAGAGTGAGCAGCCAATAGAAGCTCCAAGACCAAGTCAAGAGCAACAAAGCTCAAGTACAGTTACTAGTACGAGTGTAGACTCAGTTAGTGAAGATTCACAGAGTATGGAGCAACAGGTGCAATAGGAAATGCATCTAAAAGACTTAGAGGTTGACATTTCATCCTTTACAGTTGGCAGTGGGAACCATGTGGTTCCAGATACACAAAGGGATACTCAGGAGTTTGTGGGAGCTCCTAGGAAGAGTACTAGATAGCGAAGACAACCAGCCAAGTTCAATGACTATGTGGCATTAGTTAGTCAGTTGGTAGATAGTGAGCCTTCTAGCTATCAAGAAGTTGCAAAACATCAGGTATGGCGAGATGCTATGGTTAAGGAATATTCTTCAATAATGCAGAATGATGTGTGGGAGGTAGTACCTAGACCAACAAATAGGGCTTTAGTTGAATCACGCTGGATCTATAAGATAAAGCACGGTGCAGATGGTAGCATTGAGAAATACAAGGTGAGGTTCATGGCAAAGGGGTTCTCTTAGAAGGAGCGAATAGACTATGAGGAGACATTTGCTCCAGTAGCCAGGTATACTTCTATACGAGCTGTAATCTCACTTGCAGCATAGATGGGATGGCAAATCCTTCAAATGGATGTCAAGACAACATTCCTTAATGGTGAGTTGAAGGAGGAGGTATACATAGAACAACCAAAAGGCTTTGTAGCACACAACAAAGAGACCCACCTGTGCAAATTGAAGAAAGCATTGTACGGACTCAAGCAGGCTCCTAGAGCATGGTATGAGCGCATTGATACATACTTGCAGAAAATGGGCTTTGTGAAGAGTGAAGCAGATGCTAACCTCTACTACTTGATGGTTGGGGGTGAGATTCTCATTCTTGTTCTTTATGTGGACGACCTATTTCTTACAGGTTCACTAGGGCTCATAGTGGATTGCAAGAGGAACCTTGCAGAAGAGTTTGAGATGAAGGATTTAGGACTTATGCACTACTTTCTAGGCATGGAAGTGTGGCAGACAGATGGGGAGATTTTCCTTGGTCAAGGGAAATATTGCATTGAAATCTTGAAAAAATTTGGGATGGAGGATTGCAAAGCCATGTCTACACCCATGATCATGAATTAGAGGAAGGTAGATACATCTAAGGAGAAAGATGTAGATCCCACTTTATATAGACAGTTGATTGGTTCGCTTATGTATTTGGTCAACACTAGGCCAGATATAGCATTTGCAGTAAACTCTCTTAGTTAGTTCATCGTTGAACTAAAGAGAATGCATTAAATAGCGGTTAAGCATGTGCTACATTACTTGCATGGTACAATCGTGTATGGGATCAGATATGTTCGAGGTGAAGGTATCAGGTTGATAGGCTATACTGATGCAAATTGGGCAAGAAGTACAATAGACAAAAGGAGCACTTTAGGGTGTTGTTTTAGCTTGGGATCAGGAGTTGTATCTTTGTTTAGCAGGAAGCAGAAGTCTGTGGCTCTAAGTTCAGCAGAAGTAGAATACATAGTAGCTAGCATGGCGACATGTGAAGCTATATGGCTTCGAAAGTTGTTAGTAGCCTTGTTTGGTCAGAAGGTTGAGACTACTGTGATACATTGTGACAATCAGAGTTGCATCAAGTTTTCTGAGAATCCAGTGTTTCATGATAGGTCTAAACATATAGATATCAGAGATTGTGTACAAAGGGAAGTTGTTCGACTACAATACATACCTATAGATGAGCAGGTAGCAGACATTCTGACGAAGGCTTTGGGAAAGGCCAAATTTATCTTCTTCAGAGATAAGATGGGTGTCATGCCGAATAGCTTCCTCGCTAAGAGGGACTGTTAATTATTGTTAGTTGGATAGCTGTTATTTCTGACCCGAAAAGAGCAGTAGTATTTATGGGTAGCTTGGACAGCTGTTTGTCCTTATCTATGTATAGCAGCATTAGTTATGGGTAGTTTGGATAGCTGTTTGTCCACTTGTCGAGAATTAGTAAATGATTATTGAAAGGATAATTATTTACTAATTCTAGTGATTCCCTTTTGGACACCTTGCAACCAAGTCTATTATCGGCTGTTGAGTTGTCTTAATCTCAGCCGTTGGTTTGATTTAATCTTGGTTGTTGGTTTACCAATAGGAGTAGTATAAAAAGGGGTCATTGGGTCATTTGGAGATGAAGTTTTGGAGAAGAAATTTGCAGTGATAGCAAATTGTCTTGCAGTGTTAGAAAGGATGCAGTGTTAGCGTGGGGATAGCAGTGGGGAATATCAGTGAGAGAAATTAGGAGGTTGTCAGAGTTTTGCCAGTAAGAGGCAAGGAATTTTGTATCTCTTGATTTGCTGAAGTTTAATATAATTTCTCATCTGTAGAACTAGTTTTCCCTTAGGAGTTTTTCCAAGGACAATTTGTCTGAAAATATTGTGTTCATTGTGTTGTTCATTTCTTTCCGTATTCTATAAGTGAAGTTGCAGTTGTGTTATTTTTCAATATTAGCTGGAAATTTGTTTTCAGCAGTTTAATAATCATTTACGATAAGAGATTAATAATCAGTGACTACAATAGTTAGATTTTTCACACTCGTACATTTACTTCCCCACATGAATCAACGGCATAAATTTTTTTGATCATTACAATATAGTTTATCATACCATCACTATAGAACATAGAGATATGAAAAAAGTCATTGCTCATCACTATATTTATATTACTCCGGGTGTGATTCACGATCACTCCCAATCTATCACCATAGTACATAGTGATCCCCTTTTAAAATCTTATTACTTTATCACTATAGAACATATCAATCAAATAACTTCATTGCTGATCGCTAAAACATAAACTTCTTTTCCTCGATCATCGATGAACTTGATCAATATATGATATAGAGATATTGCTAATTGCCAAAACCAAAACATCATTTATTTGGTTCTTGATTATCAGTGAACATCATAGCAATATATCTCTCTTTATCGCTCCTTGCTATGTTAACAATACATCTCCTCTGCATAGCGATAGACTTGGTCGCTATATGCTACCCAGCTTTTGAAAATAACCTTGTTGTTATCACTACATCATACACCAATACCTAATGCTTCATCGCTACAACTATAGTGATAGATGAGAAAATCACATATTTTACAGATCTTAGGAAAATCAACACTAGGATCCATTAATAGGGATTGCCATGTTATGAGTAAGCCCTAGGAATGCACTCTAAGACATGAACCTTTGATCTTGATAGAAAATAATGGTTTCTTGCAAGCACATAGAAATGCATATGATTCTTTCATTTGATCACAACCATATAATCAACCTAGGCTATGAAAATGATAAATAATTTTCTATACGAAGAGAAATTCAAGAAGATCTATCCTAATCAAAGCACATAAAAGGTGAAAAATATTGAGCTCCATTAGGATTTTCAAGGAATCACACTCTTAAAACTTAAGACAATAATGTAAAATGCATTTTGTCAAATATTTGGGTATGCCTCATGTTGGAAATTAACGTCAACGTCTGTGGCTTGTCCTCGAGCCCCACGCCCATCTACCCTGTCAGGTCACCGCAGGCATTCATTTTGGTAGGTGAGAATTTGAAATTTGAAAGTTGAGCGGGAAAGGAAGAATATGATAAAAGGAATGTTTTAACATTCATTCAAAAAAAGAGCAGATCAAGCAGATCAGATTAGAAGTTGCAGAGAAGAGCAGTGAAGAAGAAGGAAAGAAGTTTGTGCCTGCAACTGCACGTGATTCTTCCTCTGTTCATATTGTAAGTTCGTGGTTATTGGATTTGTCTTGTTGATGCAGTGATTGCTCCAAGCATTATCGTATGCAGCCATTAGAACTGCAACTTTAAAGTTTTAAATTTATTAAAGTTGTTCCAATTTTAGGGTAAATTTAGGGTTTTCTGGTTGAAGCCGAATGCTCCCAGATTTGTAATGTTTTTAATCTCAGTTGAATACAAGAAATCAGGCATACTTGAATCCATTCTTCTTCCTCTTCTATTCATTGCATTTCAATAATTTATTTGAAAGGTTAAAGCTATGGCTCTTTGGTTTTAATGGTGAAAGCATTCATGTTAAAATTGCATTAAGTTTTTAATTTTTTTGTTGGAGTCGAGCTTACTCGACATCTATTGTTGTCGGGAAAGTGCTGAGTAAAACTGGCACTCAACACCTTCACGTGCCGAGCAATCTGTCACTCGGCACCATCAAGTGCCGAGTAAAACTGGCACTTGGCACCTTCACGTGCCGAGCAATTTTAGGGTGCCGAGTGAAATATTTCAAAGGTTTAAATTTAAATTTTAATATTTCTCACACCTCATTCATATTTCAATATTTTACATATTTTTCAACAATATTATAACCATATCAATCACAATGTATACGACTACTGGAAAAAAAAAGGTATAGTCATCAATGTAATTGATAAAATGACATTTATAGTCAAGGTTTTTGGTGATTTTGTAAAAATATCCAAATGCCATCAATAACTCCCTTTTGTATAGAAACATTGTATAAAAACACAAAGATTAAATGAGTCCTCATGATCCAAATAGTCATGATATAGATAAAATTTAGATAAAAGAACAAGAATGAGATGATAATGATAATTTTCTTGCACCAATAACTCTCCTATATAGCTCTAGAGATGAATGATATGTTTGATATTGTAATATTTATATTTTCAATAATATCATTACCACTCTTATGCACATATTTGAGAATATAGCATAACCACACTATATGGTCAATTATAAATTATAATATCCATGAAGTAAAATTAGAGTTTATGTCAAGTCCACTAAAACTTATTATCATACTTAGTAATACAAATAATACCTCAAACATAATTTTCTCTGAATATATTAATATGTTTTCTCCAAAATTTATATAATTGTTTTATTTTTTATCTTTAAAAAAAACAAAAAAAACAGGTCTATTATCCTTTAAAAAGATATTAATAATAGATAAATAACTTTAAATTTTAAATTGTGAATTTTTTTATTTACAAAATATTATTATAAATAAATTAAATTTCATAATAAAAAATATTTAATAACATTTATGAATTGTTTTCTTACATTCTACTACCATTTACCAATTTTAATATAAAATTATTAATTTAAAATTTAAAATGTCACAATCAATGAACATGGCTACACAAGTAGGTTACAGAGGATCCTCATCATTTCAAACATACATGGAGGACATATTTATATATTTATTTACAAAACCCTTGATGCCTGAATATAATGAGAGGATCCAAATAATCATAGAAATGGTGTAGATCCACATGGAATATAGTACAGGTCATCAATACCCGTTGTAAAGTAAAAAAGGAAAAAGAGAAACAATTGGTTATTTATTTGCAAAAATATGCATTCCTAGAAAACCGCTATGAATGAGGAGGGACTTAGAAAACTTCAACGAAAAATATTCAACATGATTCACCATTAAAACCAATTCTCATCCATAGAATCGATTTTCAAAATAGATAGAAGAATCAAGATGCACATATTTTTATATCTTTATGCCAGAGTTGGTTTGGTGCTCTCCACAAAATACAATTAGTTGATAGAATTTTGTAAATGTGCAAAATAAATTAATAATGGTATGTAAAAGAAATTTAGAAATGATAATAAACAATCTTTCTTTAGTTCGTGAGATTTTCTAGTAGTTTTATATTTGTTTAAACGTGTTCTTCTGAATGGAAGACAATATCTAATGAATTATCATATACAAATAAAGTTTTAAAAATGATAAAAAGAAATCCGTGTGTATTTATTACAATGTTGTAAAATAATATAATAAATTTAATTGAAATAAATATTGATCAACGCATATTTTTACTATTTTTTAAAATAGAATAAAAATTTGAAGCTATTAAAATAATTTATATTAATACTTTTTTAACAATAAGAAGCCAAAGTAATGATTAATTATTATTATTATTACTATTTATTAAATTTAAGTAGACTTGAACAAAGACCTCCCACATAAGAGGCTCACTTGCCTAACAAGTTTTTATTATTACTACGATACTTAACATTAAATAAAAATGATGTACTTTATTAAATTTATATATTTGAAATAAAGTCATTGTCAATGGGTCTTTGGTCTACTGGTGAAGTTGAATGGCTCACAAAGAGCCCACTAGGGACCAAGTCTTATTGAGTGCAATGCTCCGACATCATAAGGGATGAGGTCAGAATCATGCCCCAGGTGATTTTGACGAGGTGGATGCCCCTCAGTCCTTGGCTCTAAGCCAAAGAGATCTCAAGCATGAGTGGGCCTATATTGGGTTCCTAAAATGTCTATGCGGTGGCCTTCACTGGTTGGTAGCTCGCAAGCAACAAATTTCTTAAATATTAATCCCTATTTATGATGCTAATTGAAAGTTTTGAATATATTTCTTTAGAAAAAGTGATTAGTTAGCTGAAAAATAAATAAGAAAATTAATTTTATTTTAATTCTAATATGAAATATCTTTATACTAAAGCTTAAAATTATATTACTTTTTAAATATTAGTGTATTTGCATGTAGTTTTAATTTTTAAATTTAGTATACAATATTTTATGTTTAAAATTTAGAAACATTTTATTTTTTAAACTTTCTAAATTAAACTTACAAATTAAACAGTTTATAATATTATATAATAGAAATAATTGTAGCTACTAAAAATTAAACATTAATTATATATTATTCTAGTGTGATTCAAAAACTTTTCTAAAGTTTAAAATTACTATTTTTAATGTATGCATGTGCCTTAAATAGTATTTTTGTATTACAAAAATGAACAACATTTTTAAACCATAATAAAAATAATTTATAAATTAAACTTTAGCAAAACATTAATTCCAACTATTCATTTAGAGAAAATGCTTATCCAATGAAATACATATTTAAATTATCATAATGAATAAAGAAAGAAAATATGAATATTAACAAAAAATAAAACACAAAAGAATGCATTAAAAGAATGTTTTTTAGGTACAAGTACATGTGTTGGATTTCTACTAATAGATGCACTAAATGCAATCTAACGAGGTGGAAATCCATGGAAATCTCTTTTTACTTGAAATGTAAAGAAGGTAGAGAAATAAAACTCCCTTTTATTACAATGTTGCAAAAATACTATAATAATTTAATTGAAATAAATATTGATGAATGCATATTTTAACTATTTCTTTAAATGGAATAAAACATTAAAGCTATTAAAATAATTTACTATAGTAAAAAATTTAATCATAAGAAGCCAAAAGAAAGATAAATTATTTTAATGTGTTATAATTAATTATTATTATTGATTAAATTTGAGTTGACTTGAACCAAAACCTTCCACATAAAAGATTCATAAAAGACTCACTTGTTGAAAAAAAAACAATTTATTATTCTAGTACTTAACATTAAATAAAAATAATTTACTTTATTTGATTTACATATTTTTAAAAAATTATACAAAAAATGCTCTAAATATTAATCAATGATTAACACTGTGAATGGATTTTTAATTAAAATTGAATTGAAAAGATAATGACTACTTTATTATGTTAATAAAAATAATTTTAACATAACTTGATTTAAATAATCACAACCCAATGTATGATGTTAATTGAAATTTTTAAATGTATTTCTTTTAGAATAGAAAAATCAATTTTATTTTAATTCTAATATAAAATATCTTTATATTAAAAATTAAAATTATATTACATTTTAAATATTAGTGTGTATGCATGTACTTTTTATTTTTAAATTAAGTAATATTTTATTAAACTTACAAATTAAATTTAATTTTTTTCAAGTTTTATAATATTATATAATAGAAAAAATTGTAGCTCATATATATATATATATATATATATATATATATATATAAGGCCGAAGCTAGTGATTAATTATTATTAATTATTAACTTCAAGTAGGCAAGAGCCTAGTAACTTGTGAGCCTCTTATGTGGGAGTTCTTGGGTTCAAATTCACTTAACAAATAAAAATAATTAACTACAGCAAATAATAATAATTAATCTAGGCTTCGACGACCAATAGTGGCATATTGTGATGGTTAAGTTGTTGAGTTGTTATCCTTGCTATCAAGGTTCAAATCTAATGAGAATGAGGTCCCCTGTTGTGGTCTCACTGGTTCATAGCTCTAGATTAAAAGCGTTTACCCCTCTTCAAAAAAAATAAAAGAAAATCTAGGCTTCGGCCATTTATCAAATTTTGATTAATAAATAAATAAATAAAATAAAATAAATTATTATTATTATTATTATTAACCTCGAGTAGATTCGAACCCAAAACATTCCCCAACAAAGAGGCTCACAATTTACCATTGTGATGTAGGCTCTTCCCTAAACTTTAATTATATATTATTCAATATAATTGATTTAGAAATTTTTCTAAAAATAAAAATTATTAATTTTAATGTATGCATGTTTAAATAATATTTTTGTATCACAAAAATTAACAACAATTTTAAACCATAATAAAAATAATTTATAAAATAAAATTTAGCAAAAAAAAAATTGAAAGTATTCATTTAGAGAAAATGTTTAGCCGACCAAATATATATTTACATTACTCATAATGAATAAAAAAAGAAATTACTATAACGATATGAATTAAAAAAAACACACAAAAAAATGCATTAAAACATTGATGTTTTTTAGGTACAAGATACATGTGATTGATTTCCACTAATACATGCACTAAATGCAACCTAATGAGGTGGAAATCCCTTCTTAACCTGAATTGTAGCTATATTTTTTCTTCATTGTTAAGATAGATAAACAATAAATCTATTTTGCAAAATAAACTACTAAAGCTTCTTCAGATACTTTTCCTCTAACACTGCTTCTTAGCATGATAAAATAAGTAGAGACACTTTTTATTTTGGCCTACAAAACATGACCCTCTTGTTGATTCATCCAATAGAACAAAAGTATCACAACCTGTATTTTTTTCATTATTTAACAACAAACTCATTGTTAAATTGCACAATATTTCAGGGATGCAAATAAAAAAACTTGAAAGCCTATCCTACCATTTCAAGCAAAGAAAATATACAATTTCTCATTACATATTCAAATCCTAATATGCTAAAAGAGGTTAGGAACCTTCCCAAAAACTTGCAAAATTTCAAACATGTATGATAAATAAATGAGTATACTAAAAAGTATTAAAATGGATGAATTTTATTTCAAATCTTAGATCTGATCCATAATCCATGAAATTGACAAAAACATACCAACACCTACATTGAAAATAAATTTTGAAGAGACATATGGTCTCACAAATGCCTATCCACAAAACATCTAACAAAAAAATGCCACAATTTAAAAAAGAAAATTTGTGTCGAGTATGATAAATACAAGAAGAACAAAGTACACGGCTTAACATGGAGAATATTTTTTTTAGAGTACTTTCTTTCAATTGTATGATTTTTACATTCAAATTAGAAACTTACCAATCTTACAAGATGATGTGTACATTTGAGTTAGAAACTTATTAGCTAAATAAAGAAAAAATATATAGATAGGAAATAAAATCTAAATATAATATGATCAAAAAATTAAAAATTAAATTGTTTTTATAAAAAAATCTAATTTAACAAAAAAACAGAAATTAATGACTAAATTTTTTTTTTTTTTTTTAAATGCGCTTGGTAAACTTTTTAACGTGACCGGTAGCGCTGGCGTTAACGTGACCGGTAGCGCTGGCGTGACACGCCCACCGGTACCACCAACGCTTTGACCTGGAGCTATGAACCAGTGAGACCACAAACGGGAGACCTCATCCCCATGAGATTTGAACCTGGATGGCAAGGATAACAACACAACAACTTAACCATCACAACATACCACTCTAATGACTAAAATTATTTTAAAACTAAATAAATTAATTATATTTTTAAATTTTAGAAATCTAGTAATTTTTGTTGTGACAATTAATTGACCTTTAAGCAAGTAAAAGACAAGCAGAGGACCCTACAATCTTTTATAGAATCAATCTAACTTTTCCACACTTCGATTTACATTGATCTATTCCCAATCACGAAGTGTTGATAGCAATAAATCTTGACCGAGAATTACAAATAGAAACATATATATCCACAAGTATGTATGCAGTTTTCCGTTCCCACTGGAATGAGTAACTGTAAAATATATGTTTGCATTGAAGACAACCAAACATTGTGTAAACAATGAATTGGCTACAAACTTTACCTCAAATTAGATATGTTGATTTCATAAACATTCTACTTTCAATGTGAAATTGAAGACCATATATAAAGAAGTCTTATCTTAATGAAGAGAAAGATCATAGAAAAGAAAATTGTAATCATGCAACAAAAACTGTCTCTTTTCAGAAGAAAAACTTCTAAAGTTTTGAAACTGTATATCAGAAAAGTCGTTCCAACCAACTTATAGCTAATATTTAAAGAGGATCATATCTCCATAAAAATTAATTTAAAATTAACAATATTTATGTTCAAATATACTTAATTAATAAAATAAATTTTCATATCATAATAATATAAATAATTTAAAATAGATAGTATACAATTTTTTTTATATTTGAGACATTACAATAGATAGTATACAATTTTTTTTATATTTGAGACATTACATTAAATTCATGCATGATGCTTATGAAAGAATTATAAACCATTGAAAAATTTGACAATACATAGAAATGAAGATAGAAAAATATAAATTCAACAGAAAGTTTGCTATAGACTTAGGATAAAGGCTTTTTTTGCATGTTCAAAATATCAATTGATTGAGAAAATGATATGAGAACATAAATGCCGGTCTAAAGACAAAGACTAATAGTAGCCATAGGAAAATTCTAATCAGCAATACACTAGAAATTACATCAATAATTATTTATACAAATCACCAAGTTTCATGCAAAATAGAAAATAGAAATAAAGAAAGAAAATGTAAATTTTATAGAAAGTTTCTTATAGATTTTTTGCACGATGTTCTACTATGAAAACATAAATCTCTGCCTAAAAACAACAGAAAATAATAACCATTAGAAAATTTGAATAAAATCATAATCTAAAACACAGTCAGCAGTACACTAGAAATTACATCAATAACTGTTTATACAAATGATAAATACCAATAATTAAATTACTTACAGTGGATTACAACAATCTTTAAGCAATTATAACAGGTACCCAACAAACATATGAACAGGAAACTGAAAGAACCAGAAACATTTTTGTATACAATGTTGTAATATTCAGTTCAGCTTCTTTCAGCTATCCTTAAACATCACATACTAAGGTAAAAATTAAGCTTGGAAATATTAAATCACAGTTACATGCAGATTCAGCTTCATTACTATCCTTAAACATCACATATTAATATAAAAATTAAGCTCAGAAATAATAAATCACAGTTGCATACACCTTCAGTTTATTTTGACTGTCCTTAAACATCACATACTATGATAAAAATTAAATTCGGAAATAATAAATCAACCTTAATGTGTAATATTTAAGCCCTGCGTAATCCTAACCCTAACCCTTATATGGAATGACATGGCCGGGAGATTGACTATTGAAAGCCATGATGGCAGAGGCGATGTTGTTTCCAGCGTTGTCCATGAAGTGGCGCAGCCCCTTGGGGAAGACAAAAATATCCCCCGTTTTGATATCTGCAAGGAAGAGGTTGTTGGTGGTGTCGTAGAAGCCCACTCTGAGAGTCCCCTGCAAAACGAAGCAGATTTCAGAGGCACGCGGGTGTGAATGGCCAGGAAGCGTTCCGCCAACTCCAATATCTATGCGAGCCATCATTATCCCCATTGTGTTTATCCCCGGTATAGATCCCCCTGAGGCTGCGGTAACACTTACATTGTTTGAATTGTATTTTCTTCCCTGCTGGTTCAAAGCTGATGTAGTGAAGTGCTTTCCAGTGGCATCGCGAGGGTTAATGCAAGGCAGCCCATTCATGAAAACATTCGCAGCTTTGTTATCTGCTATGCAGAAATCTCTCAGTGGGTCTGGATCTGCACTTGTTATGATCAGCAATTGTGAAACCAGAAATAGAGCAGCGTGGAATAATTGCATTGTGACTGCACTATGAAATCTGAGGGAGGGAAGCAGAGAGGAAATCAAACCAATGCTAATCTTCTTCTTGTTTCATAATTCTGGAATATGTTTAGAGTTTCAGTCTCTTGAAACATGTTTTTAATATATATGTGTGTGTTTTTTTGCATTATTATTGTGAGGTAAAGATTAGGTTAACAGTTTTTTAATGAAAAAAAGATGTCATATACCACATTTTGAGAAGGTACTCTCTAGTTGTGTGGAAAAGCATGTCACTAAGTGCAATTATCCGTAAACGCATAAAGAATTCCATGAAATACTGGAGTTATGTTGTGAGAAGAAAAAAACTTTCTATTTGTCTAAAGAGTATGATACAAGTGTTGAATTAGGTTAAAATTACTATCAAAACAATATGAGAAGTGTCATTTCCCTTCAAGAGTGCACGAAGGCCAATAGTTCACCAATACTTTTGACTTAATAATTTCTATATTTCAAACAAAGAAGATGCAAGCGCATTAGTTTTTTTACTAGCCAACATGTTGCCATGTTGATCAAGTGCGGTTCCATCAAAGGAAAGAATAGATTGACACATAAATATCCCTCAATCCAGCGTTATAGTTGCTTTCAATTACATCATCGAAGCACTCAACTTCATCCACCAATTACCATTATAAACTAATGATGTTGTGTAGAAAAGTGTTCTTGATGCCCGTTGTCATATATTGTAATACCGAGCAAGGGGAAATTCCATAATAGATGATTTGGCTCTTAGATCTTATCAAGTATGGTAGAAACATGTGAAAATGAAAGGGTCATCTAATCTATATTATGGATGAAAGAGAATGTAGTCTTGAAGGTGTTATTGAAGAACATGTTGGCTCATTAAAAAAGTTAGAAAATCTCATTATTGAAGCTAGAAATATAACATTCAGTGAACTATTGAATTTTTTTTGGCATTCTCAATGCATGTTACAAAATTCAACATTTTCCAATCTTTTGGACAACTCTAGAATTATGTTAATTCCAAAACAAGGATAACAATTTTATGCTCTCATCTTCATTAATATTATATGACCACAACTATGAATGATGTCCATAAAGATTTTTTTTAAAAAATACCTCAAAGAATATGATAGTTGGTCAAAGACATTGATGTAGGCATTGAAAGAAGTCACCTCTTCCATGTACCTATTAATATGCATTTAACACGGAGAAAAACTAAAAATATATAACCATATGTTGTTTATACCTCCTATAATATTTTATAATACACCTCCTTTTGGTGCAAATGCTAGTATATTATGTTTGAAATCAATTCGTCATTTACTTCCATTAGGTCAATAACAAACAAGTGCCACACCATGGATTATAGTTTAATAGTTACACTAGAAATGATATTTTTTTATAAATAAAAATTGTAATGTAGAATCAAATTAGTAGTGATACTTTTTCTTTTATACTTCAAATTATAAAATATATTTATGTATTTTTTATAATATTAAAAAGAAGCCAAAATGGGGACTTGCCCATAACAAAAAAAAAAATGTTGAAAATCAGTCGAAAGTCATAACCATATGATTAACCAACCCCCTTAATATTAAAAACCCCCAAGCTAATTTATGTACTTCAACTTACTACAACTAATAACAATGATATTGTCAAAACTATACATAAAACTTGTCCCATAAAAATCAATGGCCAAAGACCAAGTCTAGTAATTAACAACAAAGTAAGCCCCTTGGGCCAAGTAGATATTATCTATCATTAAAAACAAACATAAAGAAAGCATATGAGCAAGAGCTAAATCTCCTTATTTTGGTTCTTTGGGTTCTCCAAAAGCAGGCATAGAAATCATCTGCAAAGAAGTTGTATAAAAACTGAGTAGTCTTCATGTCTTTGGGATCTGTAGTCTCCTCCTTTCCATTTAGCAATAGGTGTAGGGTGGTATTAGCAAAATGCATCACCTGCACCAAAAATTTGGTAACCCTATCAAATTTTTACTCTAGGTCCTCATTGTTCTTGATCATTCTTGTGATAGATTCCTCCAACTTAGTGATTTTCAGATTACCCCAAGGTTGTTTGATAGTAGCAGTTTTCCCCATAGTACTTTCCACCTTTTGAATGTCACCTCCAATTTTATTCACTTCCTTTTTTTAATCTCCCCCTACATGTTCCACCCCTTGTGTCCAACTTCATATATTAATGACTCTAACCGGGGAAGTAATTGTGGCCTACTTCCCTACACCACCCCTTTTCTAGACTACGGTATTAGCCCCAGTTTTAAATATGTCTAACACATAGGAAGACATAGGGCCATCCTAATCACCACTCATGTCCTCCTCATTATTTCCTTCATTATCCATCTCTTTCTCCTCTCATTCACCATAATTTCTCCTAGTGGCTTTCCTTTTTGGTCTAGGGCCACCTTTCTTACCTGAGTTATCAATGGACTCCAAATTTCTAGGTTCCTCCTTACCATGGGAGGCCAAGGAATTTCTCTTTCTCAATCTATTACTCAACCTATTAGTACCATTCCTAGCACTGGTTCCATTATTTTCAACATATAAGACCTCAATTTTATCCATCTTAATTTTTCTAGTAGCAACAAAGGGCTTATAGTCAATGTGGCTTATAGTAGAAGGGGACAACATTTGGGTAACCTCAATGATTTTCATAGGAGAAGGGACCAGACTTGGAATTTGTAGGTGAAGTCCTATGTAGAACCTAAATAGGTGAAACATTAAAGCTTGGTAGTAAAAAATATATCTTTTACCCTCCTCTCTCTTATTGCGTATAATCCACACAAAGTATTTCATAGAATGTAGTAATAGGTAAGAAAAAGGAAATACATTACCTATTCCTAAAGTGATTTTGTATGAGGAAATAGTAATTGTAACACTCCTTAACTTTGTCTTCCATACTATTGTACCTCATGATGACATAGCAGACCATGTGGTAGGGTTGGAGAAGGGTTTCACGAGAAAAGTCACCATAGAAACAAATTGGCTTCTCGTTGGGTCACAAGAATTTTCGTAGGCTATGCTCATTCATAACCCTTAGTTGCTTTCTCCAATTTTCACTAGACAAAAACAAGGAAACAATCATGGCTAACTTTCGAAGGGACAACATTGGAGCCTTTGACTTTGGAAGACCTCCTCCCCTATCAAAGCCATCTCACCCATTGTTTGGACAACTCCCACCACCCATAGGCTCTTATGATTCAAATTATCCTCAATATATGCCAAAAGAAGAGCCTCAACCCACCCCATATGATCCAACAGACCCAAACATACTAGCCTCCACTCAAGTTGAAATCTCCCTTCCACAAGCCAATCTAGCCACCACCACTCTAGCATTGGTCCATACCACTCCATCCCAAACCCCCTTTGCCCAAAACACCTCACCATTCACTCCCTTCACTATTGCTACTGTTGCTCTCCAACCTAGCCTTCCAAATCCACCCATCTCCCAAATCAGTGCTAGCATCTTTGGCCAACCTCAACAATATACAACAGAGATTCCACCCATGGGGCAAAGTAATAAACCCTTCATCACCCCCAGCTTGTTTACCTCAACTTAGAACACAATTCCATCATTTCCACTAGGTCCTTGGAGCTCAGTGCCATTAGCCACAAATCCACAAGCTACTACCCTCACTCCACAAAGCTATCAAAGCCCATCAGCTACTACCAATGTTCTGCCCAGCTCTCAAGTGACCGAAGCTCCTGCCACCACTCTACCAAGCTTTCAAATCTAGCCACCAAGCTATCAAACCCCATCAGTTCCATTTCCAACCTTTCAATTCCCACCACCTCCACCAGCAACTAATCCATTACTTCCTATTACCAACTATTTTTCTATGCCACTTCTAGGAGGAAATCCACCACCACCAACTACCAATTACTTGGCCTCTTTTTCCATGCAGATACCTTCCCAAATGGGGGCACAACCCACATATATTGGTCAAACTCCTCAAATCCAAATTCAAGTTCCACAAGCTCCCCGATCCTTTCCCCAAGCTTCACACCCATCTTATACCTTACCTCCACAAAGTAATCCATTTATCCCACAGCCAGCTTATGTTCCTCAATCCCAACCTCAAATCCAATATCAGCAGCAAGCCTCGCAACAGATGCAGCAATATGTGCCACCTCCACCTCAGCAACCCATCATCCACCATTCAGTTGCCCAAGCCATGTACAATCCCTACCAGCCCATACCTCAAAGCCATCCATATTCCATTGCCCCATCTAGCACATATCTACCTCAGGGCACTCCTACATTGGGGGCACCCCAGCCATCACCCATTAATGTAGAATGGGAAGCCATGAAGACAGCTTTGAAAAACATCCAAGAGGGAAATGATCCAAAAACCTTCAAGTTTGAGAATGTTTGTCCTTACCCATTTGACAGAGCCATCACCATGACACCATTTCCCAAGCATTTTGAGACACCCAAATTTGACAAATTTAGAGGA